>CM033790.1:548959-948959 GCA_019656835.1 Rhododendron ovatum
CGGCTTCTGTCTCAGCACAATCAATTTCTTCCAACAGATCTCATGGGAGTTCGTAATGCACAAGTGTTTCCCCGTGTAAAATAGACAACATCAACTGTCCCTCATGGATTCACCAGCAGTCCTTGTATTCATAGGCTTCCTTTTTTGCTTCTTTTTTTCCCTTATTCCCATTTAATTTTCTGTGAATTCATTTAATACATGATTCTACCATTCTATCTCTTGGTGTTTGTATTGTCATAAGATTAGGAATTCTTTTTGATATTCCTGTTGTGTGAGAGCATTTTACTGTGTAATACAATTGAGCATCTCTTGGCCTTGAATCCAAATTGGTTATATTCTTTGACGACTCCTGTTGCAAGAGCGTTGAGCGTGTGCAGTGTTGAATACATTCATTTAATCCTTTGCTCCCGACTCCAACTTTGTTCTCTTCATCCAGCATCACATATTGCATTTAAGTCACCACGAAGGAAACACATGTAAAAAGCATCGCGTATGGGAAAGTCTTTTTCTACGCTTAAAATGGATGTATTGCGTACGGGAAAGTCTTGCATTTCATTACATTGAATGTCTTTTCCTATGCTTCTACCCATTTGAAGCTTAAAATGGATGGTTTGTCAACTCGCTCGAAAGAATTATAAGGAATTGTTCGACATGAAGGTGTATATATAAAAGAAAGGATTTGGTGGTGCACCATATCATGAAATTAGACGTGTAAATACCTCCCAACTAACTGGATACCTACAGTCCACATCTTGCCCAAGTTGTACAAGACGAAAAATTAGGATGGTAACGTTTCTAGCAATTCATATGAACATCTTTCTTCATTACCTTCTACAGTTTTTGTAGTTTCAAGGATTAGGGTACTGGTTTCTGTTGAAGAAAGCCTTTCATCATGCGAGAAAATCCTTTCAGCAAGCTGAGAATCACTTGTTGCTGGACTTTGTGGACAATCAGTTGTTGCTGCTGCAGGCACTGCCATACCTTCGCTTGTGGGGGGTTTTCTCATGGATGCATCAGGTGAATTGTCTTTTTCGTCATTGAAAGTTTTAGCCATTGATTTTAGCTTTTCCCTGATTGACGAGTCATTAGAGGCTAAGGTGTCCCAGTTCTCGTATAGGAAGAGTAACACGAAGAAGATGAGAGCAGAAAGCGAAGCTGCGCCGGCCACTATGAAAAGACCCTTAAATTTAGTGACCGTGAGGCTGTCGGAGGTGACTATGGCACCATCTTGCTCCGCACAAGTAGCTCCTTCCCGCAACCATTTTTCTTCGATTCTTGTCATTACATCTTGCATGCCCTGTTACATTTAAGACTGCTCTTGATACTTCAGGTACTAGGGGAAATCCCTTTGGGAATGCCTGCAAGTAGATTCACACATAACATGTTTTAGAGGATAATATAGAGCTGGCGGCCTGGCAATATGATATTGCATGTATAACGCTTTTTAAATACTAGAACTTTGATGTACAAATCCGAATGGTATGGGCTTCTGAGCTGCTTTCATTTCAAAATATAACATCCACCATTGTTAACAATATAGAAATGGCTTTAATTCTGTGTTTTGAATCGTTTTCAAAAAAAGATCACAAAAAAAAAAAATCGTTTTCAAAACTTTGCAGGGTATATTTGATGCTGCCCTAGTTGACCGGCACAGAGAGAGAGAGAGAGAGAGAGAGAGAGAGAGAGAGTCACAAATCCCAAGCCTGTAGTATTGTAGATAGGTCCTACCATGGTGTACTTAGCACAGTATTTGGGATTGGAAAGGAAGAGCTTTATATAAGAGAGCTCCTCGAAAATCGCAGCAACTCCTCCATTCTTACTGCCTTTGGAAAGGGCTTCATCATACTGTTCCAACGTGCTATAATTCTTCAACTTGGAGGTATCAAATGCCTTATTCTTCAGTAGCCCCTTGACAAAAGAACCCTGTGGGTAGCCAGCATACTCCTTACGCTGTATGAGGTCTCTTATATCTGTGATAGAAGGGCTTTAGCTTTTGCACTGTCAACATTGATGTTAAGCTCGCAGTATAACTGGATGTGAGTACCACAACCACGAAAACCCCACACGATTACAACAAATCTAGATAAGTTGCTGATCAACTTCTCCTTTACGAATCAAACAAAAAACCAAGTTCCTTTTTGAGTGAGAAAATTTTGTCAACAAATACGATGATGATGTTTGCAGTGTTACTAATTAATGCATTAAATGAGAATAAGCATGTTGTTTTCATCAAACTTTGAGAAGATTCAGACTTCAGAAAGAGAACTCAAAAGAGAGAAGACATATGAAACTAAACATCCTCCTGATTATCTGTTTGCAATGGAGCATGTTTTAAATAGCGGTATCAGGACACAAATCTTTATCGACACGAATAGTGAAACGGGCCGGTCGAAAGGGGTTTTATATGCAGGGCCATAAAGGCATCTTGGGACTCACAAATTTGATATTCTAGCTGTTGATGTACTTTTAATATGGCGGGAGATGGTGATGATGGACTTACTGTGGGCAAAAACAAGTGTGGAGAAGGAGAACCAAAATATCATTCCAACTTGCTTGCCCGGAGGGCCATGGAATTCTTCGTTTACACAATGCTCAGCAACCCAAACCACGAATCCAGTGAAGACGAAGAAAACCCCCGTTGTTAACCACAAATCCATTTTTAGGGGTTTCATGAAAATCCATGCATTCTTCCTGTCATCATCTTCGAATGGAACGATCATTGCCACACCGGACTCCGTGTATGGCAATGTAAAATCAACAAACCTAGATCTGTTTGATAGAATGGTTACATCACCCACAACAGCATCGTAATTCTGGGGATGGACACGAAAATTTAGCTACTTAAAAAAGAGATAACAAAATTTAAAACATTTCAAATTCAAGTTGCAAATTTGATTACCCTAAGAAAGATCTGATACACAAGATCATTGTTACTTCCAGCGCTCCTGCCATCGTGAGTTTCGAAGGGAAGAAACTCGTAGGGGACAGCATATGGCAAATAATGGTCCATGACTTCTTTCTCCAGGCCATATGATAGCTCCAAGATCATCTTTGTTGGTCGAGTAATTCTTACTACCGGGCAAGCTCAGATTTTTTGATATGCCATATTTTCGTGTCCAAAATCCAATTTCCCTGTCCCCTTTTCCAATTACATTGACTATTTGATGATGGTTGTAACTGTCCATTAAGTAGATGGAATTTACCACTCAAGCCATTGAATTCAACGTTTTGGAGTGATTGAAGGAGCCTTGGTCCCATTTCTAAGATTCCAATCGCTGCTAAATCTGTCAAGTTCTCTTTAGCAACTGGTTTTTTAAACTTTGATGCACCAATACCAGATCTCCCTACTGCCATTGCTAACACTGTGGCGCTATCGTATGCCCATAGCCCAAACACATTCATTTCAAATATATCCACGTCTGGATTCTCTTGACGATATCTCTTTCTCCATCTCACTTTGAAGTTTTCAAGCTGATTTGTTTTTGGAACATAAGGTTTCACACCTATCACCCATTGCATAGAATTTATAACTATAGGATCCATATAATCCAAGAGAGATGTAAGCCCAACCGTAATAATCCAGGCATATCCCTCGTTCATCATTTCAGCTTGTTTCACTTTTGTGAAAAAGCGAGAAATGGTGACATATGCACCACGAAAACCCTAGTTTGCATTGTCATGAGCTTGTAGAGTTCTTGAAGGATATGATCATCTGAGGCTGAAAGAGACAAAAGAGACAAAACACTCTGATCCCTGACTTGAGTACTGATCCCTAGGAAAGAATTAGTTAAAAAAGGCACTACGCCCCTCCCATAGTTGGTGTCTTCATAAATCAACACTACTTCCCTCCAACCGAAGGCCTGAACTATAGTGGTAAGGGATTCAACTTGAGAAGAGCCATTCTGTGCCCCTCAAATGAAGTACGGGTTGTCTATGGGTGAGAGAGAAGGACTCATCGCTTGAGAAATGAATGGAACTTGCGTTTTGTTCCCAATGTCAATCACAAATTCTACTTTCGAGGATCTTTGTGGACCTATTATTGTCTGTACTTGGACATTTTCCAGCAAGTCTATGGCTGCAAATAGAAGTTCAATAAAGGTGAGATCCCTATAGTTGATTGAACTCCTATAAACCATATCAGGCAGGCAGCATTTCACAGCATAAGTAACCGACGACTAGGAGAAAGAAAATGGGAGTTAATTGTTTTTGAACATGAGATTTCCATGATAAGAGGAAATTAAGGATCCATTGGCACCTGGATGAGAAAGAGAAACCTCACTCAACCATTCATTATTCTTGTCTAAATTGTTTTTCTCAACAGCTTAAAAATATTGAAGTAGATGAATGTGAATTCAATATTCATACTATGCCGAATGTTTTATTGTTAGGAAGATCGATCATCAGGTAAGAGTATCTAAGACAGTAGAAGTGGGCTATGAATACGCTAAATTATGACCACAACCACAAGCAGGGGAATAAGTAGGAAAATAGATTTAACCAAAGTGATTGTCAGATGGCTAATCTCAAGATGAGATTTATGAAATTCTAAAAAAAGAAACCCTATATAAGTATACATATATGTATGTGATCATCACCAGTTCGAATAAGGATGTATGACATCTATCTATGATAAATAGTACTCACACGCAAGGGAGCATAGAAAAAAGAACAAGAAGAGATATAGCCAACCACAGTATTCACAACTACTTTCAGATCAGTGTGAAGTAATTCTTCCTTATCACCTAATGATCTGCACTGCAGGTACAGGAACCCTCCCGGGGGGGTTGGTTTTCTCCCACCAGTTTATGCGTGTGAGAGTTTTAAGTGTGAGACATGAGTTGTATTTTGAAATTGGGGAGTGAGTTTGCCTCTCACTCCCCAAATTGTTAATGCTAAAATCAACTTATATTGATTTTGTCAATCCCCAAAAGTTAACAATTTGGAGAGTGGCAAAATCAACTGATTTTGACATTCCCCAATTAACAATTTGGAGAATAACAAAATTACTCCCCTTGGAATTTTGTGTTGAGTTTTAGGTAAACTATGTACTTGCCCTTAAATTATCCCAAATTTTTTTACAACATCCTTGCCCATTCAACTACCATACCGTTTCATACTAAGGACAATCCGTCCCTCCCATCCAAATCATGGTGAAAAAGTTAACATCTCTCTCTAACTGAGTTAGTCGTAGGCTATTAATGTCTTTTAACTTGCCATATACGTATACTATGTATCATCTTCTTCTTTTATCTCACAATCTGGTCTACTATGTTCGTCGATCTCTCTCTCTCTGACTCAGTCACAAAGCAGTCTGAACAAATAAATTCGACGGAAACCCAAATTTCCAAACATGCCCATGAACAGCCTCGCCGAGTTTTAAATCATAAATCAAAGTACAACCTTTGACTATATATCGACCCAAATGTATAACTCGTGGGACATATTTGCGCTCTAATCAGTACAGTAATAGACCTCGAAATGGGTACGAAGAGCAATGAACAAAACCTCTGATCATGGCATTGTGCACAAACGCATTTGGGTTTTCCATCTGGGTAATGGCCAAGACTAACGAAATGTGGAACATGAGCTGCTGATGAATTGGTTGGACAAGAAGTTGTCTTAGTTTGTGTTAGAACCGGAGGGACACCATGCACACAAACAACGCAATGATTTCAGAGAAAAACTCCCTTTAATTATATATTCACACAATATACAATAAAGATGAAAAAACTCTCCAGGAACCACACGCCGGTTCCTCTCCGAGAGGCCACAGACCTGCCCCCCACGCTTGCCTCACCCTCTCCCTCACATTATGTCACACATAAATCTCAAATACGCCTCGGTATTTACAGAGTATCAAGCCTTGACCTCCAAGACTTTCTACTGCATTATAATTCCTTTTCCTGCTCGGACTAGGAAATACACCAAGAAGGAAACTCTTCCATAGTAATACCGCCAAGTATGGAACTCCTCCAACTTGCCATAGGATTTGATTCTCTAACCAAAACCGAATATAACATAACTACATGCGAATAATTACCAAGCACCCCCTCGATAAATTATCACACGTGGGTGAAGCCTAACGGTTTGCACTGGCCTTGACCATGCCTGCGTAGGCTGATTCCAGCTGCTGATGAATTGTGAGATAGAAGAAGATGATGATAGAAGGTTAAAGACATTAATAGCCTTCAACTAACCCAACTAGAGAGAGGTGTTAATTTTTCCGTACATGGTTTGGATAGGAGGGACGGATTGTTCTTCGCATGTAATAGTTTGGCAATTAAAGGGGCAAGAGTGTTCAATTGATAGTTGAAAGGGGAAGTAAAAATTTTCGGAATAGTTTAAGGGGCAACTACATATTTTACCCTTGAGTTTTGGCTATTAAAATGAGTAGTGTTTGAGTTGTGTCCGGAATAAATTTAATTCTCTCTATACCCATCAATATCCACTTATTCTAATTTTTTAATAGTATTTCCACTTTACTAAACGACTGCGACTGTTCGGTTACTGGAGTTAAAATTGCGGCTCACCTTCGTCATTTGATCTGGTGGTGGTAATAATGGGACTTCAGGCAAGAATATTGTTCCAGTGTTCCTTAACTTAAAGAAAAAAACAACCTACCCAAAGAATATTGCCTCCATATTAATAAAAAATATGAATTTCTAATCAATAGACAATATTTGTTTATTATTGGGCACAACAATTTCTTTTATGGAGTATATTTTAAAAAGAACAGTGGTTTTTATCTGCTACTAGTAGATAGTGGGACAATGCGAAATTAGACTGAGTGGACATATCAAATTATCAATTTGGAAGTTTAAGGACTCAATAGTTTAATTGATAAGACTGAGAACAAATTAGATAAAAGTTGAGGGGATTAGAATGAATTTAACCTGGATCATTTACTATCTTGTGAAATCTTCTGAAATTCACATCCATATCAAAATATAACTTGTTAGTTTCCCCCCCTTTTCAAGCCTTTTTTAATCTGAAATATATTTGGTTTAAAAACTTAAGGAGCTTATCTACTTCAATTTGGGTATCTATCTGAGTTGGTCTCGAAATATTTTCCTTCAATTTCGCTTGAGTTCAACTCCAGCCGAACTCCTAACATAGCTTATCACGCTGATCTCACATTACGTGTATTCAAATTTGATTTCCAACCAACGAGTCGAGATTGAATATCTCGGTTAAATCATTTTATTTTGGCAACATGTTCTAGTGATCCGCACTAAAACTAAAAGTAATAAAGTATGAACATTTTTAAGGCCCTTGAGGGTTTTGACATTTTCATTCCATTCCAACTCATGTTATTCTCTCATACCAAACGCGGCCTAATTAAACTCTTTCTTCAAGGGGTTTAATATCTCGTACGAACTTAAAATCTCCATAAACTTTGGTGCATCAGGATACGCAGGATGCCTGCCTATTCCATCATATATATTCTACAACTCAAGCTAGTAGCTAGTAAATAAATGTCATTAATCCTTGATATGTGATGCCATTTTGTGCCATTATCAAATAATTGGGAAACAAATTTCGACAAAAATGTGAAATCAATTGTAAGTGCAGAATTATGACCAAAAATATGTTTAAGTGCAGAAGTATCGGGACAAAGTAAATAATTAATTAACATACTAGCATATGCTGCCTCCAGAACATCACCCCTTGGAATCCCTTTTGTGAAGTACAATCTTCGTTGTACTGTGATTTTGATTTAATGCATAGTAATCTTCAAGGGCCATAGATATGCAAGTCTGGCTGACCTTTCCAACCATATTATGGGCATCAAGAATCACCCCGACATCAACTTCTATTAAGCCACTGTCATTTTTACCAGATATTGGCACAACATAAAAGCTTATAATGAAGAGTACTAGTAATACAAGCAGCTGGGAACAGTGTCTTCGACACTCCTGCATGCCTAGGGGAGAGAGAGAGAGAGAGAGAGAGAGAGAGAGAGAGAGAGAGAGAGAGAGAGAGAGAGAGAGAGAGAGAGATTGTACAATATTATTAAGTTTTTGCTCTTGTCAGAACTTTTTGGAGACAGGAATGATTGTTAACGTTGTTTCATCTCCTTTTAATGTGTGCATAAAATGAAATTCTGATTACTGTACCTAGTGCATTTTAGTCTACAACTAATCTTCTTTTTTTTGGTTGGTAAGATAAGATATTATCGTCAAGTTTCAAAGGTGGGCAACATATAAAAACATGAGAAAAGGAATATCAGAGAAGATGTGAGAATCTCAATTTGTAAAAGGATTGCTAATTGTGTATTTTGTCCAACTTAGCTAGGAAAATTGGAGAGGAACGTTGGAAGCTACAAATTAAGAAGCACCCCCATGCATAACGAGGAAATTCAATACAGAAATGTACAAGAGAGTACTTCTCATCTATAATAGAAAAGTATAAAGTGCTAGCTTGTCTTTGGAAAGAAGAGAAATTGCTAGGTAAATGCTCGCAGTTGAGAGCCAAATGGTCGGAAGTTTCTCTATTCAATTCTTTTCAGTCATTCTTGTCGCTGGATTAATTTCCTGTAGTTGTCGATCGTAACATCTTGAGTTTGAAATGTGAGGTGTTGACAGCCTAGTCTCATCTATTAGTGTACTTTTGGTAGGGTTTCATTTTTCCAGCAATCTCAACTGATTCTTGTGAGCTCTGGTGGTGTTTGTGGTGGAAATGTTGCCCGATTGCTGTGCTATTAGCTTGAATTGTCTCCAGAATTTGACCTCTCTCGTTAGTGCATGTATTGGGTTCTGGAGGTTTTGGCGCGATCTTAAATATTGGGGCTGTGGGTTTAGTGGGAGTTGGTTTGCTTCACATTACTCAAGTTTTGATTTTCTCGTTGCTGAATTTTATGTGACAATGATCTGGGTGGTTAGGATCGTAGAGAGAACACAAGAAAGAATTATAAGAACGCAGAAAGACTGGAATATTATTGCAAACACTGACTAACTTCAACTGACTTGGTTATTTATAGAGGGGATGCTCTCCTTTTATAGGCGTAAGGAGGCAACCAAATACATCATGCATGACCTCAGGAAAACAGCCATAATACTATTCAACTTTAGACTTGGTGAGACTTTTAGTAAAAGCAAACCTAAAAGCAAACCTAATCAACTATTACACTTTAGACTAATCGTATACAACCAATTATTCATTGTTTTGTGAAAACTAGAAGGGCTTCATGACATTGTTGGGCTTTCAGTTTTCATGCAATTTCAGCTGATTCTTGTGTTCTATGTTGTTGTTTGTGGTGCAAATGTTGCCTGAATATTGCTGTGATTGTTTTGCTATCAGTTTGATTCATTTCAGAAATCTCAAGGAAGTCCCTACTTTTGTCAAACGCAGTAGGAGGAAACTAACTCTTAAAAGTAATGTGCTGTCATAAGATTAGGAATTCTTTTTGATATTCCTGTTGTGAGAGCATTTTACTTTGTGTAATGTAGATTGATCATCTCTAGGCCTTGAATCAAAATTGGTTATATTCTTTGACGACTCCTGTTGCAAGAGCGTTTGACCGTGTGCAGTGTTGAATACATTCATTTAATCCGTTGCTTCCAATTCCAAGTTTGTTCTCTTCATCCAACATCACATATTGCATTTAAGTCACCATGAAGGAAACACATGTAAAAAGCATCGCGTATGGGAAAGTCTTTTCCTACGCTTAAAATGGATGTATTGCGTATGAGAAAGTCTTGCATTTTGTTACATTGAATGTCAATGGATGGTTTGTTGTAACATCCTGAATTTTGAGAACGTTAAATAGACAATCTTATTGGAAATCTAGATAGAGTCTGGCTCATTATTACCGTATAACTCCCTCAAGAGTACATTTATAAGACAAGGGAGGGAAAATTAGGGTTTCTATCTACAGCTCCGTCTGCTTCTCCATCCTAACCAGCTCCTCGGCTCCGAAAGCCTCCAAGGTGTACAACTCACATTGGTCATCTACAAAGTCTAACACATTATACCAGTGTCGCCACCAGTATAATATGTTAGGGTCACCAAAGGTAACACCATGAGCTACGAGAGCTTAGCAGAGTAATCCAATATCCGCTAACTCATAAATTACAAATAACAGGTCATAGTAGTAGTACTAGCTGATGATCTTTAAATAGCACATGCATAATCGACAAGCAATGACACATCCACTTTCCCTAACTAACGTTGGTGTCTGTGTTATCTGTGTTTCTCCTACGTGACTCATCGTAGACAGTGTCTTTTTTTCACTTTTACCAAAAAGTATTTTTTTACACACCCAACCTCGGTTCTGTTGTCCCGAGCTCCCGAGTATCCTCATAATGGTTTCGCAATTCCGGGCTCCCATTGGCACACAAAATTTAGCATTGGCTCCTCTCAATGGATAACCAAGTCCATTGGCTCCTCTCAACGGATAACCAAGTCACACATCACACAATGGGCTACCACGTCCGGCCACATTGCGGTTTTCAAAATCTATACACACAATGGGCTACCAAGTCTAGCGACATTGCGGTTTTCAAAATCCATACACACAATGGGCTACCAAATTCATCCATGTTGCAGTTTTCAAAATCCTTACACACAATGGGCTACTAAGTCCGGCCACATTGCGATTTTCAAAATCCATACACACAATGAGCTACCAAGTCCGGCCACATTGCGGTTTTCAAAATCCTTACACACAATGAGCTACCAAGTCTGGCGGTTTTCAAAATCCATACACACAATGGGCTACCAAGTCCGGCCACATTGCAGTTTTCAAAATCCATACACATAATGGGCTACCAAGTCCATCCATATTGCGGTTTTCAAAATTCTTGTACACAATGGGCTATTAAGTCCAGCCACATTGTGATTTTCAAAATTCATACACACAATGGGCTACCAAGTCCAGCCACATTGCAATTTTCAAAATTCATACACACAATGGGCTACCAAGTCCAGCCACATTGCAATTTTCAAAATTCTTACACACAATGGGCTACCAAGTCTGGCGGTTTTCAAAATCCATGCAGACAATGGGCTACCAAATCCGGCTACATTGAGGTTTTCAAAATCTTTACATACAATGGGCTACCAAGTCCGGCTACATTGCAGTTTTAAAAATCCATACACACAATGGGCTAGCAAGTCCGGCCACATTGCAGTTTTCAAAAATATTTGCAAAATCATTTTTACACACCCAACCTCGGTTCTGTTGTCCCGGGCTTCCGAGTATCCTCACAATGGTTCCGCTGTTCCGGGCTCCTATTGGCACACAAAAATTTGCATTGGCTCCTCTCCGCAGATAACCAAGCCATATTACCAATGAGACTACCATGTCCGGCCCCATTGGCAATCTACACAATCGGCTACCATGTCCTGCCACATTGCGGTTTTCGCAAAACATTTTCTTTTTCAAAACATACATTTTCATTAACCATACCCTAGGTGTCATGTTTCTACTTTCTCGATTTTTATGTCTCATTTTAATGCAAAGACCCTGCGGCAAGACTTTCACTTAAATTCATTATATATGGTGTCTCGCAAACGTGCATCATTTAATCAAAATCTTGAAACTAAACATGCAAGATCATCCAACTCTATATCACCTTGTCATGCATATACTATTCTAAGTTCACGAATCATATGCAATCACGTATTACACAACATAAAATATAGTGTCACATGGACGGACACCTTTGGAGTGAGAAACCACTTATGCTTTATCATACATCAAGACAAGCAATCTTAACAATCATATATACATGTTCATAACCATTCCAAAACTCAAAGTAATTATACTACCAATCAAACTACTACTTTAGCTTAACATGCATTTCCAATTACAAAAAATATAATTATAATTTTCTTAGAGATAGTGAGTAGAGGTATTTTACCGTTCTTTTTCGCGGTGGGTACGGCTATGGAAAAAGTAAGTGCGTCGGCTATCAAATGGAGTGGCCTCTTGCGGTAAGCTTACAGTAGCTTCAAAAGAGAAATGATAGAACTTTTTTTTTCTCTCGTAACTAATTCTTGACAAATCTACTCAACTTTTTGGATCAAGAGGGTGGTCGAGTGGTGGTTTAGTGGCGGCCTTGGATGAGTATCTTGAAGAACTCAAGAACACCAAGAACAAAGGAAGAACAAAGAACAAACTCAAGAATTCTAGAGAGAGAAGTTGAAGGGTTTGAAGGTCTGTGTTGAATGGCAAGAAGGGGGGGGGGGGGGGGGGTTGCTATTTATAGCAAAAACTTGGCTTCCTCTCTCTCCTCATGGCCGTCCATCTCCCTCTCTCCTTTCTCTCATTTTTTTGTTCCATTGTATTGTCCAATCAAGCCTTTCAAGCATGCCAAAACCTTATCAATCCATCCTAGGTGTAAAACTATGTGATCATGGAGATTTCCTAAGGCTTTTAAGTAAATCCTAGGTGATTATAACCTACGTTGCAAGTCTAAAGATGCTAAAATAAGTAGTCTTCCATGTTTAGTCAATCCTAGGTCTAGATTGTGTGTATAATCTAGGATGATTAAGGGCTAGATTTTATGTTTAAAGTGGCCTAATGAAGGGTTGTAAAGTGATGCTAGGCTTGAGTGCAAGATTGTGTCAGTGAGGTAGCTTGTAGAGTATGCCAAAACACATGCACACACTCTCTCTCTCTCTCTCTCTCTCTCTCTCTAGTACTTATAAGTATATACATGTATATATATAACTATGTATATATGGGTCTAAGTAGACATTCTAAGTCAATGGTTAAGACTTTCCTAGAAAGTCTATATATATGTATATAGGTATGATTATGGTAGGCTTATATATATTTGTACATCTAGGAAAATCTAGAAAAGTGATCTTGGAGGGTAATTAGGTTCAAGGCTATTGTTCTTAGGCTTGCATGCATGAACACCTACAAAAAAAAGTCTAGGAAAGTCATCCTTGAAAAGTAATTAGGTTCAAGTCTAATATTTCTAGGCTTGCATGCATGACAAGTCTAGGTCATGATGAAGGGTTCTATTGATTTGTCTTGTCAAATCTATGTACTCATTGAATTATGGCAAGTCTTATTTCTATTACTTAAAGGATAAAAATTATCCTATGAACTATTATCCAATGGGTAAAGAGGTAATGATGAGAAAAGATATTCTTGGAAGTAGGAATGATGAGTAGTAAAGTCTTGAAATGGCTAGTTATGAAGGTATAATGATTTCCTAGTCTAAGGTTGAAAAGGTTCTACTAGGTTGTAGAAAGGTTCATAAGGTTCAAGAGTGGGTGAAAAGGTTCATCCAGGGTTTGGAATGGTTCATGTGGTTCAAGGATGGTTTGGAAGGAATATCTCTTTGAAAGTGACCTTTCAATGGAGAGAAAGAACAATGCACTTTCTAGGAAAGTGATTTGATTAAGAAAACAAATGACTTATCAATGCAAAAGAATGAATAAGGCTTCAAAGTAGCCTTTCTAGGAAATACTAGAGTTTAAAAAGGTTTGGAAGGTTCAAAAATGGTTAGGGAGGTTTAATTAGGCTTAGAATCCAATGGGTTTGGCTAACTAATTGGTTGGAATCAAATTATCCGAGGAAAGGTGGTATTCCTAGCCAAGAAATTTTAAAAATTCAAATATTTAACGAAATTTTTACTTACCAAAAATCAGGGTCGTTACATTTGTCAACTCACTCGAAAGAATTATAAGGAATTGTTTGACATGAAGGTATATATATAAAAGAAAGGATTTGGTGGTGCACCATATCATAAGATTAGACGTGTAAATACTCCCAACTAACTGGATACCTACAGTCTATATATCTTGCTTGAGTTGTACAAGAAAACAAATTAGGATGGTCACGTTTCTAGCAATTCATATGATCATCTTTCTTCACTACTTTCTACAATTTCTATAGTTTCATGAATTGGGGTGCTGGTTTCTGTTGTAGAAAGCCCTTCATCGTGTGAGAAAATCCATTCAGCAAGCTGAGAATCACTTGTTGCTGGACTTTGTGGACAATCAGCTATTGCTGTTGCAGGCATTGCTATACCTTCGCCTGTGGCGGGGTTTCTCTTGGATGCATAAGATGAATTGTCTTTTTCTTCATTGAAAGTTTTAGCTATTGCTATAAGCTTTTCCCTTATTGACGAGTCATGAGAGGCTAAGGTGTCCCAATTCTCGTATATGAAGATTGACAAGAATAAGATGAGAGCAGAAAATGAAGCTACGGCGGCCACTATGAAAAGACCCTTGAAACTATCGAGCGTGAGACTGTCGGAGATGACTTTGGCACCATCTTGCTCTGCACAAGTACCTCCTTCCCCCAACCATTTTTCTCTGATTCTTGTCATTACATCTTGCCCTGTTATATTTAATACTGCTCTTGATACGTCAAGTACTAAGGGAGATCCCTTTGTGAATGCCTGCAAGTGGATCCACACATTACATGTTTTAGTGGATAATATAGAGCTGGCGGCCTGACAATATGATATTGCATGCATAACGCTATTTAAATAGAACGTTGACGTTCAAATTCCAATGGGGGGGGGGGGCGGGGCGACTTCCATGCTGCTTTCATTCCAAACTATAACATCCACCATTGTTAACAATCTAGAAAAAGGCTTTTATTCTGTGTTTTGAATTGTTTTGAAAACTCTACAGGGTATATTTGATGCTGCCTAGTCAATTAGTCAATTAGGAGAGAGAGAGAGAGAGAGAGAGAGAGAGAGAGAGAGAGAGAGAGAGAGAGAGAGAGAGACTCACAAATCCCAAGCCTGCAGAATTGTAGATAGGTCCTACCATGGTGTACTTAGCACAGTGTTTGGGATTGGAAAGGAAGAGCTTTATATAAGGGAGCTCCTCGAAAATCGCAGCAACTCCTCCATTCTTACTTCCTTTGGAAAGGGCTTCATCATACTGTTCCAACGTGCTATAATTCTTCAAATTGGAGGTATCAAATGCCTTATTCTTCAGTAGCCCCTCGACAAAAGAACCGTTTGGGTAGCCAACATACTCCTTACGCTGTATGAGGTCTCTTATATTTGTGATAGATGGCTTTAGCTTTTGCACTGTCAATATTGATGTTAAACTCGCAGTATAACTCGATGTGAGTACTAGAACCACGAAAACCCACACGATTACAACAAATCTAGATAAGTTGCTGATCAACTTCTCTTCTGCGAATCAAACAAAAAACCAAGTTCCTTGTTATGTGAGGAAATTTTGTCAACAAATACTATGATGATGTTTGCAGTGCTTTTCAATAATGCATTAAGCCTGTAAAATGAGAATATGAATGTTGTTTTCATCAAACTTTGAGAAGATTCAGACTTTAGAAAGAGAACTGAAAAGAGGGAAGAGATATGAAACTAAATATCCTTTTGATTATCTGTTCGCAATGAAGCATGTTTTAAATTGTGGTATTAGGACACAAATCTTTATCGATATGAATTGTAAATTGGACCGGTTGACCAGGGTTTTATATGTAGGGCCATATAGGTATCTTGGGACTCATAAATTTGATATTCTGGATGTTTATGTACTTTCAATATGGCGTAAGATGGTGATGATGGACTTACTGTGGGCAAAAACAAGCGTAGAGAAGGAGAACCAAAATATCATTCCAACTTGCTTGCCTGGTGGGCCACGGAATTCTTCGTTTACACGATGCTCAACAACCCAAACCACGAATCCAGTGAAGACGAAAAAAAACCCCGTTGTGCACCACAAATCCATTTTTAGGGGTTTCATGAAAATCCATGCATTCTTCCTGTCATCATCATCGAATGGAACGATCATTGCCACACCAGACTCCGTGTATGGCATTGTAAAATCAACAAACCTAGTTCTGTTTGATATAATGGTTACATCACCCGCAATAGCATCGTACTTCTGGAGATGGACACAAAAGTTTAGCTACTTAAAAAAGAGAGAACAAAAATTAGAACATTTCAAATTCAAGTTGCAAATTTGATTACCCCAAGAAAGATCTGATACACCAGATCATCATAACTTCCAGCTTTCTTGCCATCAGGAGTTTCGAAGGGAATAAACTCGTATGGGACAGCATATGGCAAATAATTGTGGATGACTTCTTTGAATACATCTATGCAGAGACCAGAGGCAATCACAGCATTAGTCTGAGGATCCCTTCTCACCGAGACAAATTCCTTAAATACACCATCGACAGGAACCCCAACCCTCAACTTTGCTTCACCTGTTGGCATCTCCCAACCTTTAGGCACAACATTTGATTCACCAGGCCATATGATAGCTCCAAGATCATCTTTGTTGGTCGAGTAACTCTTACTACTGGGCAAACTCAGATGTTTTGATATGCCATATTTTTTAGTCCAAAATCCAATTTTCCTGTCCCCTTTCCCAATTACATTGACTATCTGAAAGGATGAGGGTTGTAACTGTCCATTAAGTAGATGGAATTTACCACTCAAGCCATTGAATTCCATGTTCTTGAGTGATTGAAGGAGCCTTGGTCCCATCTCTGAGATTCCAATTGCTGTTAAATCTGTCAAGTTCTCTTTAGCAACTGGTTTCTTGAACTTTGATACACCAATACCAGATCTCCCTACTGCCATTGCTAAAGCTGTGGCACTATCATATGCCCATAGCCCGAACACATTCATTTCAAATATATCCACGTCTGGATTCTCCTGACGAAATCTCTTTCTCCATCTCACTTTGAAGTTATCAAGCTGACTGGTTTTTGGAACATAAGGTTTCACACCTATCACCCCTTGCATAGAATTTATAATTGTAGGATCCATATTATCCAAGAGAGATGTAAGCCCATCTGTAATAATCCAGACATATCCTTTGTTCATCATTTCAGCTTGTTTCACTTTTGTGAAAAAGCGAGAAGCAAGAAATGGTAACATATGCACCACAAAAACCCTAGTTTGCATTGTCTTGAGCTTGTAGAGTTCTTGAAGGATATGATCATCTGAGGCTGAAAGAGACAAAACACTCCGATGTTTGATTTGCGTATTGATCCCTTGGAAAGAATCAGTTAAAAAGCGCACTACACCCCTCCCATAGTCGGTGTCTTCATAAATCAACACTACCTCCCTCCAACCGAAGGCCTGAACTATAGCGGTAAGGGATTCAACCTGAGAAGAGCCAATTTGTGCCCCTCGAATGAAGTACGGGTTGTCTGTGGGTGAGAGAGAAGGACTCGTCGCTTGAGAAATGATAGGAACTTGCGTTTTGTTCCCAATGTCAATCACAAATTCTGCGTGTGAGGATCTTTGTGGACCTAGTATTGCCTGTACTTGGACATTTTTCAGCAGGTCTATGGCTGCAAATGGAAGTTCAATAGAGGTGAGATCCCTATAGTTAATTAAACTCCTATAAACCATATTAGGCAAGTAGCCGACGACTACCAGAAAGAAAATGGTAAATCATTTTTGACCTTGTGATTTCCCTGATAAGAGGAAAGGAACCATGTTCACCTGGATGAGAAAGAGAAACCTGACTCAACCATTCATTATTCTTGTCTAATTTTTTTTTTCTCAACTGCTTAAAAATATTAAAGTAGATGAATGTGAATTAATACTATATATGCCGCATGTGTTATTGTTAGGCAGATCAGGTAAGCGTAAGACAGTAGAAGTGGCCTATGATGAATAAGCTAAATTTTGACCACAACCACAACCAGGGGAAAAGTAGGGAAAAAGATTAAACCAAAGTGACTGTTAGATGGCTAATCTCAACACAAGGTTTACGAAATTCTCAAAAAAAGATAGAGAAATTGCATATAAGTATATTTGGATGTAGAACATCTATCTATGATAAATAGTCACACGCAAAGGAGCATAAAAAAGAACAAGAAGATATAAAGCCAACCACAGTATTCACAACTTTCAGATCAGTGGAGAGTAGTTCTTCCTTATCACCTCATGATCTACAGGTTTAATATTTATTCTTGAATCCTCAAGGCAAGGTTTTAGTTTTACAATCCCAAGCTCCAATGCAAATTGCATTTTTGTTTGCATGATCGACGATGGCCAACAATTGCATAAAAGCTAAACATTTAACAATGAGAAGAAGGAAGCTATATATATGTGCAGTCAATGAAACCAGTTACAAATGAAAGCTTGATGCAATCCAACTTATTATTCAATTTATTTCTATTTTGTCATTAATCCATTGATTAAAACCTATCGTGGCCTTAAACATTTCAAACTGATATCCACTTAGTCTAATTTTTGATTTCCAATTTACTAAACAAGATGTTTAAGGGCAGAAGTATCGGGACAAAGTAAATACTCCTAATTAATTAACGTACCAGCAGATGCTGCCTCCACAACGTCACCCTTGGAATCCCTTTTGTGAAGTACAATCCTCGTTGTACTGTGATTTTGATTTAATGCATAGAAATCTTCAAGGGCCATAGATATGCAAGTCTGGCTAACCTTTCCAACCATATGATCATCCGCATTAAGAATCACCCCGACATCAACTTCTATTAAGCCATTGCCATTTTTACCCACTATTGGCACAACATAAAGGCTTATAATGAAGAGTACTAGTAACACAAGCAGCTGTGAACAGTATTTTCGATGCTCCTGCATGCCTACGAGAGAGAGAGAGAGAGAGAGAGAGAGAGAGAGAGAGAGAGAGAGAGCGAGAGAGAGAGAGAGAGAGAGAGAGAGAGAGAGAGAGAGAGAGAGAGAGAGAGATTACAATACTATTAAGTTTTTTGCTCGTGTCAGAACTTTATGGAGAGTGGAATGATTGTTAACGTTGTTTCATGTCCTTTTAATGTGTGCATAAAATGAAAATTTGATTATTGAGACATAATATTCATTTCACATTTTGGTGGACTTCGTCAGGCTTTACCTAGTGCATTTTAGTCAAGGTTGTATGGCCATGTCTAACATTGACCAGTTGATACAGTAATTAGGAGGAGTGATATGCTTTCCGTAGGTGATGACACTATGGAGAGAGGTCGACCGAAATTGATATTAGAAGTGGTAGTGCTGAAGGATTTAGGTTCACTTGATATTACGGAACACAAAGTCCTCGACAGAGCTAAATGAAAAATATGGATTCATGTAGCCGACTCTAATTGTTTGGGACTTAAGGCTTGGTTTGGTATTTTATAACTCAACATGTTAGAACAAACTTATTTGCATTGATCCCTATTAATTTTGAAGGATAATTCACATCCTTCTTTAGAGACCGTAAAGTGATCAGGACAAAGACCCACGTAGACTAACCTCACAAAGCTGATAATGTATAGCACTTAAGAAGTTTCATACCATATAGTAACTAAAAAAGAGCAAATCTCTAAGTCCCGATAATATTTATATAGTTGTTAGTAAGGAATAGTATTAAATCATTGACCTTGGCAGCAATCAACTCAACGGGGATGGGATGATGCCGTGTAGAATCACTTTCAAGAATTTGAATTTCTTCTTGGGTCGGCTTTTGACCAAGACAATTGATGGGTTGGCATGGGTGTAAATATCAGTTTGTACATCGACAACGAATATCTCTGTATATATCATGCATCATGTTGTCTACATATACATATAACGACAATCTTAATGAATTCTAGCTAGCTTAATTGATTCCCAAGGATGAAGGATTCCCAGCGAGGTTTGTTTGAACTTTGAACTTCGATTGAGTACCTACGTTGAATTAAATGACCCGGCCCCAAGATTCCAAAATCCTGGAGTGGTGACAACGTTGTGGCCGTGAATATATTGGCATTAGTCCAATTTGACAGGCCAATTAATGTGCTTTGTCTAGAGAGACTTTTCTCGTGGCCGGGTAGCAGTCAATAACTAGCTACTAGCTAGTACTAATTGTAGATGACAAGAATGTATAGTGGATTCGGTGAACATTAATATGACGCGGCATTTTTGTGCATGGGACGACCGGTCTCCCACGGTTTTAGGGTCAGCTATATATCTATATACGGAGTATAACCAAGCCGGCTTTCAATACCCATATCTAAATTATTACTCCATTGCCCTCGTCAATCTGGTTTAGTGAGTTACAGTAATAGATTAGTTCAGAGGTTATTCATAACCTTGAACATCACTCTCGCCTCTCGCAGGGCTCGAACTAGTCTTGCCTCTACGGTTTTTGTGACTTATTGATTCGTCTTGACCCAAGACTAACAAATGCGTTTTTTTTAATAAAGAAAGACAAAAATTAAGTTATTAATTGACTTTTAAAGCCAAATCGAGCCTTAATCTTGTTTATGAGTATAATATTGTGTTTTGTCAAAATGAGCCTTAATCTTGTTTTGCTAATATTCGTGCCAAAATGCACATTTTCAGCATTTCCATCTGTTTTGGATGGGAAGTTAACGGCATATGGAAAATTGATGGGTTTTTAAATAGGTCAGGTGTTTTTTTTGATAATTTTAAAAGGTTAAATGCTTGTGTGTGATTTGTGTGAAAGATCAGATGCTATTTTGAAATTTTCCCTATTACTAAATTTGTGGTATTTTAGACATATATTTTGCTTGGGTATAGCTATTGTTGTTTGTGGTATGACATATTTTGGTCTTATTATGGAATATTTTAATCAATTTCCTTTGGTACGACATATTATGGTAAGAAATGTTAATTAATGGTATTCTCATAACAATTATGATTTGTTATATAATTTGTAGTATTTACATATGTTTTCTTTTGGTACAACACGTTGTGGTAAGAAAATGACAATTTTAGGGTTGTTATAATGATTGTGGTTATTTTATATAATTTGTAATATTTTAAAAATATTTTTGGCTTAGGTATAACAATTGTTGATTTTGGTATGACATATTTTGATTTTGTTACGGAATATCATACGAGTCAAAGAATTTTTGATACGACTTATTGTGGTAAGATAATGCCAATTTATTGTGTTATTATAAGATTTGTAGGTAGCATTATTTAATTTTTGATATTGTATGCATATATCTGGTTAGGGTACAAGTATTTTAGATTCTGATACGAATAATTATGGTTACATAATAACAATATTTTTTAATTATGGGTAACCTACTAATTACTTGATCAATAGGTAAATTTTAAAATATAAGTCGTAACTAGTATCATAATATAAATATGTATTACAAAATCAAAAATCAGCATAATGAAAATCAAAAATTATCATAATTTAGACATACGATATATTCTGTGTACCATAGCTTAGCACAACATTAATATTTGTCGGCCGATTTTAGCTAACCATATGCATGCAGGTTTGTTAATTTGGTGGAAATCTGTATCCACAGCTATCAGTAGGTGGTACATACCTCATGTTTCCCTCATTTTTAAGTTTTATTTATCGCGACTAAATATAAAAATTGTATTTTACTGTGAGCAAATCAAAAAGTGTGCCACATGATGATCTTTTTCATTCCTAGTATGATTTTGGGCCAATTGCTATGGCCCTTGAAGTGATTTTCCTGCCAATTTTAACGACATGAGTTGTTGAGATTTCTCAAAATTTTAAATTACTTCATATATATGCTTTCCCGCACCTTTGAAACAAATTAATATCTTAATAAATCACCTGAATATTCATGTCTCAATCTTTTTTATAACAAATAAATTAAAAGTTTCCAATTTATTTCTTTACAAAAAGTGTCCCATCAGATCATATAAAGTGGTACTATTATTTTTCGTTATTTGAATCAAATTAAGTGCCTTTAGTACTATGCCAGTTTTTAATGAACTTAAAACTAGTTCTCTCTTGGTATGGTCACTAAATTTGAAGAATTTCAATGAGTGCAAGTGTGGGCAACTCAATTAAATCCACTCTACTGGTTGCACTTATTTATTGAGCCCCATTAACCTTGTCATGAGATATTTTTTTAGAATCTCGTTAATACCATTGTATTCTTTTACGCCTTTTTATGCCATATACTCTCATTAAGAGATTGGCTTATTTACGGAGGAGCCAAGAATAAGCCATTTGTGAAGCTGAACGATCGCGGACCGTCCAAATCCAAAACGGACGGCCACGATGCACCTCCATATATAAATACTATTCACGGAAATAGCCGTAATAAAGTTTTTCTCATCTTAACTGAAATCTCGAGTTGAAAATCGTTTTAGTTCCAAATATAAACGATTGCCTATACCATGTTCAAAACATGTAAAATTAGGACGCCTGGCCAAATCATATAATATTATAAAGTTTAATTTTTTTTGTTGGTAAGATATTATTGTCAAGTTTCAACAGTGCTCAATATATAAAAACATGGGAAAATGAATATACATATCAAAGGAGATGTCAGAATCACAATTTGTAAAAAGGATACCACTAACTGTGTAGTATTTTGTCTAACTTAGCTTGGAAAATTGGAGAGGAACGTCGGAAGCTACAAAGAAGTACCCCCATCCCCCATCCCACGCACGTAATTAAAGAGGAAATATATTCAAAACAGAAGTGTACTCCTAGTCCTAGAAGAGAATACTTAATTCTCATCACAATAGAAAAGTCTACGCGCTTAATTTGTCTCTAGAAGTTAAGAAGAGAAATTGCTAGGTAAATGCATGCGTGCTTGCCGTTGACGAATGAAATACTACTCCTCGATCAATAGCTACATCACCAAGAGGTACTTCAATATTGTTGGGTTTTTTCGAGTGAATTCTTTTTTCTTTTTGTAATGTAGGGTATCCCGAACCAGCTTGCGCGCACTTTGGACTAATCCCTATAGCAATTTCACACGCTTACGCATGAGGTGAGGTGGCTCCAAGAGTTGTTGGCTAGAAAAATCGAACATGAGACCTTAGAATGGAACAAACACCCAAGTCTTAGGCCAAGAACGTACACTTGATCAACCCCTTGGATGAGTGAATTCTATATTGTTGTTACTTGTAGGGTTATACCTTGCACTTTTCATTCTTTGTTTTCTTAAACCCTTAATTAATTCCTCTAACCGTCAATTTATGGCTCGCATATATGCTATTGGTTTTTTTTTTTTTTTTTGTCAAATGGAAATTCATTCAAACTACCACAACGGAACCTGCATCGTCAAAAGTGCAAGTTTAAAGAGTAGTATCACACAAACCCAGCTAAAATAAAGATCGTATCATATGCTATTGGGGGAGTTGACAATATTGGACAAACAAGGAAATAGTATATCATTCCAAGGGGAACTGGAGACCCTTTTTTTTAGTATTGTGATGGTGTGGATTATTGCCCTAAAACCACTTTCTTTCTTTTTTTTTGGAAAAAGGCAAATTTTATAAAGGGGACCAAGCCCAAAAGACCAAGGAGATAGCCTTGGGACAGAAATTACACGACTCTTGCCAAAACTATGGCCATCAGAAAATCTAACTGCTCACAACAAAAGAAAAGCAACAAAACACCAAACCCTTCTAATTGCCTACTCCGAATTGGATCCCCCAGGCCTGACAAACAACAGCATCAAAATCAGAATGTATGGACAGCTTCATAGATACCAAGCAGGCTCTGATCCCTTCCTCAATTCTCTTAACTAGGGTGTAGGAATTTACTCCAACTTGTCTGAATATTCGAGAATTTCTCTCCCGCCAAAGGAAGTACACTGAGGCTGCTAAACACCACTGGTAAATAATAGTTGAAACTGACTTGGAATAATGTTGGGATCCCCACTGGACTTCAACCAACAGACTCAAACTATCCCCATGCCTACAACACTTGGACCTGATACTAGTCCAGACCAAGGATAACCTCTCAAAGTGTCATGTCCTTCTTTCTTTCTTTTTTCTTACCATTATTCTGGGTGATTGACGAGCTAAGTGATCGATCACCACCATCATAAAAGAACCTAGACTCCTTTCACTTAGAGTTTTCAAGTTCGAAGCTCAAGGGGCGGGCAAACCAATGGTTAATTTCCCTCACTCCCTCTTACGGTTCCTATCCTCGAACTAAACACCTTCATCGACAAAACAAGAATAACAATTGAAGGCCTAATTTATCAGTCCATATGCAAGCCAATTCGATCATGAAATAAATCGAAGTCACTCAAAATAACGAAACCGACAGATTTACATGGAACCAGTAACGAAACCGACAGATTTACATTTAAGTAATAAAGCAACCGAGATTTTCGTTACCTGTTTCAGTTTTGGCCGTTTCCGATTTCGACATCTCGAAGAACTTCATGGCGTCATTTCCAGTGAGACGGCCATCGCCATCCGTGGAAACACAAAAGCTATGATTGAACTTTTGCAATACATATATGTACAGATAATCGATCTATACCCAAATTGAAAGGCGAACCACTGCTGATAGATTTTCTGGTGTTCTTTGGGACATGAAATGATCGGACCTGATAAGATCTCCATCAAACGATCTACACCAAAATCCAAGCTTGAAACAGAAATTGATTAGGATGAGGATTGTGACGGTGAGGGTCAGGGGATTTTGTGGAGAGAGAGAGAGAGAGGGGGGTGGGGGGCGGGGCTGCCCATGCCTGCAACACCATTTGACGACAACTTAATCCCATTTCGTTGTAACTGAACACTCTTTCTAACCAACCTAACAACTAAGGAACTTACCCCAAAAAAAAAAAAAAAAAAAACTCATCCCTAGCCCCTAAGGAATTCATGACGTCTTGACTTATTGCTAGTTGATCAACCCAATCAATGCAATATAAGAAGAAAAAGTGGGGAGAAGCATATTTAAGATAGATGAAAGTCTCATCTATTCATAATGGTTAAGTTTAAGCAAATACAGACAATTGAATCTTAAATCATCCACCCATTATTGCTTCCACGCAAATAGCATCTCATTAGAGCAGACAGTCCCCCCGATTTTTTAAAAATAAAAGTGGAACTGTACTCTCGAAAAGTATTCAAGGCCAGACCTCTACCGCTCTATTGAGTTGATGCTGCCCACTTAATCATGCCTGAAAGTGATTCAAATCAAAATTATGAGAGAATTCGAATTAACATGAATAGGAGTATTTGAAATCAAAGTCCCTATCAAAAGAGAATTCGGTTCACACCTAAAAGAGGCACATTAATTTAACCAAGAACTTGTAAACTCAAACTTTAACCAAGAAACGCCCAAAACAAAATCCAGAGCAATGAAAGAAGAACCAATCGACAATGAGCATGAACAAATAGAAACATCGAATCCCAACACAATAGAGCTGATACATGTAGCATCAGCTAAAAAACATTCGTTTTGCTCTTTACAATGATATAATGTATTTGCATGAGCCGTGTGACTCGTGTGTTAATATACAGAGTACGGACACATAAGCAACAACAATCTACCAATCATATGATTTACAGCACCTAGGATTGATAATTTAGGATTCACGAAATCTCTAATATTCGAATAACCACAGTTGCGGTACGGAAAGAAGTAATATGATGTAAAACAAACAATCCAGGGTTATCGGAGAATCGATCGGAATGGAGGGACCTCGCCGGGATCGTAATTGCTACCGCTGGCAGCTCCTCCTCAGTGCTATCGACATTGGATGTCGATGTGTTTGATCCAAGAACCAAAAACAGAGAAATTCATTACCAAAAACTGAAATGAGAATATATTATTACCAATATCGTTACCAAAAACTCGTTCACCCAATCAAAGCAATTTGTCTTATCCGATTTAAAGCATATTGTCTTCCAACCAACACCAATCACCAGCAATTTTATAAATCACTACCAAACTGGGTATAATGACTGAAAGAATCAGCAATTATAGTGCACCCAATCAACGGCAATCAAGTCTTTTAGCATGTCATTACCCAATCAGTTATTATTCAACTGGGATCCTCTGTCCCCTTCCCGTGTCCCTCATCTTCTGTCCCCTTAATATTAGGTTGCCAAGTGTCCCCTGTAAATCTCAACCCTCCATTATCTTAGGCATGTTTTCCTCTCTCCTCACCCTCTCAGCTTCTCTCTCTCATCCGTTTTTGTTTCCAGTTCCGGGGAACCCCACCTCCTGACTTCCTCTAAAAGTTTTTCAACCTTCACCATAAATTCAATCACCACCACTCCATTCTCTCACTCTAAAACCCCACCTCTTTTTAGCTGTATTCCTAGACCGTACTTCTTCTAAATTCCCATATTTCCTCCTCCTTGTATGCAACCAAACATCTTCTCACTAATCCAATTGTGTAAATTGGATTGTGTATTTATTCATATCAACGCAGTAAAACTTCAATTTGATTGCTTTGGGTTTTGAATTTCTGTAATTCTTTTACTGCAATTTGCTTCTTTTGGGCTTTGAATTTTTGTAATTACACATCCAAATCACGAATTAGGGTTTTAGAATGAGAATTTTATGGGTCCAATTGCCGGAGAAAGTTTCAGGTCCGGATAATGGAGTACAGGGATGGAGTATGTAGAGACGGAGAGAGAGATGGGGGAGTGTAAATTAGATGGAGGGTTGAGATGAGACACTTGGCAAAATATTAAGGGGGACAGAAGATGGGGACATGGTAGAGGGACAGAGGATCTGAGTTAATCAGCTATTATAGTACATGATAACTGAATATAATGACTGAACCTCATTACCAAAAATTCGACCGAAACCATATAGAGCAACTCAATGTGTAGGATTTATGCAGAAAAATGTGTGTTAAATTCAACGGCCAAATTTTATGTAGGAAAAATGTGTAGGCTACCACACCATCGCGAATTGTATTATAAATTATAGATTATTATAGATTACCCATGTTATCCTGTATTTAATGTTATAAGGTGGTTATTGTTTATAATTGGTCGTTTACATGGGTAATATATATATGTGCGCGCGCGGTGAACAAGAATGTGACACAGAGTTTGAATGCGTGTATGGGCCCACGTGTAGCAGTGAAGATGTGATGACTTGTTTTGATGGTTGCTGGACTGTTGTTGAAGATAGTACTGATCGCAATGCCCGACTCTTGTTTGCGACGTATATACTTGGCACAAACATGTGCCGATGCCACATGATCTCAAAAACTCTTTGTGATGCAGAATCTCCTGCCCCTGCTCCTGCTCCATCCAAAGTGATTGTTAGATGGCTAATCTCAAGCTGAGATTTACGAAATTCTAAAAAAAGAAACCCTATATAAGTATACATGTATGTATGTGATCATCACCAGTACGAATAAGGATGTATGACATCTATCTATGATAAATAGTCACACGCAAGGGAGCATAAAAAAAGAACAAGAAGATATATAGCCAATTAACCACAGTATTCACAACTTTCAGATCAGTGGGAAGTAATTCTTTCTTTATCACCTCATGATTTTGCCACTTTCCAAATTATTAAAGCCAAAATCAACTCATATTGATTTTGTCAATCCCCAAAAGTTAACAATTTGGAGAGTGGCAAAATCAACCCATATTGATTTTGACACTTCTTAATAAACAATTTGGAGAATAACAAAATCACTCCCCTTGAAATTTTGTGTTGAGTTTTGGGTAAAATATATACTTGTCCTTAAACTATCCCAAAATTTTTTACTTTCCCCTTCGACCACCAATTGAACACCTTGCCCCTCCAACTACCATAACATTACATACTAAGGACAATCCGTCCCTTCCATCCAAATCATGGACGGAAAAGTTAACATTTCTCTCTAACTGAGTTAGTTGTAGGCTATTAATGTCTTTTAATTAACTTGCCATATAAGTATACGTGTGTATTATCTTCTTCTTTGATCTCACAATCTGGTCTACTATGTTCGTCGATCTCTCTTTCTCTCAGACTCAGTCACAAAGCAGTCTGAATATATAAATTCGACGGAAACCCAAATTTCCAAACATGCCCATGAACAGCCTCGCCGAGTTTTAAATCATAAATCAAAGTACAACCTTTAACCATCGACTCAAATGTATAACTCGTGGGACATATTTGCTCTCTAATCAGTACAGCAATAGACCTCGAAATGGGTACGAAGAGCATTGAACAAAACCTCTGATCATGGCATTGTGCACAAACCCATTTGGGATTTCCATCTGGGTAATGGCCAAGACTAACGAAATGTAGAACATGAGCTGCTGATGAATTGGTTGGACAAGAAGTTGTCTTGGTTTGCACTGGCCTTGACCATGCCCGCGTAGGCTGATTCCAGCTGCTGATGAATTGTGAGATAGAAGAAGATGATGATAGTAGGTTAAAGACATTAATAGCCTTCAACTAACCCAGAGAGAGGTGTTAATTTTTTCATACATGATTTGGATGGGAGGGACGGATTATCCTTAGTATGTAACGGTTTGGTAATTAAAGGGGCAAGTGTGTTCAATTGGTAGTTGAAGGGGGAAGTAAAAATTTTTGAGATAATTTAAGGGACAAGTACATATTTTACCCTTGAGTTTTGGCTATTAAAATGAGTAGTGTTTGAGTTGTGTCTGGAATAAATTTAATTCTCTCTATACCCATACTCACACATCAATATCCACTGAGTCTAACTTTTTATTTCCACTTTACTAAACGACTGCGATTTTTCGGTTACCGGAGTTAAAATTGCGGCTCACCTTCGTCATTTGATCTGGAGGTGGTAATAATGGGACTTCAAAAATATTTGCCAGGCAAGAATATTGTTCCAGTGTTCCTTAACTTAAAGAAAAAAACAACCTACCCAAAGAATATTGCCTCCATATTAATAAAAACTATGAATTTCTAATCAATAGACAATAGTTGTTTATTATTGGGCACAACAATTTCTTTTATGGAGTATATTTTAAAAAGAACAGTGGTTTTTATCTGCTACTAGTAGATAGTGGGACAATGCGAAATTAGACTGAGTGGATATATCAAATTATCAATTTGGAAGTTTAAGGACTCAATAGTTTAATTGATAAGACTGAGAACAAATTAGATAAAAGTTGAGGGGATTAGAATGAAATTTAACCTGGATCATTTACCTCGATATCTTGTGAAATCTTCTGAAATTCACATCCATACCAAAATATAACTTGTTAGTTTTCCCCCCTTTCAAGCCTTTTTTAATCTGAAATGTATTTGGTTTAAAAACTTAAGGAGCTTATCTACTTCAATTTGGGTATCTATATGAGTTGGTCTCGAAATACTTTCCTTCAATTTCACTCGAGTTCAACTCCAGCCAAACTCCCAACGTAGCTTATTGCGCTGATCTCACATTTCGTGTATTCAAACTTGATTTTCAACCAACGAGTCGAGATTGAATATCTCGGTTAAATCATTTTATTTTGGCAACATGTTCTAGTGATCCGCAGTAAAACTAAAATAATAAACTATGAACATTTTTAAGGCCCTTGAGGGTTTTGACATTTCATTCCATTCCATTCCAACTCTTGTTAAACGCGCGCGACCTAATTAAACTCTTTCTTCAAGGGGTTTAATATCTCATACGAACTTAAAACCTCCATAAACTTTGGTGCATCAGGATACACAAGATGCCTACCTACTCCATCATATATATTCTACAACTCGAGCTAGTAGTAAATGAATGTCATTAATCCTTGATATATGATGCCATTTTGTGCCATTATCAAATAATTGGGAGACAAATTTCGACAAAAATGTGAAATCAATGGTAAGTGCAGAATTATGACCGACCAAAAATATGTTTAAGTACTGCAGAAGCATCGAGACAAAATAAATAAATAATTAATGTATCAGCAGATGCTGTCTCCAAAACATCACCTTTGGAATCCCTTTTGTGAGGTACAATCCTTCTTCTTGTACTGTGATTTTGATATAAAACACCTCCAAGCCCGGAAAACCATCCAACCGTTGCCGCTGTTGCCTCGAGGAACGCCGTGAACCCGCTGTATGTCGCTGGTCCCGCCACAACAACTCGCAGCCCCACCACCTTTGGCCTGCCGCCACGATTGTTCGCCTCCGTCGCACTGCTGCTGCCATGCACCGCCACAATCAGTCACCTAGCTTCCAAATCTTCACTGCCGCCGCCCTCAACCACCATCAACACCACCATAAAACCGCCAAATCGCCTGCAATTGCTACCATCAGCCCTACTGATAGCCCATCCTCCTTCGCCGTGACTGTGAAAACCCCCTGCAACCACCACGTGCCTGCTTATATCTTACACTTTTCACTCTGCTTTTCCCCCCCTTCCCCTTACCGTCATTTTGTGGCTGACATGTATGCTATTGGGAGTTTACATTTGACAAACAAGAGAAGCTACAACGAATTAGCATGGAAATCAATTAAAAATGTTGCTTTGAATTCATTGCCTAACTAAGGCTGGTTGATTTTGGATTTCCTTTGATATGCTTGGGATGGATTTACTTAGAAAGTTAGTTATTTGTTTTTCATGTTATTATGGTAGATATATTATTCATAAAACTTCAAGTACGTACGTGTGAAGAAAGAAATTATTCATAAATAAAATGAATCACCATTTAGAGCCAAATGGTCGGAAGTTTCTCTATTCAATTCTTTTCAGTCATTCTTGTCGCTGGATTAATTTCCTGTTGTCGATGGTAACATCTTGAGTTTGAAATGTGAGGTGTTGACAGCCTAGCCTCATCTATTAGTGTACTTTTGGTGGGTTTTTATTTTTCAAGCAATCTCAACTGATTTGTGAGCTCTGGTGGTGTTTGTGGTGAAAATGATGCCTGATTGCTGTGCTATTAGATTGAATTATCTTTAGAATTTGATCTCTCTCGTTAGTGCATGTATTGGGTTCTGGAGGTTGTGGTGCGATCTGAAATGTGGCTTTGGTTTTAGTGGGAGTTGGTTAATTTGCTGAATTTTATGTGACAATGATCTGGGTAGTTCATATAGTTGATTGTTATGCAAAAACTAGAAGGGTTTCATGCATGATATTGTTGGGCTCTCAGTTTTCATGCAATTTCAGCTGATTCTTGTGTGCTATGTTGTTGTTTGTGGTGCAAATGTTGCCTGATTTTTGTTATTGTTTTGCTATCAGTTTGATTCATTTCAGAAATCTCAAGGAAGTCCCTACTTTTGTCAAACACGGTAGGAGGAAACCAACTCTTAAAAGTAATGTGTTGTCATAAGATTAGGAATTCTTTTTGATATTCCTGTTGTCAGAGCATTTTACTTTGTGTAATGTAGATTGATCATCTCTAGGCCTTGAATCCAAATTGGTTATATTCTTTGACAACTCCTGTTGCAAGAGCGTTTGAGCGCGTGCAGTGTTGAATACATTCATTTAATCCTTTGCTTCCGACTCCAAGTTTGTTCTCTTCATCCAGCATCACATTTTGCATTTAAGTCACCATGAAGGAAATGCATGTAAAAAGCATCGCGTATGGGAAAGTCTTGTCCTACGCTTAATGCGTATGGGAAAGTCTTGCATTTCGTTACATTGAATGTCAATGGATGGTTTGTCAACTCGATCAAAAGAATTATAACGAATTGTTCGACATGAAGGTGTATATATAAAAGAAAAGGATTTGGTGGTGCACCATATCATGAGATTAGACGTGTAAATACCTCCCAACTAACTGGATACCTAGAGTCTATACATCTTGCTCGAGTTGTACAAGAAAACAAATTAGGATGGTCACGTTTCTAGCAATTCATATGATCATCTTTCTTCACTACTTTCTACAATTTCTATAGTTTCATGAATTGGGGTGCTGGTTTCTGTTGTAGAAAGCCCTTCATCGCGTGAGAAAATCCATTCAGCAAGCTGAGAATCACTTGTTGCTGGACTTTGTGGACAATCAGCTGTTGCTGTTGCAGGCACTGTTATACCTTCACATGTGGTGGGTTTTCTCTTGGATGCATCAAATGAATTGTCTTTTTCTTCATCGAACGTTTTAGCCATTGCTATAAGCTTTTCCCTTATTGACGAGTCATGAGAGGCTAAGGTGTCCCAATTCTCGTATAGGAAGATTGACAAGAATAAGATGAGAGCAGAAAATGAAGCTACGGTGGCCACTATGAAAAGACCCTTGAAACTATCGAGCGTGAGACTGTCGGAGATGACCTTGGCACCATCTTGCTCCGCACAAGTAGCTCCTTCCCCCAACCATTTTTCTTTGATTCTTGTCATTACATCTTGCCCAGTTACATTTAAGACTGCTCTTGATACATCAGGTACTAGGGGAGATCCCTTTGTGAATGCCTGAAAGTAGATCCACACATTACATGTTTTAGAGGATAATATAGAGCAGGCGGCTTGACAATATGACATTGCACGCATAACACTATTTAAATAGAACTTTGATGTACAAATCCGATTGGGGTGGACTTCCATGCTGCTTTCATTCCAAACTATAACATCCACCATTGTCAACAATATAGGAAAGGCTTTTATTCTATGTTTTGAATTGTTTTCAAAACTCCATAGGGTATATTTGATGCTGCCCTAGTCAACCGGCATGGAGAGAGAGAGAGCGAGCGAGAGAGAGAGAGAGAGAGAGAGAGAGAGAGAGAGAGAGAGAGAGTAGAGACCCGTAAATTTAAATTTCCTTTATTTGATAAATTTTATGTGGAATTATGCTTTCAAATATGAATAGTGACGTAAGTTGTGGTATTTTGGGGCCCAATGTGGAAGGAATTGGTGATTGAGAAAAAAATTAGTTAATGCTTTAAGTGTTGTAGGGTGAAATGTGTAATATACATGTATATAGAGAGAGAGTTGAGTACAGGAGAAGATTCACTCCCCATTCTCTCACGCCATCTCTCTATTCTCTCGGCTCTCTCTCTCTCTCTCTCCTGCGCTTTCACCCACTCTCTCACTAAAATCTTTCTCACACACCTCAAACCCTTGAAGATCCTTCACATATCCTTCACCAATGGTTGATTTCTAGTCATTGAGGTTGTTAATCTTGCTTGGAGGAGGTTTGTTGGAAGACTTGAAGCTAGGGTTTGGGTTTGCTCTCAAGCTTGAGGTAGAGAAATCTAACTACTTTTATGTGTTTTTGAGTTAGTGTAATGTGTGGATATTGTGGTTGACCTTACTCTTGTTGATTGTTTGAAGTTTGGCCTCGAAAATCCCTTATTTTTGTCACCGTTCTGCACCTAGCCGGACTGGTTCAAGTCTTTTTGACAGATCTTGCAGAAATTACCTAGGACTCTACAAAGCTCCGTTTTGGTTGATTCTTGCTCCAAAAGTTCCGTGTTTGAGTCTACTATCTAGGAAAAATATGAACATAAATTCAAACTGATAAATTAAACCCAGAAACGTCCATTATCCAATCTGTATTCCAGATCTGGATGTCCTGTTTTTGTTCCCAGACAGCAGTTTGTATTTTGGGCATAACTCTTACATGCGATGTCCGTTAGACTCGATTCAAATTGTGTTGGACAGCTGATTCAATCCTCTACAACTTTGTTTGAATACGTGCTTTCGGGTTCTGAGGTTTGGTGGACCAAAATGGGCTTGAAATCAGTCTGGGAAACTCGAAACACTTGGTTTTTTGTGCAACTCGTTGAATTGATAGCGTTTGCGAACTTGTATTGGTTATTATGTGAACTAGTAACACTTTATGAACGATGAAGGGTTAATAATGGGAATTACGGTTGAAACGGATGAATGATTAGACTATCTACTAACTTATTGTATGACAACGATAATGGATTCGTGCCAAGAGAAATGTGATTTTAAGACAAGTTGTGTATAGCAAACGACTACTAGTGCGAATTACGAATGAAACAGGTGATGGCTTGGGATAAGTAGTCCTTTGGGTTTCATACATTGAGCTTTTATTATATGTTTAGTACTTGTTGGTATACGCCAGTGGTATGAGGTCAATAGGCCTGGACATGAGATTGTGTACGATGAAATGGGGATGGTCCAAGGTCCCAAATGCTTGGTAAGGGATAGTGTGAGGTTCCAAATGCTCGGATTAAAATCGTATTACAAGAATACGAAAATGATATGTATGATACATTCGAAATGCTTGATGTAGTGGTACTTCGATAGAAGTAGAAAAAGATGAGTAGCGAAGTCATGTGTTGGGTCGTTTCGTTAAGTTCGTAAAGTCATATGTAAAAGATGGAACATGGGCAGAAATGGTATCGATTGGGCGTTAAACTCCTTATTCGGTTTAAACCTTCTTGTTGGTGACTTAAAGAGTTGTCCTCATTCATTCATTATACTTTACTCATTTTCATATAAACGTAGCGCCGATTTCTCTACTGGGCTAGTGTAGCTGAACCTTTCATTTTCAGGTACTACTCAGGGGCGGTAGCATGAAGTGCTTGCATGCATGGACTGACTGACTTTTTTTTTTGAAAGCTAACATGGAGGAGTTAGTTAGTCATATTTGTAAAATCTCCTTTTTGTAAAAGATGTATATGTAACTTAATTTCATATTCCTTTTGACTAAGAATGTTGCTCAGCTCTTAACATTCATGTATCTCGACCAAATGCTATTTTGGGCCGGTGTGCCACCAATGTAATCTTTTAAAATCTGAAGTGTTGGATTGTAAATTGAAGTGGGAACTATGAACTCTTTGGGTTATTATATTATATATTGCGAGCATTTTATTTATGAAAAGCTTTATTTAATTATGTTAGAGAGAGAGAGAGAGAGAGAGAGAGAGAGAGAGAGAGAGAGAGAGAGAGAGAGAGAGAGAGAGACTCACAAATCCATAGCCTGCAGTATTGTAGATAGGTCCTACCATGGTGTACTTAGCACAAAATTTGGGATTGGAAAGGAAGAGCTTTATGTTAGGGAGCTCCTGGAAAATCGCAGCAACTCCTCCATTCTTACTTCCTTTGGAAAGGGCTTCATCATACTGTTCCAACGTGCTATAATTCTTCAACTTGGAGGAATCAAATGCCTTATTCTTCAGGAGCCCCTCAACAAAAGAACCCTGTGGGTAGCCAACATACTCCTTACGCTGTATTAGGTCTCTTATATCTGTGATAGAAGGCTTTAGCTTTTGCACAGTCAATATTGATGTTAAGCTCGCAGTATAACTCGATGTGAGTACCAGAACAACGAAAACCCACACGATTACAACAAATCTAGATAAGTTGCTGATCAACTTCTCCTCTGCGAATCAAACAAAAAACCAAGTTCCTTGTTGCGTGAGAAAATTTTGTCAATAAATACTATGATGATGTTTGCAGTGCTACTCAATAATGCATTAATCATATTAAATGAGAATAAGCATGTTGTTTTCATCAAACTTTGAGAAGATTCAAACTTCAGAAAGAGAACTGAAAAGAGAGAAGACATATGACATTAAACATCCTCCTGATTATCTGTTCGCAATGTAGCATGTTTTAAATAGCGGTATCAGGTCACAAATCTTTATCGATATGAATTGTGAATCGGGCCGGTTGAAAGGGGTTTTATATGCAGGGCCATATAGGTATCTTGGGACAAACAAATTTGACATTTTGGCTGTTTATGTACTTTTAATATGGCGCAAGAAGGTGATGATGGACTTACTGTGGGCAAAAACAAGTGTGGAGAAGGAGAACCAAAATATCATTCCAACTTGCTTGCCCGGTGGGCCACGGAATTCTTCGTTTACACGATGCTCAACAACCCAAACCACGAATCCAGTGAAGACGAAGAAAAACCCCGTTGTGAACCATAAGTCCATTTTTAGGGGTTTCATGAAAATCCATGCATTCTTCCTGTCATCATCTTCGAATGGAACGATCATTGCCACACCGGACTCCGTGTATGGCAATGTAAAATCAACAAATCTAGATCTGTTTGATAGAATGGTTACATCACCCACAACAGCATCGTAATTCTGAAGATGGACACAAAACTTTAGCTACTTAAAAAATAGATAACAAAAATTAAAACATTTCAAATTCAAGTTGCAAATTTGATTACCCCAAGAAAGATCTGATACACAAGATCATTGTAACTTCCAGCGCTCTTGCCATCAGGAGTTTCGAAAGGAAGAAACTCGTAGGGGGCAGCATATGGCAAATAATGGTGCATGACTTCTTTGAACACATCTATGGAGAAACCAGTGGCAATCACGGCATTAGTTTGAGGATCCCTTCTCACCGAGACAAATTCTTTAAAGTTAGTTTTGACAGGAACCCCAACCCTCAACTTTGCTTCACCTATCGGCATCTCCCAACCTTTAGGCACAACATTTGATTCACCAGGCCATATAATAGCTCCAAGATCATCTTTGTTGGTCGAGTAATTCTTACTAATGGGCAAGCGCAGCTTTTTTGATATGCCATATTTTCGTGTCCAAAATCCAATTTCCCTGTCCCCTTTTCCAATTACATTGACTATTTGAAAGGATGAGGGTTGTAACTGTCCATTAAGTAGATGGAATTTACCACTCAAGCCATTGAATTCAATGTTCTTGAGTGATTGAAGGAGCCTTGGTCCCATCTCTGAGATTCCAATTGCTGTTAAATCTGTCAAGTTCTCTTTAGCAACTGGTTTCTTGAACTTTGACACACCAATACCAGATCTCCCTACTGCCATTGCTAAAGCTGTGGCGCTATCATATGCCCATAGCCCAAACACATTCATTTCAAATATATCCATGTCTGGATTCTCTTGACGAAATCTCTTTCTCCATCTCACTTTGAAGTTTTCAAGCTGACTCGTTATTGGAACATAAGGTTTCACACCTATCACCCCTTGCATAGAATTTATAATTGTAGGATCCATATTTTCCAAGAGAGATGTAAGCCCATCTGTAATAATCCAGACATATCCCTTGTTCATCATTTCAGCTTGTTTCACTTTTGTGAAAAAGCGAGAAGCGAGAAATGGTAACATATGCACCACGAAAACCCTAGTTTGCATTGTCTTGAGCTTGTAGAGTTCTTGAAGGATATGATCATCTGAGGCTGAAAGAGCCAAAACACTCCGATGTTTGATTTGTGTATTGATCCCTTGGAAAGAATCAGTTAAAAAATGAACTACACCCCTCCCATAGTCGGTGTCTTCATAAATCAACACTATCTCCCTCCAACCGAAGGCCTGAACTATAGCGGTAAGGGATTCAACCTGAGAAGAGCCTTTCTGTGCCCCTCGAATGAAGTATGGGTTGTCCGCGGGTGAGAGAGAAGGACTCGTCGCTTGAGAAATGATAGGAACTTGAGTTTTGTTCCCAATGTCAATCACAAATTCTGCTTCCATGGATCTTTGTGGACCTAGTATTGCCTGTACTTGGACATTTTTCAGCAAGTCTATGGCTGCAAATGGAAGTTCAATAGAGGTGAGATCCCTATAGTTGATTAAACTCCTATAAACCATATCTGGCAAGTAGCCGATGAATAGCAGAAAGAAAATGGTAAATCGTTTTTGACCTTATGATTTCCCTGATAAGAGGAAAGGAACCATGGGCACCTGGATGAGAAAGAGAAACCTGACTCAACCATTCATTATTCTTGTCTAATTTTTTTTTCTCAACTGCTTAAAAATATTAAAGTAGATGAATATGAATTAATACCATATATGCCACATGTTTTATTGTTAGGCAGATCAGGTAAGCGTAAGACAGTAGAAGTGGCCTATGATGAATACGCCAAATTATGACCACAATCACAACCGGGGGAAAAGTAGGGAAAAAGATTAAACCAAAGTGACTGTTAGATGGCTAATCTCAACATGAGTAATTCTTCCTTATCACCTCATGATCTACAGGTTTAATATTTATTCTTGAATCCTCAAGGCAAGGTTTTAATTTTACAATCCCAAGCTCCAATGCAAATTGGATTTTTGTTTGCATGATCGACGATGGCCAACAATTGCATAAATGCTAAACATGCAACAATGAGAAGAAGGAAGCTATATATATGTGCAGTCACTGAAACCAGTTACAAATGAAAGCCTGATGCAATCCAACTTATTATTCAATTTATTTGTATTTTGTCATTAATCCATTGATTAAAACCTATCGTGGCCTTAAACTTTTCAAACTGATATCCACTTAGTCTAATTTTTGATTTCTAGTTTACTAAACAAGATGTTTAAGGGCAGAAGTATCGAGACAAAGTAAATACTCCTAATTAATTAACGTACCAGCAGATGCTGCCTCCACAACGTCACCCTTGGAATCCCTTTTGTGAAGTACAATCCGCGTTGTACTGTGATTTTGATTTAATGCATAAAAATCGTCAAGGGCCATAGATATGCAAGTCTGGCTAACCTTTCCAACCATATGATCATCCGCATAAAGAATCACCCCAACATCAACTTCTATTAAGCCATTGCCATTTTTACCCAATATTGGCACAACATAAAGGCTTATAATGAAGAGTACTAGTAACACAAGCAGCTGGGAACAGTATCTTTGATGCTCCTGCATGTCTACGAGAGAGAGAGAGAGAGAGAGAGAGAGAGAGAGAGATTACAATACTATTTAAGTTTTTGCTCGTGTCAGAACTTTTTGGAGAGTGGAATGATTGTTAACGTTGTTTCATCTCCTTTTAATGTGTGCATAAAATTAAAATTTGATTATTAAGACATAATATTCATTTAACATTTTGGTGGACTTCGTCAGGCTTTACCTAGTGCATTTTAGTCAAGGTTGTATGGTCATGTCTAACATAGACCCTTTGACGCAGTAATTAGGAGGAGTGATATGCTTTCCGTAGATGATAACACTAAGGGGAGAGGTCGACCGAAATTGATATTAGAAGTGGTAGTGCGCAAGGATTTAGGTTCACTTGATATTACGGAACACAAAGCCCTCGATAGAGCTAAATGAAAAATATGGATTCATGTATCCGACTCTAATTGATTGAGACTTAAGGTTCGGTTTGGTATTTTATAACTCAACATGTTAGAACAAACTTACATGCATTGATCCCTATTAATTTTGAAGGATAATTCACATCCTTCTTTAGAGACCGTAAAGTGATCAGGACAAAGACCCACGTATACTAACCTCACAAAGTTGATAGTGTATAGCACCTAAGAAGTTTCATACCATATAGTAACAAAAAAAGAGCAAATCTCTAAGTCCCGATAATATTTATATAGTTGTTAGTAAGGAATAGTATTAAATCATTGAACTTGGCAGCAATCAACTCAACGGGGATGGGATGATGCCGTGTAGAATCAGTTTCAAGAATTTGAATTTCTTCTTGGGTTAGTTTTTGACCAAGACAATTGATGGGTTGGCATGGGTGTAAATATCAGTTTGTACATCGACAACGAATATCTCTGTACATATCATGCATCATGTTGTCTACATATACGTATAAAGACGATCTTAATGAATTCTAGCTGGCTTAATTGATTCCCAAGGATGAAGGATCCCCACCGAGGTTTGTTTGAACTTTGAACTTCGATCGAGTACGTACGTTGAATTAAATGACCCGGCCCCAAGATTTCAAAATCCTGGAGTGGTGACAACGTTGTTGGAGACTGAATCCATTATACGTACAGTCTCGTAAACAATTCAGTGAACATTAATTAATATGACGCGGCATTTTTGTGCATGGGACCGTCTCCCACGGTTTTAGGGTCAGCTTTCTATCTATAGACCAAGCCGGCCATGACTGTAGCGTCTTTCAATACCCATCTCTAGATTATTGATGACGCAGCGGAATTAACAAAGAGATTAGTTGCGTACTAATCAAACGAATGATAGATACTCGTAGCCACGAGCAGTTCTTGAATCCTCAAGAGAAAAAGACAAAGTCTGAATATTATTGATAATAAGCTGCATAAACTCTAGGTTACAAACCCTTAAATAGGCTGAAACCCTAGAAACCCTAAAAATAAATTTGGAAAATAAAAAGTTCCAGAATTTGGGGCTTTTCCTAAAATTGAAAACGGGAAAGAAACACAAGATTTTCCCAAAAAGAATCAACTTAAAAGGAATTACGGTCTAAGAGTTATTAAAGAAACAAATCTTTCCTAAAACAGCAAAATAACGCAATTGAAAGCCTAAACGAAGGAATTAGGCCGAAAAGCACCATCGATCATCAACTTAGGGTTGATGAGTATTGACCGGAGCACGAAAATAAGTCAGCCCACCAAGTTTGGGCCTATTCCGAGCTCGTCTGAATTTAGCCAATTTGGATAATCTGAAATTAAACACCGTTTGGACTTTCGGGGCTTGGCTCGGTCCAACTGATCATGGAATTGGGCTGCCACGTGTTCTACATCAATTGACCTGGTCAATCCGGTTTAGTGAGTTACTAGTACTGGGTTAGTTTAGAGGTTATTCATAGCTCTGAACCCCACCCTCGCTCCTCGCGGAGCTCGAACTCCTACCTCTATTGAGGGAGGAGGGTAAAAAAACCAACTTGACAAGCTTGGTTTCTCGATAGTGTGATTGTTCAACTACCTGAGATTTAGAAACTTTTTTTGATCGGCAAAAAAATATTTTATTAATTTTTAGAAATGATTACAAAGATTTGAATGGATCAATGGCACATCGGCATACGCCACCAGAAAACCAAAACCATATGAAGAAAAGATGCCAACCAAAATACCACGAACGAAAATGAAAGCCAAAAACAACCCAAACAACAGCTAACACCAAAAGAAACCCAAACCCCCCCCCGAAAAACAAACAAATGGAGAAAACAAATCTGAAAATCAACAAAACCAACACCGCAAAATGACGTAATTAAAATTCTAGAGAAAGAAAGGCCTCATCCTCGAGTTCATCAACATCCTCCGCGAAAAATATAACTTCCTCCAAGTCATCAAGAGCATTGATCCTTTCCGCAAATTCTTCCTCCTTCATTTCAACAAATATCTTTAAACAATAGCTTCTCCCCCTTTAATACAAAAGCCTAGCCTGGGTCCTATATCCCAAATCTTAGGAGCATTTTTAAAGAAAATGGAGTTCCTATTCTGGATGTCATCGGAAGATAAGGGAGAAGTGGGGGTATACTTGTTTCTGTGATTCAATTTATCGGCTTTAACACCAATCTCCACTAGAAGTGTCTTCTCGGTAATCTTTCTCTTCGACCTTCTCATTCTCTTTTCCGGTTTATGAATGATATCAAGGGATGTGCTATGTTTTAGTCTTCCCTTGTTTATATTGGGGGAATTTCCATAGGTCCACTATAGCACTTTCTAAACCCATCTAGTTCACTTCTAAACTTCATAATCCCCTTAGTCCACTAACCTATGTCCATTTTCAGAAGAAACGACCCAGTTCCCAACCCTAGCCAGTCCGATCGCCTTCAAGCACTCGATCGAAGTGAAACACTCGATCCCCGTCGCTATCATCAAGCACTTAAAAACCGACGTCGTCTTCGTTTTGTTGTCAAGCACTCAATTGTCGTCATCACTCAAACATTGCCGTCGTCACTCAAACACCAGCATCAATTGTAGTCGTAAATCAAACACCGCCATCAATTGCAGTCGTCACTCAAACACTGCCATCGCCATTGTTGTCACATCCTCATCGCCTTCGATTCATCTCCGTCATTCTATTTCATTTCATCGTCAGCATTGTCGTCGATTACATTCTAATCATCTTAGTCATTCTGCATCCTCGTCGCCGTCGATTCCGTTTGGTTCTTCTACATCACCGTCAATCTCCTCTGTTGGCTTCAATCCATTCAGTATGTTGCTTAGCCAATTACATAAGAACTTAAGGTCTATATGGTTATATATATATTTAATAGGTTAGGGTTTGGTCAAGTTAGGGTTTTAATTGTGGAATAGACATGGTCATGTAATGATGAGTACATACGAATATTGGGTTATATGTTGCAAATGTGAAGTGTATGCGAATATTTGGGTATATGTGGACTATCATCCATTGGTAATGGTTTGAATATATAGTTATATGCAGAAATATGTTATACGATAACATATGGTTACAACTGATTTTCTGAGTTTTGTAAATCCCATATATGATGACATATTCTGATTCTCAGTAAGACCGCTTAAATATGGTTATATGTGAAATGTCATATATGCTTTTACATGATTTGTAAATCTGAAATAAGATAACATATACCGTTTAGGGTTTGTTCAGGTTGTCATTTTGGTCTGTGAACATATTTGGTTATATATTTAGATCAATTAGGCCACTGTGCGAACTAATTCAATAATATAATTTTATTAGTTTTATTTATACATATAACCATATTCGAAAATATGATTTTTCCTTTGTATATGAGACACATTTCAAGCTTAAAATGGATGGTTTGTCAGCTCGCTCGAAAGAATTATAAGAAATTGTGCGACATGAAGGTGTATATATAAAAGAAAAGATTTGGTGGTGCACCATATCATGAAATTAGATGTGTAAATACCTCCCAACTAACTGGATACTTGCAGTCTATGCATCTTGCCCGAGTTGTACAAGAAATCAAATTAGGATGGTCACGTTTCTAGCAATTCATATGATCATCTTTCTTCGTTACTTTCTACAATTTCTATAGTTTCATGAATTGGGGTACTGGTTTCTGTTGTAGAAAGCCCTTCATCGTGCGAGAAAATCCATTCAGCAAGCTAAGAATCACTTGTTGCTAGACTTTGTGGACAATCAGCAGTTGCTGCTACAGGCACTGCCATACCTTCACCTGTGGGGGGTTTTCTCTTGGATGCATCCGATGAATTGTCTTTTTCTTCATCGAAAGTTTTAGCCATTGCTATAAGTTTTTCCCTGATTGACGAGTCATTAGAGGCTAAGGTGTCCCAATTCTCTTATAGGAAGATTGACAGGAATAAGATGAGAGCAAAAAATGAAGCTACGACAGCCACTATGAAAAGACCCTTGAAACTATCGAGCGTGAGACTATCAAAGGTGACCCTGGCACCATCTTGCTCCGCACATGTAGCTCCTTCCCTTAACCATTCTTTTTCGATTCTTGTCATTGCATTTTGCTCTGTTACATTTAAGACTGCTCTCGATACGTCAGGTACTAGGGGAGATCCCTTCAGGAATGCCTGCAAGTAGATCCATACCTAACATGTTTTAGAGGATAAGATAGAGCTGACGGCCTGGTACTAAGAAAATATTGCATGCATAATGCTATTTTAATAGAACTTTTACAAATCCGAATGGTGTGGACTTCTATGCTGGTTTCATTCAAAAATAAAACATCAACCATTGTTAACAAAACAGAAACGGCTTGTATTATGTGTTTTGAATCATTTTCAAAACTCTGTAGGGTATATTTGATGCTGACAAGTCAACGTACGCATGCGCGCGCAGAGAAAGAGAGAGAGAGAGAGAGAGAGAGAGAGAGAGAGAGAGAGAGAGAGAGAGAGAGAGAGAGAGAGAGAGAGAGAGAGAGAGAGAGAGAGAGACTCACAAATCCAAAGCTTGCAGTCTTATAGATAGGTCCTGCCTTGGTGTACTTAGCACAGTATTTGGGATAGGAAAGGAAGAGCCTTATATAAGGGAGCTCGTCAATAATCGCAGTAACTCCTCCATTCTTACTTCCTTTGGAAAGGGCTTCATCATACTATTCAAACGTGCTATAATTCTTTAACTTGGAGGTATCAAATGCCTTATTCTTCAGTAGCCCCTCGACAAAAGAACCCTGTGTGGGCACGCGCCCCCCCCCGGAAGATTCGTTTTATAAGAATTGGGGTACGGCCCTCTTTCGAAAAACGCGCGGCGAAACGCCTCGATTCAGAGTCGCCACTCGGGTTTTAGCGGAGGAATACCCAAGGAACCGAACTCGAAAAACGTTTGCCACGTTTGTTTGATTTTGAAAAGGCGTAGACCAGTCCGTCGTCACCTTCGATATCTGAGGTTCGGGAGCCAGGTTACGAGAGGGGAAGGGTTTTATGGCACCCCCTCTCGCCCAATCCGGAGATCGGTCTCTACTCGGGCATTTTATGAAAACCTTTGCATCTTTCTCTCATTTTATCATTTTTTTAGCCAGTTAGGGCGGGGGAACAATTAATGGGGATGAAAGCGGTAACAAATTGCAGTTTATGTGACAAAATATTTATGAATGATTTGATTGCAATGCTAAGTATAGATTGAGAACAAGCACTGATCATCCCGAGCAAACTGCAGTACGCTGTCACAAGGTGACGTGAGCAGATTCTGCCAGCATGCACTGGTCAAGCCACTGCATGGTGAGACAACCTGCGCACGCCACAAAGAGACTGGCGTACTCCACTTGTTGGGTCTCTCAGTCTTTGTTTGCAACCCTCTGGGCTCTGGAAGAGGACCAGCGCACACCCAGGGCAAACCACGCAGTTTAATATAGCAGAATATACATAAACACGGGCAGAACGAATGGCTTTAAGCCATGAAAGAAAGTAGAACACCCCAAAACAGTGTGGGGACAAAAGATAGGCCTAGACTATGCTAAGATGCAAGGGCCAGCCACTGGATCCAGGGGAATACTGCCGTACGCCAGTTTTTGGCTGCCGTACGCCACTTTTGCTTTTGATCCCAGTGTTTGGCTTTGCATCATCTGGGTTCTGGAGCATGACCAGAAGGATCCCAGAGGCCTTTATATGACATAATGAACAGGATAGGATGCCACCACTTAAACAGTTCTAAGCATGGAAAGCAGTAAACTGATTATTAGCATGCTAAGGTGATCGACAGAAAGATAAAACAGAAAGAGTGACGATCCATGATCCCCACGCCAGTTATTGCCATACAACCACAACTGGCGTACGGCAGTTGTGAACTGGCGTGCGCCATGTGTCATCGCTTACGATGGCTGTATTTTATCAGTTTAAGGCCAGGACTAGTATCATCTACTAGCCTGGGCCTTACTGACCCCCCTCAGGAGACGAAAACAGAAGAGAACGCAAAGGTGGTATACCTCTTCTTGCTATGGTTTTGTGGTTGTTTTTGAACTTGAGGGTTGAAGATGGTGGCTTATGTGGTGACTGGGTTCCAGTAGGAGATATGGGAGTGTGTGACTTCCTCTTGTCTTTCAATGGATGAAAGGAGATGGAGGACTTGAAGAAAGGAGAAGAAGAGAGATGGTGCTTCTTTTATGTGGCTAACCCCTTGCAAATGAATGCAAGGGGGGTATTTATAGAGGGGGAATAGACTGAGGCCAGTTGAGGCCAGGCCTTGTTTGGCTGGTCTTAGGAACAAAATGGGCCTTCCATGCATTTAATGCATGGGACTAGGTGATGGGGAGTGTAGGAGAGAGAGGGGACGCCCCTGCAGAAAGCACTCATCAGGCACACTGTAGCCGACGTCAGGGTGGCACAAAAGTCCCGCCCAAGTGGCTGAATAAAGTTGATTTGACTGGGTTTGACTGGCGTGCGCCACTTTGTAACTGGCGTGCGCCAGTGAAAGCTAGGCCCATGGTCGATGACTGACACGTGGCAGCCTACTGGCGTACGTCACCAATATACTGGCGCAAGCCAGTTGGGTTTTGCTGGGGCCGTTTGGCTCTGGTTTGAAGGGTTTGAAACTGGGTTTGAAAGGGGTTTGGGGTGCTCAAGGTTCAAACACACCTTTGTCCTTGATCTGTTTTCGACTATAATCATCATTGGGGAAGTAAAAGATCGACAAATAACGTTATCTGGACAGTCCAGAATGGGGTGTCTACACCCTGCTGGTAGCCAACATACTCTTTACTCTGTATAAGGTCTCTTATATCTGTAACAGAAGGCTTTAGCTTTCGCACTATCAACATTGATGTTAAGCTTGCAGTATAACTCGATGTGAGTACCAACACCACGAAAACCCACACGATTACAACAAATCTAGATAAGTTGCTGATCAACTTCTCCTCTGCGAATCAAACTAAAAACCAAGTTCCTTGTTATGTGAGGAAATTTTGTCAACAGATACTATGATGATGTTTGCAGTGCTACTCAATAATGCATTAAGTGAGAATAAGCGTATTGTTTTCATCAAACTTTGTGAAACTTTGAGAAGATTCATAATTCAGAGATAGAACTCAAAAAAGAGAAGACATATGAAACTAAACATCCTTATCTATTCTCAATGGAGCATGTTTTAAATAGTGGTATCAGGACACAAATCTTTATCAGTTGAATTAAAATGGTAAGGGAAGTATAACACTACGTGTATTAGGAGTTGGATGGAAATTTTCAATCAAAAACTACAAAAAGCGAGCTGAATTTAGCCTTATCAACTGTGACCCGGGTTATTTATCAACCATAAATCGAAATAAATTGTGAACCGGTTCAGTCAAAAGGGGTTTTATATGTAGGGCCATATTGGTATCTCGAGACTTTAAAAGTTGATATTCTGGCAGTTTTACTTTTAATATGGTGGGAGATGGTGATGATGGACTTACTGAGGGCAAAAACAAGTGTGGAGAAGGAGAACCAAAATATCATTCCAACTTGCTTGCCAGGTGGGCCTCGGAATTCTTCGTTTACACGATGCTCAAAAACCCAAACCACGAATCCAGTGAAGACTAAGAAAACCCCCGTTGTTAACCACAAATCTGTTTTTAGGGGTTTCATGAAAATTCATGCATTCTTCCTGTCATCATCTTCGAATGGAACGACCATTATTGCCACACCAGACTCCATGTATGGCAATGCAAAATCAACAAACCTAGATCTGTTTGATACAATGGTTATATCACCCACAACAGCATCGTAATTCTGGAGATGGACATAAAACTTTAGCTACTTAACAAAGAAAAAACAAAAATTAAAACATCCCAAATTCAAGTTGCAAATTTTATTACCCCAAGAGAGATCTGAACACATATGGCAAATAATGGTCCATGACTTCTTTGAACACATCTATGCAGAAACTAGTGGCAATCACAACATTAGTTTGAGAATCCCTTTCCACCGAGATAAATTCCATAAAGCCACCTTTGATAGGAACCCCAACCCTCAACTTTGCTTCACCTGTCGGAATCTCCCAACCTTTAGGCACAACATTTGATTCATCAGGCCATATGATAGCTCCAAGATCATCTTTGTTGGTCAAGTAATTCTTACTCCTGGAAAAGCTCAGATTTTTTGATATGCCATATTTTCGAGTCCAAAATCCAATTTCCCTGTCTCCTTTTCCAATTACATTGACTATTTGAAAGGATGATGTTTGTAATTGTCCATTAAGTAGATGGAATTCACCACTCAAGCCATTTAATTCAATGTTTTGGAGTGATTGAAGGAGCCTTGGTCCCATTTCTGAGATTCCTATTGCTGCTAAATCTGTTAAGTTCTCTTTAGCAACTGGTTTCTTGAACTTTGATACACCAATACCAGATCTCCCTGCTGTCATTGCTAACGTTGTGGCGCTATCATATGCCCATAGCCCGAAAACATTCATTTCAAATATATCCACATCTGGATTCTCTTGACGAAATCTCTTTCTCCATCTCACTTTGAAGTTTTTAAGCTGACTGGATTTTGGAACATAAGGTTTCACACCTATCACCCCTTGCATAGAATTTATAACTGTAGAATCCATATAATCCAAGAGAGATGTAAGCCCATTTGTAATAATCCAGACATATCCCGTGTTCATCATTTCAGCTTGTTTCACTTTTGTGAAAAAGCGAGAAGCGAGAAATGGTAACATATGCACCACGAATACCCTGGTTTGCATTGTCATGAGCTTGTAGAGTTCTTGAAGGATATGATCATCTGAGGCTGAAAGAGACAAAACACTCCGATGCTTAATTTGTGTATTGATCCCTTGGAAAGAATCAGTTAAAAAAGACACCACACCCCTCCCATAGTTGGTGTCTTCATAAATCAGCACTACTTCCCTCCAACCGAAGGCCTGAACTATAGCGGTAAGGGATTCAACCTGAGAAGAGCCATTCTGTGCCCCTCGAATGAAGTACGGGTTGTCCGTGGGTGAGAGAGAAGGATTCGTTGCCTAAGAAATGATAGGAACTTGCGTTTTGTTCCCAATGTCAATCACAAATTCTGCTTGTGAGGATCTTTGGGGACCTAGTATTGCCTGTACTTGGACATTTTTCAGCAAGTCTATGGCTGCAAATAGAAGTTCAATAGAGGTGAGATCCCTATAGTTGATTAAACTCCTATTAACCATATCAGGCAGGTAGCCGACGACTAGCAGAAAGAAAATGATAAATTTTTTTTGACCTTGCGATTTCCCTGATAAGAGGAAAGGAACCATGGGCACCTGGATGAGAAAGAGAAACCTGACTCAACCATTTGTAGACACCCCATTCTGGACCGTCCTGATAACGCTATTTTTCGGTTTTTTATTGCCCCAATGATGAGTATGATCAAGAACAGTCTAAGGACGATGGTGTGTTTAAACTTTCAGCGTTCTGAACCTCATTCAAACCCATTTCAAACCCTTCAAGCCAGAGCCAAATGGCCCCAGCAAAACCCAAACTGGCTTACGCCAGTATTTTGCTGACATACGCCAGTTAACTGCCACGTGTCGGTCATTGACCGTTGACTCAGTTATCACTGGCGCACGCAGGTTAAAGCATGGCGCACGCCAGTCAAGCCCAGTCAAATCAACTTTATTCATCCACATGGATGAGACTTTTGTGCCACCCTGACGTGGGCTACAGTCCCCCTGATGATTACACTCGGCAGGGACGTTTCCTCTCTCTCCTACACCCTCCATCAAGCCAAGTCCCATGCATTTAATGCATGGGAGGCTCTCCCCTTAACCAAACCAACCCTAACCCAACTGGTTAAGGCCCTTCCTCAGTCCCTCTCTCCTCTATAAGTACCCCCTTTGCATTCATTTGTAAGGGGTTAACCACATTAAAGAGCCAAGACCCCTTTTTCCTCCCTTTCTCTCTCTTCTCCTCCATTGAAAGAGGAAGGAAAGGAGCCCTTCAGTCTCACACTCCACTGATACATCCCTCACATTGTCATCATCCACTCCCTACCTCCCCAAACCAAAGCTCAAGTCATCCATCCATCCCAACCAAAGGTATACCACCTTTGTGGTTCTTTCTGTTTTCGACTCCTGAGGGGAACCAGTAAGGTCCAGGCTAGTAGTCAATACTAGTCCTGGCCTTAAACTGGTAAAATATAACAATCGTGTTGATTAATGGCGCACGCCAGTAACATCATGCCATATGCTAGTCATGGCAGTATGTGCACTACTGGCGTGGGGATCATTGATCATCGCTTTTACTTACTTATATTTCTGTCAATCACCTTAGCATGCTAATAACCAGTCTACTGCTTTCTATATATTTAGAGCTGCCTAGCTGTAATAGTTAATGTTTACTCCTTATCTGTTTAGAAGGCCTCTGGGATCCTTCTGGTCATGTTCCAGAACCCAGATGAAGCAAAGCCAAGCATTGGATTAAGGTGAAACTAGCGTACGGTAGTTTAAGACTGGCGTACGGCAGTGTTGTCAGGATCCAGTGGTTGGCCCTTGCATCTAGCTTAGCTTTGGCCTCCTTTTATGTCCCCACATTATTTTTGGGGTATTCTGTTATCTTTTGTGGCTTGAAGCCATTTTATCTAGCTGTAATTGTATATATTCTGCTCTATTAATTGTGTGGTTTGTCCTGGGTGTGCGCCAGTCCCTTTCCAGAGCCCAAAGGGTTGCAAACAAAGACTGTGAGACCAGATAAGTGGAGTACGCCAGTTTGGTGGTGGCGTGCGTAGGTTGTACCAGCATGCAGTGGTTCGGCCAGTGCATGCTTGTGCGCGGCCTGCTCATTACCCTCCAGGGCAGCGTACTCCAACTTATTCAGGCTGCTCTCAGTGCTTGTTCTCAATCTATGTTTATTATTGAAAGTAAATCATCCATAAACATTTTGTCACATAATCGCAACTTGTTACAGTTTTAACCCCTATTAACTGTTCCCCCCTCCCTAACTGGCTAAAAATGATTAAATGAGAGAAAAATACAAACGTTTTATGAAATGCCCGAGTAGAGACCAATCTCCGGATTGAGCGAGAGAGGTGCCATAAAACTCTTCCCCTCTCGTAACCTGGCTCCCGAACCTCAGATATCGAAGGTGACGACAGATCGGTCTACGCCTTTTTTCAAAAATCAAACAAACGTGGCAAACGTTTTCGAGTTCGGTTCCTTGGGTGCATACCGCTAAAACCCGAGTGGCGACTTTGAATCGAAGCGTTTCACCGCGCTTTTTCAAAGAGGGCCACACCCGATTTTAAAACGAAAACCGAGGATTTTTGGGGCGCGTGCCCACACCATTCCTTATTCTTGTCTAAATCCATTTTCTCAACTGCTTAAAAATATTAAAGTAGTGAATGTGAATTATTACTATATGTGCCACATGTTTTATTGTTAGGCAGATCAGGTAAGAGTAAGACAGTAGAAGTGGCCTATGATGAATACACTAAATTATGACCACAACCACAACCACAACCAGGAGAAAAGTACGAAAAAATATTAAACCAAAGGTACTGTCAGATGGCTAATCTCAACATGAGATTTATGAAATCCTAAAAAAAAGACTCAGATTTTTGCATATAAGTATATTTGCATGTTGTCATCACCTGTGTACGTAAATGAAGAGAACAGTGGAGGGGGTCGAATATTAAACAAAAATAAGAATGTATGACATCTATCTATGATAAATAGTACTCACGCGCAAGGAGAGCATAAAAAAAGAACAAGAAGATATAAAGCCAACCACAGAATTCACAACTTTCAGATGATCAGTGGAGAGTAATTCTTCCTTATCACCTCACTCATGATCTGCTGGTTTAATATTTATTTATTCTTGAATCCTCAAGGCAAGGTTTTAGTTTTACAATCCCAGGCTCCAATGCAAATTGGATTTTCTTAATTTGCATGATGGACGATGGCCAACAATTGCATACAAAAGATTAACATTTAACAATGAGAAGAAGGAAGCTATATCTATATATATATATATATATATATATATATATATATATATATATATATATATGCACTCACTGAAACCAGTTACAAATGAAAGCCTGATCTGATGCAATCCAACTTACTATTCAATTTATTTCTATTTTGTCATTAATCCATTGATTGAAACCTATCGTGTCCTTAAACTTTTCAAACTGATATCCACTTATTCTAATTTTTGATTTCCAGTTTACTAAACAAGATATTTAAGGGCAGAAGTATCGGGACAAAGTAAATACTCCTAATTAATTAACGTATCAGCAGATGCTGCCTCCACAACGTCACCCTTGAAATCCCTTTTGTGAAGTACAATTCTCGTTGTACTGTGATTTTGATTTAATGCATAGAAATCTTCAAGGACCATAGATATGCAAGTCTGGCTAACATTTCCAACCATATTATGGGCATCAAGAATCACCCCGACATCAACTTCTATTAAGCCACTATCATTTTTACCAGATATTGGCACCACATAAAAGCTTATAATGAAGAGTACTAGTAACACAAGCAGCTGGGAACAGAATCTTTGACACTCCTGCGTGCCTAGGAGAGAGAGAGAGAGAGAGAGAGAGAGAGAGAGAGAGAGAGAGAGAGAGAGAGAGAGAGAGAGAGAGTACACTACTGTATTAAGCTTTTGCTCGTGTCAGAACTTTTTGGAGAGAGGAATGATTGTTAACGTTGTTTCATCTCCATTTATTGTGCGCATAAAATGAAATTCTGATTATTGAGACATACTCCTTCCGTTCCTTTTTAAATGTCCTACTTCGTAATTCCAATTTATTAAAAAAATATTATCATTATATCTTTCATATCAACTTTTTTCTCTACTTTCCCTACTTACCCATCATCATTACACTTTTTACTCACTAACATTTCAAAATGGAATCTACTTTTAGGAACAAAATAGATAATGTACCAATTTTTACTCACTAACTTTACCAAATGGACACTTATTAAGAGACAACCCAAAATAAAATACTGAACTATAATAAGGGGACGGAGGGAGTAATATTCATCTCACATTTTGGTGGAAACTAATAAGTCAGGCTTTACCTAGTGCGTTTTAGACAAGGTGATTTGGTTATATTTACCGTAGACCCGTTGACGCAGTAGTTAAAATGAGTGATATGCTTTCTGTAGGTGATAACACTAAGGGGAGAGGTCGACCGAAATTAACATTAGAAAGTGTGCAAAGATCTAAGTTCACTTGCTATTACGGAACACGAAGCCCTTAACAGAGCTAAATGAAAATTACGAATTTATGTAGCCGATCCCAATTGATTGAGACTTAAGGCTTGGTTTGGTATTTTATAACTCAACATGTTAGAACAAACTTATATGCATTGATCCCTATTAATTTTGAAGGATAATTCACATCCTTCATTAGAGATCGTAAAGTGATCAGGACAAAGACCTACATAGACTAACCTCACAAAACTGATAGTTTGTAACACCTAAGAAGTTTCATATTACTATATAGTACCCAAAGAAGCAAATTTCTAAGAGCATCCGCAATGGGAATAATCAAAACCAATAATCAAAATATGTCACATCAGCATTTGATTATCCATTTAGTTCATAATCAAAGTCAACAATATCTACTTCCACATTGTTTATTTTTGCATCTCTAACCAAAAAAATCTCCACAATACACAATACACATATGTCTAATTGTAAATGAGTTCCAATCACGCATCTGACCACACTAAATTATTCGTATTGATAAGATAATTTCAATATGGGGTGTTTTTGAGTTATTGAGTTTTGAATTTGATTATTGCGTTTGGTTATTGAGTTTTTTTGGTTATTGAAAAAAGTTGTTAAGTTTGGTTATGGAATGAATGAAATTTGGTTATTTGCTAGAAGACTTGTAACTTTACTTATTACAATGTGAGATATTTTTTGAATATTATTATTAAATTTACTTATCTACACCCATTTGCTTATTACAATGGGATGCTCTAACTCCTTGTAATATTTATTATATGGTTGTTAGCAACAATCAACTCAACGGGGATGGGATGAGGCCGTGTAGAATTGCTTTCAAGATTTTGAATTTCCTGTTCAAAAAAAATAGATTTTGAATTTCTTCTTGGGTCGGTCGGTTTTTGACCAAGACAATTGACCAATTAAATTAATGTGCTTTGTCTAGGGAGACTTTTCTCCTGTCAGGCCCTCTTGACACGGCCCCTCCTTCCCCCTTTTGCCCCCACACCACGTGCTCTCTCTCTCACCGCAGTCTCTCTCTCTTTATTTTTTTTGTTATAAAATTTTAAATATTAATAACTTTTTTTTCACGAATTTTTTTTAATAAATTTTATATTTTTGAAATCTACTCAAAAAAATTTATCAAACGAGCCTAATATTGATGGTAAAATAAAGTAAAACAGAAAAATTATATTTTTTCCGTAATTTAAACTGTCTAATGGGGTTGAAAAATTAAGTGTTTCAAATTTCAATTTGTTTGAATCGGTGGAAAGATTTTAATTTTCTGATCATTTTATCCTAAATGGTCATAATTAAATTTTGACTCTAGAGCTTTCGTTGATTGACCCTAAGAAAGTCATAGAATCAAATATCTCTTAGGGTTAATCAACGAGAGTCCTAGAGTCAAAATTTAATTATAACCATTTCGAATAAAATAATCAAAAAACTTAAATCTTTCCACCGGTTCAAACGGATTGAAATTTGAAACATTTAATTTTGTAATTATATTTTTTAATACTCCCTCCATCCCTTTTTAAGTGTCTAGCTTCGTAATTCCAACTTATTAAAAAGACATCATCATTATACCTTTCACATCAACTTTTTCCTCCACTTTTCCTACTTATCCATCATCATTATACTTTTACTCACTTATTTTTTTAAATGGAATCTACTTTTAGGGACAAAATAGACAATTCACCAACTTTTACTCACTAACTTTACAAAATGGACACTTATTAAGGGACAGCCCAAAATGAAATATCGGACTATAAATACGGGACGGAGGGAGTATTTATTATCTACAAAGCAAAATTGAGATTTTGTATTCCAATTTCCTTAGTGTTACACGTATCAAAGGTAGGAAGTTTTTGGCTGCCACATGTGTCCGCATATCCCATGAGGTAAGAATTACTAAGAGGTATTTCACCTCTAAAAATATCTAATACATATGTACGCTGGTAAGAGAAAATAAAAAAAATAAAAAATTGACTACTCCCTGTTTGGGATAAGGTCATTTTATATTGTAAAGCTTTTTAAATCTTTAAGGTTTTGACAGTATTTTTATGTCAATTATGCTTCCGCACTAATAAATTTTTACAGTGTTTACATCTCTTGGACTCAGTAATGAGGTCTCGGGTGGAGGTTAGATTCACTAGCCGGTCACGATAATCTTATCATTTTAACAACTTTTGAGATTATCATTCTAACAACTTTTGGGATAGGTCTTGACATATTGGCTCACAATTTGGACCAATTTGTGGCCTTCTAGAAGCTGTTGAGAACCAGAGCCAAGAGGCAGCAGTTGCAAATTTAAAGATGCAACACCTTGCAGAGCATTGAATATGCCTATGGTTGAGCACTTTATCAACAATTGCCTGTTTCTCAACATTAATTTCCTTTGGCTATATAATCTGATGATGTACTCTTGCATTAGTGGGCTTGCCTGGATTTGTGTAATTCGGGGATTGTATATATTGAGATTGAGTGCAATTTTTGAGTAATCACATTCTCACAATTTTTCTCAATTTTCATTTCATTTTCGTAATTCATAGAAAAACATTATGGATTGGTACAATTTTTCATTTTCGGATAGTTGGTCAGTTAGGAATGATGTTGCGAATGATGTTCCTTGTGGGGAGCGCAACTCCTACGTTGGGCGTGATTACACAGCCGAATTTACAACTGACTTGGTTAGTTATTATTGTTGTTATTATACATATTTGTTACTTATTTTAAAAATAGACTACATAATGTTGTGCTTATACGTATTTATTTATTTATTGTTATAAATATTTGAAACTAGAGCTGTCATGTTAGATTGGGTGCGGAGAGTTGGTAAAGAAAATGATTTTGTGATTGTCATAAATAAATTTGCTAATATAAATGGCAACAAGATGCCGAAGTGCATTCAAATTTGTGAAAGGGGAGGATTGTACAAACCGCCACCGGAATGGCATTCAATGCAAATGATTACTTGAACTAAAAAATGTGATTGCTCATTTAAGCTGCGAGGTGTAGCACAACCTCCAGACGGTGTCATGTGGAGTTTGAAGGTTGTTACAGGTTTTCATAACCATGAACCAGCTGAAAGTTTTGAGGGACATGAGTATTCGTCAAGGCTGACCCCAATCCAGCAGCAATTAGTTCGTGACATGCCTAGTAGCATCGCGCCTCGAGAAATTGTAGGGCGGAGTCTGCGCATGCGAGGCTCAAACGATACTTGAGAGATACTATGTCCCTCGCTTCAAACATCTTTTCAGAAAATAGAAAAGATGTTGACCAGTCAGTTCGAGGATATTCAGGAGTCGTTTTAGAAATCATTTAACATTCCCCGACACATACATCTACGTAAAGGTATTTATAGTGAAATTAGAGGTTGCATTTTATTACAGACAATGAACTTGGATCCATAAGCAGGCACAACGCACTAATAACGAAGCCGACCTTTGCTTTTGTAAGATTAAAAGGACACACGAATTGCCATGCTTTCACGATATTACACTATACCGTTCTGTGGACAGGCCAATTTCACTAAGCGCTATCCACCCTCACTGGAGTACGTTGTCCATGCATGCCCAGAGGTATACTGACGAGGGAGCACAATCCGACAGGGCAGTTTAGCTTACTGAAAGATTAAATGAAATGGATTCCGACGATCGAGAGTCTATGATGGACAGGTTTCTCAATATGGCGGATCCATCTCGTTGCACAGTTCGACCCCAGCATATAACACAGAACACAGGGGTCGACCTACAGGCAGAGATGAGCAGAATAGAGGTCGCATACCTTCTTTCACAGTATCCACTTCAGAATCTCGGGCCTCACATATTCCAACATCGTGAAGGAACAATGGGAGGGATCACCTCGTTCAGAAATTTTCTGAGCAGTATTAGCGTTATATTTCCCACTACATTGACGTTCGATCCGACGATCATTGTGGCTTCATGGCGATAGCCGCTGTAGACACCTTCCAAACAGGGTATCGCCATACAGATTGATTATCGTTTGTTTGTTTGCTTTCCACTTCATAAACCGAAATCGTGGATATTCCCATGGTTAGGAACATCGCCACACGATAACGGTTATCATCAAAACAGAGTCGCCACCTAGCTTATAAAAATTAGAAAAAACAAATAGAGATTCCGGGTACGGGGGCCAAAAGTACAATAAGGGGAAGGTGTTAGGTACCTTTCTTTGGCCAGTCGTGAGACTGGCCTATAATTGTTCAACATATGATTAATATATGCTTTATTTAATTCTAAACAAATAATTTATTTTATTAGCCTTTAAATAGTTAATGATGAACTTTAAGATGATAATTGAAGCATGCATCAGAAATAAGCAGAAAAAATAAACTGTCCCAGGAAATAAATCCCTCGGTTGGTGAATGGATGTCACGGTCGAGAAATCCCACTGGGTCGATGTATTGGCCGAAGGATTGATTTCCCAACCGATATTCTTCCTCACACAAGAACAAACACTTAACAGATAATCAAAATACTACGATTACTATACAAAAAACATGAAAAAGATCAAACTATAGGCCTCTGGGCCTCACCACCTTGATCCCTTAGTGCTTGATTGCTTTGAATTGAGAGTGATTGACTGATTTTTTTCTCGAAACCCTAAGATTAGGGTTTGTACTTCGGGGTTTGATCACTCGGGATACGGCTGCTCACAAAGGTTTAGGGCTTTTATAGAGGAGATATAAGAGATGATTTCTACAGAACTTGGAGCTATGAAATGGAGGAATTGAATGTTAATTTTGGAACCATAAAGCCTCTTTATATAGGCAATTAGTGACTTACTCCAACCAATCAAATGGCGTGAATCAATAAGATAGTTTAGGGTAACAAGATCTCTGATTGAATCTGCTTTCATAGCCGTAAAGAATCGGAAAAAGGCTACTAGGATTTTGGTGCATCAATTAAACGACTGACAAAACATTCCAGAATTCTGAAAAAGGAAGATCTGGCGGCTGAGGAATGGATCTGGCAGCTGAGGAATGGATCTGGTGTCCAAGGAATGAATCTGGTGGCCGAAGTGGCCGAAGAATGGATCTGGTGGCCGAAGAATAGATCTGGTGGCCGATCAATCGATCTTACGACTGATAGATGTATTTTCCTAGGATGTATTTCTGTCTGAAAGGCTATTTGGCTCTGAATTGGGTCCTCTAAGTGGCTAAAAGTACTCACCAAAAGTCCTAAAGTTCATGAGAAATCAATCAGCAATCATTGTATCCATATATCATCGGGATGGTTCCCAAGGTGGTACTTGAAATAATCGTTAGGCCAAATTGGGGTGTCTACAGCCGCGCAACTCTTTGGTTCTGAAAATGAATGAGCTCAAGTATGACGAGATCTTATCCAAGAGATTGAACAAAATTGGGCCATGTATGATCAGCTTTATCCAGAATGTGATTATGTATACCAGGTGCTATAAAGACTTCGTTGCTTTCAGCCATCGGTACCAGAGGATCATTGGATGGATTCTATATCATTGGGACTTGTCATCGCATCAACGCACAACGTTGTGTTGCATATATTCGATATGATTGCTTCGAGTTGTCTCACTCATTTACCGTTGAGCTCCCATCCAGGTCCATTCGCAACGCGCAAACATATAGCTATTGGCTATGTTAATGACAATCACTTTGCGCCAGTTTTCCTATATCCTCATTACCCTGTACCACCCATCATCATATGGTGGAGGCCAAATGCTTCATATGAAGCACGCAGATGGGCTCATCCTTATGAAGCACGCCTCCAATTGTGGTACAAAGTAATGTAGATAGATCCGCCGGAACGACGACTACAATTTGGTAGAAATATTGACTAAATTTGTGTATTTATTTACATTCATGTATTGGTTCTATATACTCAATTATAATTAAATGAAATTTGAATTCAGTTTGCATTATTAACTGTTCAGAGAAATATAAAGTAAATTTAAGTGGATTCAACATATATAATTTACTTGAAAACTCAAATATAGAAGTTTAAAAAAAATGAAGGACAAAAAAATAGGCTCAAAGAGATAATATATTGGGCTCAAAAAAATCATTTAATTTAAACACATTATTTCATATTCAAAATTAAACTTGTTTGATAGGTTTCGCTTTAGACAGTTTATATATTAAAAAATAAGAATATTTAAATATTCATCCTCTTTATCCATGTCATGTAAGAATTCATCCCGCCCTTTTTTCATACTTATGTTTTCATCCTTTTAGTGTGTGAATTACCTTTCTTACCCTTTTCACTATGATATACATATATTATGTTATATTGCTTTCCTAATTTAGTGGGATTGGATTTGATTATTTTCCTAATTCAATGTTATATTGCTTTCCTAATTTAGTGGGATTGGATTTGATTGTTTTCCCAATTTAGTGGGATTGGATTGGATTATTTTCCTAATTCAATGGGATTTGGTAAATTTCAATATGATTGATTACTTATTCTTAGGAATATAACATAATAAGTTGACCACATCTTTGCATTTTTTCTTCATTTTTTGAGTTGGTCAACTAGATAACAAAAAGTCATATTTTTCATTAATCTTATTACATGGAACATGGCTAAATTATCGTAAAAAATATATATAACATGACATATTCAAACTGTTACATGGTTAAATTACCATGACGATTACTACGTGGACACGATTAATATTCCATGATTCGAACAAATATTTCATGGTAAATGGTTCAAATAAACAAAAAATCATTCAATCTGTGTATCGTCATGGAAACTTTCATTAATAATTATGGTAAGAATACCCAAACAAGCCATAAATAAAAAAAATCAACGAACAAGACGAGAAAAAAAACATTCATATTCAATCGCCGATTTATGGTTAATAAACCATGAATACCCAAACCATATAAACAAAAAAAAAAATTCAAATCACTACATCTTGAAGATTTGCTCTGGCGACAACGATAACGCCCACTTCTCCGTTAAACTTCATCGACGATAGAAGATGATTGATTGGCGAAAGGGAGGAGGGAATCGGTCGACAGCAACGGTACCGAAGGGAGATTTCTGTTGGCTTCATTGATGACGATGGAGGATGATTGATCGGTGAGAGGGAGGAGGTAAACGGCGGCGATAGAGCGGAAGACGTGAGACAACGAGTGGATCGCCGCCCACCGGAGGACGTGTGAATGGCGGCGGCTGTTTATGGGGAGAGAGAGAGAGAGAGAGAGAGAGAGAGAGAGAGAGAGAGAGAGAGAGAGATGCTTTCTTATATATAATCCCACTAGAATTTTTGGGATCCATAATTTTAGGGATTGAACGGAAATCGTGGGACGGGATGAAAAAGATTATGTGTTGGTCTCATTTTCTAGTATATATATATATATAGGGGCCAGTTCAATAGACACCCAAATAAAACACCCAAATAAACACCCCATCTCAGCCCTCCATTTCAAGGGCTGAGATTAAATCCACTCCACCCCTAAAAACACCCAAACAAACACCCCTTCACTTTACGTTCTGCTTCTCCAGTTCCCTCCAGTCCGACACCCACCCCTCCAGCGCCCTCCCGTCTGACACCCACTCCTCCAGCCCGGCCTCTCCATCTCCCTTCACTCCGACCGACGAGCCCAGCCGCCGACGCCGACTCCGACGCTCTCCCTCTTTCCGTGGCGTACTACTTGAATCAAACGGTTTTATTCTTCAATTCTTTTACTTCACATTCATGATTGGTTTCCTCTCATGGGTTCAATTCAGTTTTGTTTTATTTCCCAAGTTTTTTCTTGTTGGACCCATCTTTAATCAAGGATTCAAGGGGCATTTCATTCATTACACGGTTTGCAAGCAGATAATGCAAATAATACTCTGTTTTTTGTAGTGTACTCTGTTTTTTTTGTGTGGGGAAAACACATGTTTAGTTGGCACCAATGGGTGGATTTAGGATTGTTGAAAAAAGTTTGGATCGATTTTTGTGGGTCCTGTTGTTCTGATTCTAGGGTTTCTACTATAATGTTTGATTAGTGTTTTTTGGGTTCATACATTAGCTCATTTTGAGAACCTGGGGCTTTTCCCCAAAAGTGCTCAAATTTGGATACTTCCAAAAAAAATAGAGTAAAAGTCATAATTTTTTAGTTATTTGATTCTTTTTCATCGAGATGAACCAACAATCTACAAATGTTTGACGTTGCAAAAAAAATTTGAATAAGGTCATTGCATCAATATCACCCTTTTTGGATTTTCTAATTCTTAACTTAACCTGGTCTTGATTTCTTATGTTGACATTGTCTATGTGTACTTGTTCTTTTTCTGGAAAAGGGTCTTGTTATCCAATTGTGGTCAGTTACTTTGCTGTGATGGATTTCTTATGTCGAATAAGGTCTTGATTTCTTATGTCGACATTGCATATGGATTTTTTTACTTTTTCTTGCAGGCAAGAGAAGGGTGAACAATGGAGTTAGTGAGTTTAGATGATGTTGAAGCAGATGATATGGAGACTCCAGAAAACGTTGTGGAAGGGTTAAAAACACCGACAATTGGAATGTATTTTGAGACAATTGAAGAAGCACGAAATTACTATGAACGTTATGGTCAAGAAAATGGATTTTGGATTCGTACTCGGGCTTCAAGCAAAGGACGAAACCGATCGAATGAAGTCACTAAGGTGCTATTTGTTTGCGTAAAAGAAGGAAAGTATCTTGCAAAAAAGCAGTAAGAGAGTGTTGTGGAGGAGAATGATAAGACAGACGAAGGGGAGAAAGCTATACCAAAGAAAAGAGTTAGACGTTGTTCAACCGTTAAATGTGAATGCAAGGCTCATTTGCGAATTATGCATGACAAATGGAATTGCAAATGGAAGGTAACAAGTTTCGATGAAAATCACAACCACCAACTAGTGACTCCATGTAAGAGAACCAAAATGAAGTCAAATCGGAACATGCCCAAAGCAGTTAAGGATTTGACTGAGGTATTTCATCAAGAAAATATAGGAATTTCGAAAGTTCCTTCAATTGTTGGTGGTGAGAACATGGGCTTTGATAATAGGGACTGCTACAATCACTTGAGGAATGTGAGGCATAGAGACCTAGATTGCGGGGATGCACAATCAGTTCTTGACTACTTTAGGAACAAACAAGCGCATAATCCTCAATTTTTTTATGCGATTCAATGTGATGAAAGTGGGAGGGCAGTTAATTTTTTTTGGGTGGATTCTCGATCTCACATGGCATACCATTATTTTAGAGATGTGGTCACATTTGACACAACATATCGGACAAATAAGTATGATATGCCGTTCACACCAATTACAAGAGTAAACCATCACATGCAGTCAATATAGTATGGATGTGCACTTTTACAAGACGAGACAGAAGTGACGTTTGAATGGTTGTTTCGGGCATGGCTTGACGCTATGGGAGGACGTCCTCCAACTTCTATCATCACTGACCAAGACTTGGGAATGAAAGGAGCTATTGCCAAAGTCTTTCCCAACACCCGTCATCGTTTATGTCTTTGGCATATCAAGAAGAAATTCGTTGAAAAGTTGTCACAAGTGTACTACAAGAGATCAAAATTCAAGAAGGATATGAAAAAATGTATTAAGGAGACATACAAGAAAGAGGATTTTGAAGAGAGATGGAGGTTATTGATGAAGGAAAATGGGTTAGAAAGCAACGAATGGCTTCAAGGGTTGTTTGATATTCGTGAATCATGGGTACCCATTTATAATCGTGGTACATTTTTTGCCGGTATGAATACTACTGGACGTAGTGAGGGCATCAACTCATTTTTTGATGGTTTTGTAACTCACACTTCAAATCTCAAAGAATTTGTGGTAAAGTATGAGAAAGCCTTGAAGAGGATTGTGAAAAGGGAAAATGATGAAGATTTTGAGTCCGAACACAAGTTTCGGATTGTTAATGACTATGAATTCTTGTTGAAGCATGCGGCAAAAGTGTATACTAGAAACGCCTTCAACAAGTTCAAGGATGAATGGAGTAAAAGTCTTTCACTACAAAGTTGAAAATGAAAGAAATGCCAATGGTTTTCAATCTTTTGTAGTGAAGTCAAAAGATGATGAACTTGAAAAGTTTGAGGTGACATTGGATTCGCAAACCTATGAGTGTAAGTGTGAATGCCAACAATTTGAGTTTGTTGGGATATTGTGTGCGCACATTTTGAAAGTGTTTATCCGACTAGACATTGATGAAATACCGGAACACTTTATTCTTCCACGATGGAGGCAAAGGGCCAACAAATTTAGGATAATTGATTCCCAAGGATTGGTGCATGACGACGGCAAAGAAGAATCTGAGGCATTAAGGCTTAGCCATATGTGTCAAGAAGCTACAAAATTGGCTTGTTTGGCCGCCCCATCAAATGAGGCATACACAATTTTTATTGAAGGTATGAATGATTTATTCGAGAAGATCCAAGAAGTTTCTAAGGTGTCTCCAATTGAAATTTCTGTTGAAAAAGATAACGAGAAATTTACCGAGCCGTCGCCGTCTCAGATATTGCTTTTGGATCCGAACATCTCAATTTGCAAGGGTAGGAAAAAGGATGTCAAGGGCAAAGCCACTTCAACACAGTGTGAAAGATTGAAAAACGGTATTGAGGTGTCATTAAATAAGAAGAAAAGAAAGTGTCACATGTGCTTTCAATTTGGACATGATAAGAGAACTTGTCCTTCAAATCCAATGAGTAAAACTAACAAAGGTAACTCAATTACTAATCATATTCTTCTTGTTGACATAGATGTTCTTATTTACTAATCTTATTTTTTTTAATTGTCAATTTTATTCAATAGACTTTGAAGAGGATGCAGAAGGCTCATATAGTGACCAAGAGGACGACTCAGATTGCTCCAAATGATCTTGAAGTACTTTGGCTTTTGGCTTTGTTTTGTAATGATCTATTCTTAGGTTAAGTGAAAGTTCTACAATTGGGATCAGTTTTTGAGATGGAATTGAATGTAAGAAAGATTGTAATGAAAGTTCTTTCTATGCTTTGTTAAGTGAAAGATTGCATGGATCAAGTTAAGTGAAAGTTCTTTCTATGCTTTGTTTTATAATGATCTATTCTTAGAATAGTATGCACAGTTATGTTCATAGAATAGTAGCTACTACTCCTTGATGAGAATGGCAAATTGAGAGCACGTGCTTGTTTAGGTATTAGTGTGCCAGAGCCTGTGGCAAGTTAGAAAAATTAACATATTTAGTTATTAGTGTCCTTGTGTCGTGTCCGTTCACAAGGTACATTTTGGAAAAATTTCAGCAGAGTATCCCCTGTTTTTGAATCTAGCCCGACGTTTCGCGTCTCAGTCAATACAACAAAATAACAATAGGAACCACATCAGCAAAAATCTAGATTCACAAACACCATTGGAACAGTAACAGCCAAACATGAATTCAAAAGGGGCATCTATATATTTCACCCATTCATTACTAATGGTAGCATGACATTACTAATGCTAGCATCACCTTATAGTCCACAGAAAAAGAGAAGAAACCATACTATTGATACATGGCTTCGGAAAAGAGAAAAAACTTCCAATAAACTTCCATTACATAGCTCTACCATAGATACAATTGAGAATTCATTTTCTGTTGATCTCTAATCTGTTACATCCAAGAGTACATTACAACCAAATGGATTGAGATAATTCATTTTTGAAAAGTTGGATGAGCAAAACTGGATTCACAAACACCATTGGAACAGTAACAGCCTCTTCATTATTTTTTTAATCTGAACAGCTTCTTTGCTTATTGCAGTAACTTCACCTTCTCTTTACTATTTCTTGGCCGTAGTTATGTCTGCTTGAACTTCTCCTACGTCAACCAGTCATCGCGACACTTTCCAACAACTTAGCTAGTTTGGATGGGAAAATATCAGGACATCTTGTATCTCCATCATCAAGGTCAGTTTCAACTTTTGCACAAGTCAAACCAGATAAATGGTTTATAGACACTATAATTGTTATACTGAAACTCAAATGGGTTATAGAAATAAAGAAGAAATAATTTGCTTCCAATAACAGCTCCTGCATGCACAAGAAACTGGTTTTTCAGAAATCCAACTACATCTGCTAGAAAATTTCATGAAGTAGAATGACAAGAAAGTTTTATCGGGAAGCCTTTGTACAACAGTAATGTGGTAAGCCTCTGTATTTGTACAGACATGCCAAATAGCCAGCTTATAGACAAGGGTCAATATTGAAGTTCTACAAGTAGACTAGGAGGTACTTGGAAATGAGGGTTTACTGAACCAATGTGGAGTTATTGAGCAAGAAGGTATTTTCAAGTTTTTCCCTTCTAGTTCAGAATGGCAATAAGTCTTAAAGTTGTAAAAATAAATTTTGTTGGACACTTTGGGCCAGCTTCAGTTATGGGGAATAAGTGTTCTCCCTTCATATGATAAAGAATTCATGACTACAGATTCAGATGACCGCTTAAAACAACTACATAACTTGAGTAGTAAGTGACCAAGCATCAGCTGCCAATGGAACAAATATGGCAATGCAAGATGTCATTGGACTGAAAAACGACAAAGAAAAGTACAAGGGTACCATCAGCAGATGACTTTATTGAGAAGCAAAACACTGAAAATGGGAGAATACACCGAAACAGAAGCAAAACACAACCCAAAATGATCAAACAAGATAGGTGACAATATCCCTTTAAAGCTCTTACCATAAGCCTCTGTAAAGTGGGATGAACGATGAACATAACAAAATGTAGCATGTAAAACTCCATCAACACAAAAATTTGTCTTATAGAGAGAGGCCTGACTGGTTTTTACTATCTTTCAGTCACACAGTCCAAACGTTAATTTGTCATATAGAGAGAGCCCTTTGACAATAACAAGCCACAACAGCTAAGCTACAAATACAAATAGGTCAATCTAGGGCTCCTCAACGAAGGAGAGAGAGAGAGAGAGAGAGAGAGAGAGAGAGAGAGAGAGAGAGACCTTGGCAATGGAGCTTCGGGTGGGCAATTCAATTTTCGCAAGTTTACCGTGCTTCGACCTTCCCTTCCAGTAGTACGCCACAGAAAGAAGGAGAGCGTCGGCGGCGGCGCGCGGTGGAGAGTGGTCGGCGGTTGGGCTCGTCGGTCGGAGTGGAGGAAGATGGAGAGGTCGGGCAGTAGGGGGTAGGTCTTTCAGACGTGAGAGACAGAGCATGCGAGAGGTGGAGACAGAGCGTGCGAGAGGTGGTGGGTCGTCGGCGGTTGGGGCTCGTCGATCGGAGCTCTTCCGTCGGAGGGGAGGGAGGTGGAGGGGGAGGTGGAGGGGTGGGTATCGTTCTGGAGAAGCAGAATGGGAAGTAGAAGAGGGAAGTCGATGGTTTTTAGGGGTGGAGTGGATTTAATCTCAGCCCTTGAAATGGAGGGCTGAGATGGGGTGTTTGTTTGGGTGTTTTATTTGGGTGTCTACGGAACCGGCCCCATATATATAAATATATATATATATATATATATTAGGGGCACTTTTGGTATAAAAAAAAAACAGGAATGAAATCATAACTATTCAAAAAATGGATGATGAATACTTAAGTTGGATGAGATTTGAGGATGGATAATTAAGCCTACCTAAAAAATATGGTTAAAAAATTCAGTATTCTAAATTTCAATCCATTTGAATAGATGGAAAGATTTTATTTTTTTGATCATTTTATCTTAAATGCTCATAATTAAATTTTGACTCTAGGGCTGTTGTTGATTAACTCTAAGAGGTATTTGATTCTATGACTTTCTTAGGATTAATTAACGAGAGCTCTAGAGTTAAAATTTAATTATGACCATTTAGGATAAAATGATCAGAAAATTAAAATTTTTTCATTGGTTCAAAATGATTGAAACTTGAAACTCTAATTTTTCAACCTCTTTAGACAATTTAAATTACTACAAAAATATAATTTTTCTGTTTTACATTATTTCACCATCAATATTAGACTTGTTTGATAGGTTTCATTGAGTAGATTTTAAAAATATAAAACTTATTAAAAAAATATGTGAAAATAAATTTATTAACATTTATAATTTTATAACAAAAAATAAAATCAGAGAAAGAGATTGCGGTGGGAGAGAGAGCGCACATGGAGGCAGGGGCAGTGTTGTGAATCCCGTTCCGTATCGGCCGGTACCGGCCGGTACATCCCGGATTTGTAAGATTCCGGTACCACCAGGCCCCAATACCGTTCCGGTCTAAATACCAGGCCTTACCGGTCGGTACCGGGAATCTCGGAAAATATCGGACAAGATGTGGTTTCCGCTAGTTTCGGTTGAAATTTTGCAGGCTGTTTCCGGGAGGGTTAGGGGAAAAAAAACCGAAAAAAATAAATAAAAATAACCCAACGGCAGGGGAAAAAAAGGAAATTTTTTTTTAGCAAAACGTGGGCTTATCTATAGTACGTGCGCGAGGCTCAAAATCCCGGATTACGCACACCCAGTTAATTGGTTTTCAAATCAGTTTTTCCAAATTGCATTCGGCCATGGTCTATTTTTCCGAGCGCGCGAAACCTCTCCTTGGGTTTTCATTCACAAGCTCACTAGTGTGCAAAGTCATTTAAGGTGGAAAAGAGTTTTGTAACTAAGCAATGTGAGACAAAAAGACAAACACAATGTTTTATGACTTCACACCAAAATCCCAACAACAACAATTTATTTATTATGATCGTGAATCAGTAACAACGTCTTATGACAAGTATTATTGTTAATAGAATTTTTCTGCGCAATTTATACACTTGCAATGTTTGATTTTGGACTCCAAATGGTGAATTTTGTTGTCTTAATATAAATATTTTATGATGAATTTCATGGTATAGGAGATTTTTTTGAATTATAATTATTATATATATTGTAGTTGCGTTAAATCCTGACCGGTACCCGGTACCTGACCGGTACCGATACGTACCGTACCAGTAGAAAAACCGATACCCTGTCCGAAACGATATTCAAAACTATGGGCGGGATAAAAGAGGAAAATGAAGGGGCCCGTGTCAGGGGGCCTGATAACAGGACTCCTACTAGTCTAGTACTGAAGAGAATGTATAGACTAGTGGATTCAGTGAACATTAACGCGGCATTTTTAAGCATAGAACCGGTCTCTCACGGTTTTAGGGTCGGCTTCCTATATATAGACCAAGCCGGGTATGACTGTATCGTCTTTCAATACCCATCTCTAAATTATTGCCGTGGTCAATCCGGTTTAGTGGGTTAGAAGGTTAGTTCAGAGGTGATTCAAAAGTTATTTATAGTCCTGAATCCCACCTTTGTCCTTCGCAGAGCTTGAATTCCTGCCTCCATTGAAGAAGGAGGGTAAAAAGACCAACTTCACAAGCTTGGTTTCTCGGTAGTGTGATTGTTTAAGTACCTGAGATTCAGAAACTTTTTTTGACCGGCCAAAAAATATTTTATTGTAATTTTTAGAAATGATTAAAAAGATTTAAATGGATCATTGACACATTGGCATATGCCACAAAAAAAACCCAAAACCATATAAGACAAGATGCCAATCAAAACACCACAAACGAAAACGAAAGCCGAAAACAACCTAAACAACAACTAACACCAAAAGAAATCCCAACCCGCTCCCCCCCCACAAAAAAAAAAAAAAAACAAATGGAGATAACAAATCCGAAAATCAACAAATCCAACACCGCAAAATGACAGAATTAAAATTCTAGAAAAAGAAAGTTCTCGAATTCATCAACATCCTCCGCGAAAACAGTCATGCTACTTGCACATATATTTTTACACATATCTTGTACATACATTTTTATGGGGCTCATCTCGGGTCCCACCAATATAATCTAAACCGCTCATTATTTTTAAAATAATTTTTTAAGAGTTTCTGTAAAAAATCAACTCGATAGGATATCAGTAATGATTTTTTTAGAGCTCGCAACGCGAATCAGACTGTTTCACCCTATGATTTCTGAAAAAGTCTTTACCGATATCCTATCGAGTTGATTTTTTACAGAAAGTCTTAAAACATTATTTTAAAAATAACGAGCTGTTTGGATCATATTGATGAGACCCAAGATGGACCCCATAAAAATATATGTACAAAATATGTGTAAAAATGTATGTGTCGTTAGGCTTATTGTTTCTCTAAACAATAGTAGCTTCTCCCCCTTTAATACCAAAGGTCCAAAGCTAGCCTAGCCTGGGTCCTATTGGACGCGGGGGCTCTGCTGCCCAAAGGGCGCAGCAGCCCCTACCCAGACCACTCAAACGGCAACGTTTTGATTAAAAAAAAAATTCTTACCACCAATTTGCAATCTTATGGAGCAGAAACGTGATTATGAGAGCCTTGGAGACAAAATTTGATTATGTCTCTTTAGAATAATATGATCAGAATAATAAGATCTTCACATCCATTCAAACGGATTAAAAATTAGAGTACTTAATTTTTTAACCATATTTTTTAATATATAAAAGGTCTCAAAAAATTAAATGCTCAAGTTTTCACTCCGTTTAAATCGGTGCAAAGATCTTATTATTCTTATCATAGTATTCTAAAGGGTCCTAATTAATTTTTATTTATAGAGCTCTCATAATCACATTTCTGCTCCATAGGGTCCTAAATAAAGAACATATACTTAATATGAGAGCTCTAGAGATAAAAATAAATTATGACCCTTTAGAATAATATGATAAGAATAACAAGATCTTTGCACTGATTCAAACGGAGTGAAAACTTGAGCACTTAGTTTTTTGAGACCGTTTATATATTAAAAAATATGGTTAAAAAATTAAGTACTCTAATTTTTAATCCGTTTGAATGGATGTGAAGATCTTATTATTCTGATCATATTATTCTAAAGAGATATAATCAAATTTTGTCTCTAAGGCTCTCATAATCACGTTTCTGCTCCATAGGATTGCAAATTGGTAGTAAGAATTTTTTTTTTAATCAAAATGTTGCCGTTTGAGTGGTCTGGGTAGGGGCTGCTGCGCCCTTTGGCCAGCAGAGCCCCCGCATCCATCATTATTGTACTACTTGCTTCGGAGTATGATTTAATTAATTTATTGACTTTAACTCCACTAAAAGCTTCTTCTCGATCGGTAATCTTTCTCTCCGACCTTCTCTCCGATCTTCTCACTCTCCTTTCCGGTTTATGAATGACATCAAGGAATGTGCTGTGTTTTACTCTTCCCTCGTTTACATTAGAGTGAGATTAATATTCAGAAACTTTAATTACCATGCTAGTTTTAGTTCGTTAAAGAAAAAAGAGACTACTTTCAGTCCACATTGCTACGGCCGGTAATTGTATTACTTTTTTTAGTACCGATCGTACGTGCATGCATGTTCATTGTCACGACAAAAATGGTAAGAAATTAACAGCAAACTATAAATAAATGTTGTTATAGCACAACATGCATTAATTAATATTCGTCGGCCAATTTTAGTTAACCAACCATGCATGGCTACGCAACATACCATATGCATGCAGGTTTGTTAATTTGGTGGAAATGATCTGTATCCACAGCTATCGGTACTTGGTACATACCTCATGTTTCCTCATTTAAAGTTTGATTTACTGCGACTAATTAAATATAAAAATAGTATTTTACTGAGAGCAAATCAAAGTGTGCCACATGATGCATGCTCTTTGATCTTCAATCTCAACGACATGAGTTGTTGAGATTTCTCAAAATTTTAAATTACTTCATATGCTTTCCCGCACCTTTGAAACAAATTAATATATATCTTAATAAATCACCTGAATATTCACGTCTCAATCTTTTTTATAACAAATAAATTAAAAGCGTCCAATTTATTTCTTTACAAAAAGTGTCCCATCAGATCATATAAATTATAAAGTGGTATTATTTTTCGTTATTTGAATCAAATTAAGTGGCTTTAGTACTATATATGCCAGTTTTAATGAACTTAACTAGTTCTCTCTTGGTATGGTCACTCAATTTGAAGAATTTCAATGAGTGCAAGTGTGGGCAACTCAATTAAATCCACTCTACTGGTTGCACTTATTTATGGGCCCATTAACCTTGTCATGAGATATTTTTTTAGAATCTCGTTTTTGCCATTATATTCTTTTACGCCTTTTTATGTCATATCTCATCAAGAGATTGACTTATTCACGAAGGAGCCATAAATAAGCCATTTGCGAAGCTGAACGATCGCAGACCAGCCAAATTCAAAACGGACGGCTATGATACACCTCCGTAAATACTATTCATGAAAACAGCCGTAATAAAGTTTTTCTCATCCCATCAAACGTATGATCATAACTTAAATCTCGAGTTGAAAATCGTTTTAGTTCCAGATATTGTGATCGCCTAGTCCAATTATTCCAAAACATGTAAAATTAGGACGCGCGCCTGGTCAAATTATATATTATCACGTTTAATTAATAAAGAGGAAATTCAAAACAGAAATATAGAAGACTTCTGATCACAATAGAAAAGTCTACGGTGCTTTGTCTCTAGAAATTAAGAAGAGAAATTGCTAGGTAAATGCTTGCCGTTGACGAATGAAATACTACTCCTCAATAGCTAGATCACCAAGAGGTTCAATTAATATTGTTGGGTTTTTTTTTTTTTTTTTTGAGTGAATTCTTTTTTCTTTTGTAATGTAGGGTATCCCGAACTTGCTTGCTCGCACCTTGGAGTACTAATCCCTAGAGCAGTTTTACACGCTTACGCATGGGGTGAAGTGGCTCCAAGAGCTGTTAGCAAGAAGAATCGAACACGAGACTTTAGAATGGAACAAACACCCAAGTCTCCGGCCAAGAATACTTCGTCAACCCTTTGGTTGAGTGAATTCTATATTGTTGTTGCTCATACGGCTATACCTTGCACTTTTCATTCTTTGTTTTTTTAAACCCTTTTAATTCCTCTAACCGTCAATTTGTGGCTGACATATATGCTATTGGGAGTTTTTATTTTTATTTTTTGTCAAACGAAAATTCATTCAAACTACCACAACGGAACCTGCATCGTCAAAAGTGCAAGTTTAAAAAAGAGTATCACAAACCCAGTTAAAATAAAGAGTATCAGATGCTATTGGGAGTTGAAATTGGACAACAAGGAAATAGTACTATATCATTCCAAGGGGAGCTGGAGACCTTTTTTTAGTATTTTGATGGTGTGGATTATTGATCTAAAACCACTTGATAACCTCTCAAAGTGTTAAGCTACTTTTAAGCTAGCTATTGTAGCGTCTAGGTGGTTGTTTTTAAATTTTTTTTTTTACTTGATTTGAATATAATTTTTATGCCACGTCTTCATCTTGATGAGAAAAATAGAAAATGTATAAAAATATAGATCAAAGTTGAATTTTTTTTGTAAAAACCGGTAAAAAATAAGGAAAGACTGTCCTAAAAATTAAGTGAAAAAAAATCAAAAAGATGCCAAAAAGTTAGACAAAAAAATTAACAATCATTCTAGCACCACAAATACTTGCACAAACAAATACCTGAGACCCACAGACTAAGTGGCGGCTCCAAAAAATTTTAACAGGGTGTTCAAGAATTTCCACTAACCAATTGTATACATATACAAAAATTCATATATTAGTGTGAATAATGCGACCAAAAATACAAAAATACGTAACATGTTACAATTTTTCTGGATATCTTTAGTCAAGCAAGATTAACCGCGAATTAATATTCTAATATTTTTTTTGTAGGAAATTATGCGGTGAATAGGTTCGCTTGGATCATTTTGGACATATGATCTTCTTTTTGGAGATATAGAATTGATTGTCGTTCGGAGAGAAGTCAAAGCATAATACCGATACCAAAAGATACTTTATCTTTCTTTATTTTTCTAATTTTTGGCGTTAAGTGTGTGTACCTTGTTTTGAACTTATGTATAACAAACAAGGTGTTCAATTGTGAATTACCTAGATTAATGGGTATTCATAGCATAGGTCCTAGGATTAAGTGTAGAAACAAAATCTAAAATAAAATTACTACATGTTATATACAAAAATAACCAACCCAAACCGAGCCTTTATGTCTCAATCAATTAGGGTCGGGAGAATTACAAGAGAAGAACTATTATTGTATTAGATTTATTTACACATGAGGCTTCTGAACTATGGAAGAAAATCATCATAGTAAAATGGAATGAAATCCATCCTAATTGCAATCAAATCAAATCAAATCACAATCAGTCATGATATTATGACAATGTTCTTTCCTTACATATAATTTATTTTCTTTTTTTTTTTTGGTGATAAATTCCTTTCATATACTAGTAATTATTCTACGAGATTCACTAACTTCAAATTGTTATGATAGATGGTCAAGGCCCATAAGAGATTACGATATAATCGGTGATATATTTGCTTTATCTAACACACAAAGAGAGTGTAGTCAATAGCCTAGCCTTTTTGCATTGGCTTATAAATCCTGGACAGGCTATTTGTATATTTATTCCCTCTGTCTACTACAATTGAAACATGGGCATCCGAAAATTTGGAGACACGATGGAGAAGATTTTTGCTTGCGGCCTTCCGTGCCTGCTTTTGCTCCATGTTGCCTTCGCTCTCTCTCTCTCTCTCTCTCTCTCAAAACAATTCTTCTCTTTGTTTACCAATTACCCATGTTATCCTGTATTTAACGTTATAGGCTGGTTATTGTTTATAATTGGTCGTTTACAAGGGTAATATATATGTGCAGGTGGTGAACAAGAATGTGACATGGAGTTTGAATGCGTGTATGGGCCGGCGTGTAGTGAAGATGCGATGACCTGTTTTGATGATTGCTGGACTGTACGTAGTTGAAGATAGTGATCACAACGCCCAACTCTTGTTTGCCATACCTTCGCCTGTGGGGGGTTTTCTCTTGGATGCATCCGATGAATTGTCTTTTTCTTCATCGAAAGTTTTAGCCATTGCTATAAGCTTTTCCCCAATTGATGAGTCATTGGAGGCTAAGGTGTCCCAGTTCTCGTATAGGAAGATTGACAGGAATAAGATGAGAGCAGAAAATGAAGCTACGGCAGCCACTATGAAAAGACCCTTGAAACTATCGAGCGTGAGACTGTCGGAGGTGACCCTAGCACCATCTTGCTCCGCACACGTAGCTCCTTTCCCCAACCATTCTTCTTCAATTCTTGTCATTACATTTTGCTCTGTTACATTTAAGACTGCTCTCGATACGTCAGGTACTAGGGGAGATCCCTTCGGGAATGCCTGCAAGTAGATCCATACCTAACATGTTTTAGAGGATAAATAGAGCTAGTGGCCTAGTACTAAGAAAATATTGCATGCATAACGCTATTTAAATAGAACTTCTACAAATCCGAATGGAAACGGCTTTTATTTTGTATTTTGAATCATTTTCAAAACTCCGCAGGGTATATTTGATGCTGCCCAAGTCAACATGCACGTGCGCGTGCGCGCACACGCAGAGAGAGAGAGAGAGAGAGAGAGAGAGAGAGAGAGAGAGAGAGAGAGAGAGAGAGAGACTCACAAATCCAAAGCCTGCAGTCTTGTAGATAGGACCTACCATGGTGTACTTAGCACAATATTTGCGATTGGAAAGGAAGAGCCTTATATAAGGAAGCTCGTCAATAATCGCAGCAACTCCTCCATTCTTACTACCTTTGGAAAGGGCTTCATCATACTGTTCAAACGTGCTATAATTCTTAAACTTGGAGGTATCAAATGCCTTATTCTTTAGTAGCCCTTCGACAAAAGAACCCTGCTGGTAGCCAACATACTCTTTACTCTGTATAAGGTCTCTTATATCTGTAACAGAAGGCTTTAGCTTTTGCACTGTCAACATTGATGTTAAGCTTGCAGTATAACTCGATGTGAGTACCAACACCACGAAAACCCACACGATTACAACAAATCTAGATAAGTTGCTGATCAACTTCTCCTCTGCGAATCAAACAAAAAACCAAGTTCCATTTTGCATGAGGAAATTTTGTCAACAAATACTATGATGATGTTTGCAGTGCTACTCAATAATGCATTAAATGAGAATAAGCATGTTGTTTGCATCAAACTTTTTGAAACTTTGAGAAGATTCAGAATTTAGAGAGAGAACTCAAAAAAGAGAAGACATATGAAACTAAACATCCTTATATGTTCTCAATGGAGCATGTTTTAATAGTGGTATCAGGACACAAATCTTTATCAGTTGAATTAAAATGGTAAGGGAAGTATAACACTACGTGTATCAGGAGTTGGATGGAAATTTTCAATCAAAACAACAAAAAGGCAGCTGAATTTCGCCTTATCAAATGTGACCCGGGTTATTTATCAGCCATAAATTGATATGAATTGTGAACCGGGCCGGTCAAAAGGTATATGTAGGGCCATATTGGTATCTCGGGACTCTAAAAGTTGATATTCTGGCAGTTTTACTTTTAATATGGTGGGAGATGGTGATGATGGACTTACTGTGGGCAAAAACAAGTGTGGAGAAGGAGAACCAAAATATCATTCCAACTTGCTTGCTCGGTGGGCCTCGGAATTCTTCGTTTACACGATGCTCAAAAGCCCAAACCACGAATCCAGTGAAGACAAAGAAAACCCCCGTTGTTAACCACAAATTCGAATTTAGGGGTTTCATGAAAATCCATGCATTCTTCCTGTCATCATCTTCGAATGGAACGACCATTGCTACACCAGACTCTGTGTATGGCAATGTAAAATCAACAAACCTAGATCTGTTTGATACAATGGTTATATCACCCACAACAGCATCGTAATTCTGGAGATGGACACAAAACTTTAGCTATTTAACAAAGAAAAAACAAAAATTAAAACATCTCAAATTCAAGTTGCAAATTTGATTACCCCAAGAAAGATCTGATACACAAGATCATCGTAACTTCCAGCGCTCTCACCATTAGGAGTTTCGAAGGGAAAAAACTCATAGGGGACAGCATATGGAAAATAATGGTCCATGACTTCGTTGAACACATCTATGCAGAAACCATTGGCAATCACAGCATTAGTTTGAGAATCCCTTTCCACCGAGACAAATTCCATAAAGCCACCTTTGACAGGAACCCCAACCCTCAACTTTGCTTCACCTGTCGGCATCTCCCAACCTTTAGGCACAACATTTGATTCACCAGGCCATACGATAGCTCCAAGATCATCTTTGTTGGTCGAGTAATTCTTACTATTGGAAAAGCTCAGATTTTTTGATATGCCATATTTTCGAGTCCAAAATCCAATTTCCCTGTCTCCTTTTCCAATTACATTGACTATTTGAAAGGATGATGGTTGTAACTGTCCATTAAGTAGATGGAATTTACCACTCAAGCCATAGAATTCAATGTTCTGGAGTGATTGAAGGAGCCTTGGTCCCATTTCTGAGATTCCTATTGCTGCTAAATCTGTTAAGTTCTCTTTAGCAACTGGTTTCTTGAACTTTGATACACCAATACCAGATCTCCCTATTGCCATTGCTAACGCTGTGGCGCTATCATATGCCCATAGCCCAAAAACATTCATTTCAAATATATCCACGTCTGGATTCTCTTGACGAAATCTCTTTTTCCATCTCACTTTGAAGTTTTCAAGCTGACTGGATTTTGGAACATAAGGTTTCACACCTATCACCCCTTGCATAGAATTTATAACTGCAGGATCCATATAATCCAAGAGAGATGTAAGCCCATCTGTAATAATCCAGACATACCCCGTGTTCATCATTTTAGCTTGTTTCACTTTTGTGAAAAAGCGAGAAGCGAGAAATGGTAACATATGCACCACAAAAACCCTGGTTTGCATTGTCTTGAGCTTGTAGAGTTCTTGAAGGATATGATCATCTGAGGCTGAAAGAGACAAAACACTCCGATGTTTGATCTGCGTATTGATCCCTTGGAAAGAATTAGTTAAAAAGCGCACTACACCCCTCCCATAGTCGGTGTCTTCATAAATCAACACTACCTCCCTCCAACCGAAGGCCTGGACTATAGCGGTAAGGGATTCAACCTGAGAAGAGCCACTTTGTGCCCCTCGAATGAAGTACGGGTTGTCCGCGGGTGAGAGAGATGGACTCGTCGCTTGAGAAATGATAGGAACTTGCGTTTTGCTCCCAATGTCAATCACAAATTCTGCTTGTGAGGATCTTTGTGGACCTAGTATTGCCTGTACTTGGACATTTTTCAGCAGGTCTATGGCTGCAAATGGAAGTTCAATAGAGGTGAGATCCCTATAGTTAATTAAACTCCTATAAACCATATCAGGCAAGTAGCCGACGACTAGCAGAAAGAAAATGGTAAATTGTTTTTGACCTTGTGATTTCCCTGATAAGAGGAAAGGAACCATGGGCACCTGGATGAGAAAGAGAAACCTGACTCAACCATTCATTATTCTTGTATAATTTTTTTTTTCTCAACTGCTTAAAAATATTAAAGTAGATGAATGTGAATTAATACTATATATGCTGCTTGTTTTTTTGTTAGGCAGATTAGGTAAGAGTAAGACAGTAGAAGTGGCCTATGATGAATAGACACAACCACAACCAGGGGAAAAGTACGGAAAAAGATTAAACCAAAGTGACTATCAAATGGCTAATCTCAACATGAGATTTACGAAATTCTCAAAAAAAAGACAGAGATTTTTGCATATAAGTATTTTTGCACGTCGTCATCAGCAGTGTACGTAAATGAAGAGAACAGTGAAGGGGGTCGAATATTAAACAAAAATAAGAATGTATGACATCTATCTATGATAAATAGTACTCACACGCAAGGGAGGATAAAAAAGAACAAGAAGATAAATAGCTAGCCAACCACAGTATTCACAACTTTCAGATGATCGGTGGAGAGTAATTCTTCCTTATCACCTCAATCATGATCTGCAGGTTTAATATTTATTCTTGAATCCTCAAGGCAAGGTTTTAGTTTTACAATCCCAAGCTCCAATGCAAATTGGATTTTCTTAATTTGCATGATGGACGATGGCCAACAATTGCATAAAAGCTTAACATTTAACAATGAGATCGAAGAAGGAAGCTGTGTGCGTGTGAAAGCCTGATCTGAGGCATTAATCCAACCTATTATTCAATTTATTTCTATTTTGTCATTAATCCATTGATTAAAACCTATCGTGGCCTTAAACTTTTCAAACTGATATCCACTTAGTCTAATTTTTGATTTCCAGTTTATTAAACAAGATGTTTAAGGGCAGAAGTATCGGGACAAAGTAAATACTTCTAATTAATTAACGTACCAGCAGATGCTGCCTCCACAACGTCACCCTTAGAATCCCTTTTGTGAAGTACAATCCTCGTTGTACTGTGATTTTGATTTAATGCATAGAAATCTTCAAGGGCCATAGATATGCAAGTCTGGCTAACCTTTCCAACCATATGATCATCCGCATTAAGAATCACCCCGACATCAACTTCTATTAAGCCATTGCCATTTTTACCCATTATTGGCACAACATAAAGGCTTATAATGAAGAGTACTAGTAACACAAGCAGCTGGGAACAGTATTTTCGATGCTCCTGCATGCCTACGAGAGAGAGAGAGAGAGAGAGAGAGAGAGAGAGAGAGAGAGAGATTACAATACTATTAAGTTTTTGCTCGTGTCAGAACTTTTTGGAGAGTGGAATGATTGTTAACGTTGTTTCATGTCCTTTTAATGTGTGCATAAAATGAAAATTTGATTATTGAGACATAATATTCATTTCACATTTTGGTGGACTTCGTCTGGCTTTACCTAGTGCATTTTAGTCAAGGTTGTATGGCCATGTCTAACATTGACCCGTTCATGCAGTAATTAGGAGGAGTGATATGCTTTCCGTAGGTGATAACACTATGGGGAGAGGTCGATCGAAATTGATATTAGAAGTGGTAGTGCTCAAGGATTTAGGTTCACTTGATATTACGGAACACAAAGCCCTCGAGAGAGCTAAATGAAAAATATGGATTCATGTAGCCGACTCTAATTGATTGGGACTTAAGGCTTGGTTAGGTATTTTATAACTCAACATGTTAGAACAAACTTATTTGCATTGATCCCTATTAATTTTGAAGGATAATTCACATCCTTCTTTAGAGACCGTAAAGTGATCAGGACAAAGACCCACGTAGACTAACCTCACAAAGCTGATAATGTATAGCACTTAAGAAGTTTCATACCATATAGTAACTAAAAAAGAGCAAATCTCTAAGTCCCGATAATATTTATATAGTTGTTAGTAAGGAATAGTATTAAATCATTGACCTTGGCAGCAATCAACTCAACGGGGATGGGATGATGCCGTGTAGAATCACTTTCAAGAATTTGAATTTCTTCTTGGGTCGGTTTTGGACCAAGACAATTGATGGGGTGGCATGGGTGTAAATATCAGTTTGTACATCGACAACGAATATCTCTGTATATATCATGCATCATGTTGTCTACATATACGTATAACGACAATCTTAATGAATTCTAGCTAGCTTAATTGATTCCCAAGGATGAAGGATCCCCACCGAGGTTTGTTTGAATTTTGAACTTCGATTGAGTACATACGTTGAATTAAATGACCCGGCCCCAAGATTCCAAAATCCTGGAGTGGTGGCAACGTTGTGGCCGTGAATATATTGGCAGGAGTCCAATTTGACAGGCCAATTAATGTGCTTTGTCTAGAGAGACTTTTCTCGTGGCCGGGTAGCAGTCAATAGCTAGCTACTAGCTAGTACTAATTGTAGATGAGAAGAATGTATAGTGGATTCGGTGAACATTAATATGACGCGGCATTTTTGTGCATGGGACGACCGGTCTCCCACGGTTTTAGGGTCAGCTATATATCTATATACGGAGTATAACCAAGCCGGCTTTCAATACCCATATCTAAATTATTACTCCATTGCCCTCGTCAATCTGGTTTAGTGAGTTACAGTAATAGATTAGTTCAGAGGGGGTTCAGAGGTTATTCATAACCTTGAACATCACTCTCGCCTCTCGCAGGGTTTGAACTAGTCTTGCCTCCACGGTTTTTGTGACTTATTAATTTCTCTTGACCCAAGACTAACAAATGCGTTTTTTTTAATAAAGAAAGACAAAAATTAAGTTATTAATTGACTGTTAAAGCCAAATCGAGCCTTAATCTTGTTTATGAGTATAGTATTGTGTTTTGTCAAAATGAGCCTTAATCTTGTTTTGCTAATATTTGTGCCAAAATGCACATTTTCAGCATTTCCATCTGTTTTGGATGGGAAGTTAACGGCATATGGAAAATTGATAGGTTTTTAAATAGGTCAGGTGTTTTTTTTGATAATTTTAAAAGGTTAAATGCTTGTGTGTGATTTGTGTGAAAGATCAGGTGCTATTTTGAAATTTTCCCTATTACTAAATTTGTGGTATTTTAGACATATATTTTGCTTGGGTATAGCTATTGTTGTTTGTGGTATGACATATTTTGGTCTTATTATGGAATATTTTAATCAATTTCCTTTGGTACGACATATTATGGTAAGAAATGTTAATTAATGGTATTCTCATAACAATTATGATTTGTTATATAATTTGTAGTATTTACATATGTTTTCTTTTGGTACAACACGTTGTGGTAAGAAAATGACAATTTTAGGGTTGTCATAATGATTGTGGTTATTTTATATAATTTGTAATATTTTAAAAATATTTTTGGCTTAGGTATAACAATTGTTGATTTTGGTACGACATATTTTGATTTTGTTACGGAATATCATATGAGTCAAAGAATTTTTGGTATGACTCATTGTGGTAAGATAATGCCAATTTATTGTGTAATTATAAGATTTGTAGGTAGCATTATTTAATTTTTGATATTGTATGCTTATATCTGGTTAGGGTACAAGTATTTTAGATTCTGATACGAATAATTATGGTTACATAATAACAATATTTTTTAATTATGGGTAACCTACTAATGACCTGATTAACAGGTAAATTTTAAAGTATAAATCGTAACTAGCATAAAAAATCAGCATAATGAAAATAAAAAATTGTCATAATTTAGACATATGATATACTCTGTGTAGCATAGCTTAGCACAACATTAATATTCGTCGGCCGATTTTAGTTAACCATATGCATGCAGGTTTGTTAATTTGGTGGAAATCTGTATCCACAGCTATCAGTAATTGGTACATACCTCATGTTTCCCTCATTTTTAAGTTTTATTTATCGTGACTAAAAATAAAAATTGTATTTTACTGAGAGCAAATCAAAAAGTGTGCCACATGATGATCTTTTTCATTCCTAGTATGATTTTGGGCCAATTGCTATGGCCCTTGAAGTGATTTTCCTGCCAATTTTAACGACATGAGTTGTTGAGATTTCTCAAAATTTTAATTTACTTCATATATATGCTTTCCCGTACCTTTAAAACAAATTAATATCTTAATAAATCTTCTGAATATTCATGTCTCAATCTTTTTTATAACAAATAAATTAAAAGTTTCCAATTTATTTCTTTACAAAAGTGTCCCATCAGATCATATAAAGTGGTACTATTATTTTTCGTTATTTGAATCAAATTAAGTGCCTTTAGTACTATGCCAGTTTTTAATGAACTTAACTAGTTCTCTCTTGGTATGGTCACTAAATTTGAAGAATTTCAATGAGTGCAAGTGTGGGCAACTCAATTAAATCCACTCTACTGGTTGCACTTATTTATTGAGCCCCATTAACCTTGTCATGAGATATTTTTTTAGAATCTCGTTTATACCATTTTATTCTTTTACGCCTTTTTATGCCATACACTCTCATTAAGAGATTGGCTTATTTACAGAGGAGTCAAGAATAAGCCATTTGTGAAGTTGAACGATTGCGGACTGTCCAAATCCAAAACGGACGGCCACGATGCACCTCCATATATAAATACTATTCACGGAAATAGCCGTAATAAAGTTTTTCTCATCTTAACTTAAATCTCGAGTTGAAAATCGTTTTAGTTCCAAATATAAACGATTGCCTGTACCATGTTCAAAACATGTAAAATTAGGACGCCTGGCCAAATCATATAGTATTATCAAGTTTAATTTTTTTTGTTGGTAAGATATTATTGTCAAGTTTCAACAGTGCTCAATATATAAAAACCTGGGAAAATGAATATACATATCAAAGGAGATGTCAGAATCACAATTTGTAAAAAGGATACGACTAATTGTGTAGTATTTTGTCTAACTTAGCTTGGAAAATTGGAGAGGAACGTCGGAAGCTACAAAGAAGTACCCCCATCCCCAATCCCACGCACGTAATTAAAGAGGAAATATATTCAAAACAGAAGTATACTTCAAGTCCTAGAAGAGAATACTTAATTCTCATCACAATAGAAAAGTCTACCCGCTTAATTTGTCTCTAGAAGTTAAGAAGAGAAATTGCTAGGTAAATGCATGCGTGCTTGCCGTTGACGAATGAAATACTACTCCTCGATCAATAGCTACATCACCAAGAGGTACTTCAATATTGTTGGGTTTTTTCGAGTGAATTCTTTTTTCTTTTTGTAATGTAGGGTATCCCGAACCAGCTTGCGCGCACTTTGGACTAATCTCTACAGCAATTTCACACGCTTACGCATGGGGTGAGGTGGCTCCAAGAGTTGTTGGCTAGAAGAATCGAACATGAGACCTTAGAATGGAACAAACACCCAAATGTCAGGCCAAAAACGTACGTACACTTGATCAACCCTTGGATGAGTGAATTCTATATTGTTGTTACTTGTAGGGTTATACCTTGCAGTACTTTTCATTCTTTGTTTTCTTAAACCCTTAATTAATTCCTCTAACCGTCAATTTATGGTTCGCATATATGCTATTGGTTTTTTTTTTTGTCAGATGGAAATTCATTCAAACTACCACAACGGAACCTGCATATAAATATGCATAACATATGTTGCCTAAATAGGTGGCATGTAATTAGGTTTTATGTGATTATGATTTCCTAATTAAATGGGATTTGATTGATGATTTGAAAATGAAGGGGGATAATTCAAATCTTTGTTATCTTTTCCAAAACTTTTTAAAACTAACTAAAATCCATTCCATATACACACCAAATCCCCATTGAATAAACACATCATGAATGGAAAGAAAAAGATATATATCAGTACCTTCACATTGCAATTGGAATTAAATATGGCAATTGCTTTATTTATTGGGTCTGACAAACCACATCAGTGGATATGGTTCTGATCCATTGTCGTCTTCTCCTCCGCTATCGCTGATGATTCCTCCGCTGCAAGCCCGCCATCGGTGATTCTAACCTAAGACAAACTCATTGCCGCCTACTACCTCCCACCTCTCGAAGCTCCTCTCCACTGTTCGCCGCCTCCGCGACCTTGACTTTTCCGTCCGATCCACATGCATCCACGATGCCTCCTCCATCTCCTCGTGTTCTTGCTGGTTAGCTCTGTTAGTTTTGTACCTTTTTCGTTTCATGGTGTTTTTTGTTTCAAACGTGATGTATTTTTTCATATTGTTGAGTTTTCATTAATAAAACATTGTATATTCATATTTTTTTGTGGTGTATATTCATGAATAAAATATTTTATAATCATGTTTTTTCATGCTATTTTTCCGGAATGTTATGGGTTTTCAAGTTTCGCCGAGAAATCATGATTTGGTTTATTGTTTTTCATGATAAATTAACCACGAAAAATATGGTCAGTTTGAACATTGTGTATGTTCCAAAATATTTCTTAAGATTATTTTCCAAATAATAAAAACATGGTCAATCCACCATGTTTCAAAAAAGGGGCTATTTTCCTGGACTGTTATGGGTTTTCAAGTTCCACCGAGAAATCATGATTTTGGTTTATCGTTTTCATGACATATTAACCATGAGAAACAAGGTCAGTATGAATATTATATATGTTCTGAAATATTATTTATGATAATTTTGCAAAAAATAAAAATATGGTCAATCCACCATGTTCCAAAAGGTTTCATGATAATACGTGCCATATAAATGAAAAAATAAATATCATTTTCGAATGTAAATCGGTGAAATTTGGTTATTACGAATCTTTTAAGCTTTGAAATCATGTCATAATTATCTCCCGTAATTATTGAGATTGAATCCCACTAAATTAGGAAATGGTTGAATCCTACTAAATTAAAAAATGGTTGAATCCCACTAATTTAGGATGTCAATTTAATAAAACATATATGAATATATTATTAAAAGGGTAAGATAGGTAATTCACCGTCTGAAAGGATGGAAACATAACTGTTCAAAATGACCGGGATGAATTCTTATGTGCGATGAGGTTTGAGGATGAATATTTAAATTCCCCATTATTTTGTCAAACGAAAATTCATTCAAACTACCACAACGGAACCTGCATCGTCAAAAGTGCAAGTTTAAAAAAGAGTATCACAAACCCAGTTAAAATAAAGAGTATCAGATGCTATTGGGAGTTGACATTGGACAAACAAGGAAATAGTACTATATCATTCCAAGGGGAACTGGAGACCTTTTTTTAGTATTTTGATGGTGTGGATTATTGATCTAAAACCACTTGATAACCTCTCAAAGTGTTAAGCTACTTTTAAGCTAGCTATTGTAGCGTCTAGGTGGTTGTTTTTTAAAATTTTTTTTTTACTTGATTTGAATATAATTTTTATGCCACGTCTTCATCTTGACGAGAAAAATAGAAAATGTATAAAAATATAGATCAAAGTTGAATTTTTTTTGTAAAAACCGGTAAAAAATACAGAAAGACTATCGTAAAAATTAAGTGAAAAAAAATCAAAAAGATGCCAAAAAGTTAGACAAAAAAATTAACAATCATTTTAGCACCACAAATATTTGCACAAACAAATACCTGAGACCCACAGACTAAGTGGCGGCTCCAAAAAATTTTAACAGGGTGTTCAAGAATTTCTACTAACCAATTGTAAACATATACAGAAATTCATATATTAGTGTGAATAATGCGACCAAAAATACAAAAATACGTAACATGTTACAATTTTTCTGGATATCTTTAGTCAAGCAAGATTAACCGCGAATTAATATTCTAATATTTTTTTTTTGTAGGAAATTATGCGGTGAATAGGTTCGCTTGGATCATTTTGGACATATGATCTTCTTTTTGGAGATATAGAATTGACTGTCGTTCAGAGAGAAGTCAAAGCATAATACCGATACCAAAAGATACTTTATCTTTCTTTATTTTTCTAATTTTTGGCGTTAAGTGTGTGTACCTTGTTTTGAACTTATGTATAACAAACAAGGTGTTCAATTGTGAATTACCTAGATTAATGGGTATTCATAGCATAGGTCCTAGGATTAAGTGTAGAAACAAAATCTAAAATAAAATTACTACATGTTATACAAAAATAACCAACCCAAACCAAGTCTTTATGTCTCAATCAATTAGGGTCGGGAGAATTACGAGAGAAGAACTATTATTGTATTAGATTTATTTACACATGAGGCTTCTGAACTATGGAAGAAAATCATCATAGTAAAATGGAATGAAATCCATCCTAATTGCAATCAAATCAAATCAAATCACAATCAGTCATGATATTATGATAATGTTCTTTCCTTACATATAATTTATTTATTTTTTTTTTTTTTGGTGATAAATTCCTTTCATATACTAGTAATTATTCTACGAGATTCACTAACTTCAAATTGTTATGATAGATGGTCAAGGCCCATAAGAGATTACGATATAATCGGTGATATATTTGCTTTATCTAACAGACAAAGAGAGTGTAGTCAATAGCCAATTAGCCTTTTTGCATTGGCTTATAAATCCTGGACAGGCTATTTGTATATTTATTCCCTCTGTCTACTACAATTGAAACATGGGCATCTGAAAATTTGGAGACACGATGGAGAAGATTTTTGCTTGCGGCCTTCCGTGCCTGCTTTTGCTCCATGTTGCCTTCGCTCTCTCTCTCTCAAAACAATTCTTCTCTTTGTTTACCAATTACCCATGTTATCCTGTATTTAACGTTATAGGCTGGTTATTGTTTATAATTGGTCGTTTACATGGGTAATATATATGTGCAGGTGGTGAACAAGAATGTGACATGGAGTTTGAATGCGTGTATGGGCCGGCGTGTAGTCAAGATGCGATGACCTGTTTTGATGATTGCTGGACTGTACGTAGTTGAAGATAGTGATCGCAACGCCCAACTCTTGTTTCCGGGGTATATACCTGGCACTAACATGTGCCGATGCCATATGATCTGTGATTCAGAATCTCCTGCCCCTGCTCCTGCTCCATCCACGGGAGGAGAAGTAATGGATTAATTTCAGGCTCATGTCAATGACCACACTGTTTGGATATGAAGGAAATTAATTAATTATATGGATTGCAACAGAAAAAAGAATGATTAGGTAGTTAATTGAATTTCCTCCCTCACGTTCTCTGCAAAAGCATTGTTGTGCATGTAATTAACTACAGTAGATGCCAGGGTGGAAATCATACGAGTAATTAAAAATGTTGCTTTGAATTCATTGCCTAATTAACTAATTAAGGCGCGCAGGTTGTGTTTGGATTTCCTAAAAAATATAACTTGCTTTGGATGAATAGCTATATATAAATGTACCAACTAACTGGATACCTACAGTCTATATACATCTTGCCCGAGTTGTACAAGAAAACAAATTCTAACAATTCATATGATCATCTTTCTTCATTACTTTCTACAATTTCTATAGTTTCATGAATTGGGGTACTGGTTTCTGTTGTAGAAAGCCGTTCATCGTGCAAGAAAATCCATTCAGCAAGCTGAGAATCACTTGCTGGACTTTGTGGACAATTAGCTGTTGCTCCGGCAGGCACTGCCATACCTTCGCCTGTGGGGGGTTTTCTCTTGGATGCATCCGATGAATTGTCTTTTTCTTCATCGAAAGTTTTAGCCATTGCTATAAGCTTTTCCCCAATTGACAAGTCATTGGAGGCTAAGGTGTCCCAGTTCTCGTATAGGAAGATTGACAGGAATAAGATGAGAGCAGAAAATGAAGCTACGGCAGCCACTATGAAAAGACCCTTGAAACTATCGAGCGTGAGACTGTCGGAGGTGACCCTAGCACCATCTTGCTCCGCACACGTAGCTCCTTTCCCCAACCATTCTTCTTCAATTCTTGTCATTACATTTTGCTCTGTTACATTTAAGACTGCTCTCGATACGTCAGGTACTAGGGGAGATCCCTTCGGGAATGCCTGCAAGTAGATCCATACCTAACATGTTTTAGAGGATAAATAGAGCTAGTGGCCTAGTACTAAGAAAATATTGCATGCATAACGCTATTTAAATAGAACTTCTACAAATCCGAATGGAAACGGCTTTTATTTTGTATTTTGAATCATTTTCAAAACTCCGCAGGGTATATTTGATGCTGCCCAAGTCAACATGCACGTGCGCGTGCGCGCACACGCAGAGAGAGAGAGAGAGAGAGAGAGAGAGAGAGAGAGAGAGAGAGAGAGACTCACAAATCCAAAGCCTGCAGTCTTGTAGATAGGACCTACCATGGTGTACTTAGCACAATATTTGCGATTGGAAAGGAAGAGCCTTATATAAGGAAGCTCGTCAATAATCGCAGCAACTCCTCCATTCTTACTACCTTTGGAAAGGGCTTCATCATACTGTTCAAACGTGCTATAATTCTTAAACTTGGAGGTATCAAATGCCTTATTCTTTAGTAGCCCTTCGACAAAAGAACCCTGCTGGTAGCCAACATACTCTTTACTCTGTATAAGGTCTCTTATATCTGTAACAGAAGGCTTTAGCTTTTGCACTGTCAACATTGATGTTAAGCTTGCAGTATAACTCGATGTGAGTACCAACACCACGAAAACCCACACGATTACAACAAATCTAGATAAGTTGCTGATCAACTTCTCCTCTGCGAATCAAACAAAAAACCAAGTTCCATTTTGCATGAGGAAATTTTGTCAACAAATACTATGATGATGTTTGCAGTGCTACTCAATAATGCATTAAATGAGAATAAGCATGTTGTTTGCATCAAACTTTTTGAAACTTTGAGAAGATTCAGAATTTAGAGAGAGAACTCAAAAAAGAGAAGACATATGAAACTAAACATCCTTATCTGTTCTCAATGGAGCATGTTTTAATAGTGGTATCAGGACACAAATCTTTATCAGTTGAATTAAAATGGTAAGGGAAGTATAACACTACGTGTATCAGGAGTTGGATGGAAATTTTCAATCAAAACAACAAAAAGGCAGCTGAATTTCGCCTTATCAAATGTGACCCGGGTTATTTATCAGCCATAAATTGATATGAATTGTGAACCGGGCCGGTCAAAAGGTATATGTAGGGCCATATTGGTATCTCGGGACTCTAAAAGTTGATATTCTGGCAGTTTTACTTTTAATATGGTGGGAGATGGTGATGATGGACTTACTGTGGGCAAAAACAAGTGTGGAGAAGGAGAACCAAAATATCATTCCAACTTGCTTGCTCGGTGGGCCTCGGAATTCTTCGTTTACACGATGCTCAAAAGCCCAAACCACGAATCCAGTGAAGACAAAGAAAACCCCCGTTGTTAACCACAAATTCGAATTTAGGGGTTTCATGAAAATCCATGCATTCTTCCTGTCATCATCTTCGAATGGAACGACCATTGCTACACCAGACTCTGTGTATGGCAATGTAAAATCAACAAACCTAGATCTGTTTGATACAATGGTTATATCACCCACAACAGCATCGTAATTCTGGAGATGGACACAAAACTTTAGCTATTTAACAAAGAAAAAACAAAAATTAAAACATCTCAAATTCAAGTTGCAAATTTGATTACCCCAAGAAAGATCTGATACACAAGATCATCGTAACTTCCAGCGCTCTCACCATTAGGAGTTTCGAAGGGAAAAAACTCATAGGGGACAGCATATGGCAAATAATGGTCCATGACTTCGTTGAACACATCTATGCAGAAACCATTGGCAATCACAGCATTAGTTTGAGAATCCCTTTCCACCGAGACAAATTCCATAAAGCCACCTTTGACAGGAACCCCAACCCTCAACTTTGCTTCACCTGTCGGCATCTCCCAACCTTTAGGCACAACATTTGATTCACCAGGCCATACGATAGCTCCAAGATCATCTTTGTTGGTCGAGTAATTCTTACTATTGGAAAAGCTTAGATTTTTTGATATGCCATATTTTCGAGTCCAAAATCCAATTTCCCTGTCTCCTTTTCCAATTACATTGACTATTTGAAAGGATGATGGTTGTAACTGTCCATTAAGTAGATGGAATTTACCACTCAAGCCATAGAATTCAATGTTCTGGAGTGATTGAAGGAGCCTTGGTCCCATTTCTGAGATTCCTATTGCTGCTAAATCTGTTAAGTTCTCTTTAGCAACTGGTTTCTTGAACTTTGATACACCAATACCAGATCTCCCTATTGCCATTGCTAACGCTGTGGCGATATCATATGCCCATAGCCCAAAAACATTCATTTCAAATATATCCACGTCTGGATTCTCTTGACGAAATCTCTTTTTCCATCTCACTTTGAAGTTTTCAAGCTGACTGGATTTTGGAACATAAGGTTTCACACCTATCACCCCTTGCATAGAATTTATAACTGCAGGATCCATATAATCCAAGAGAGATGTAAGCCCATCTGTAATAATCCAGACATACCCCGTGTTCATCATTTTAGCTTGTTTCACTTTTGTGAAAAAGCGAGAAGCGAGAAATGGTAACATATGCACCACAAAAACCCTGGTTTGCATTGTCTTGAGCTTGTAGAGTTCTTGAAGGATATGATCATCTGAGGCTGAAAGAGACAAAACACTCCGATGTTTGATCTGCGTATTGATCCCTTGGAAAGAATTAGTTAAAAAGCGCACTACACCCCTCCCATAGTCGGTGTCTTCATAAATCAACACTACCTCCCTCCAACCGAAGGCCTGGACTATAGCGGTAAGGGATTCAACCTGAGAAGAGCCACTTTGTGCCCCTCGAATGAAGTACGGGTTGTCCGCGGGTGAGAGAGATGGACTCGTCGCTTGAGAAATGATAGGAACTTGCGTTTTGCTCCCAATGTCAATCACAAATTCTGCTTGTGAGGATCTTTGTGGACCTAGTATTGCCTGTACTTGGACATTTTTCAGCAGGTCTATGGCTGCAAATGGAAGTTCAATAGAGGTGAGATCCCTATAGTTAATTAAACTCCTATAAACCATATCAGGCAAGTAGCCGACGACTAGCAGAAAGAAAATGGTAAATTGTTTTTGACCTTGTGATTTCCCTGATAAGAGGAAAGGAACCATGGGCACCTGGATGAGAAAGAGAAACCTGACTCAACCATTCATTATTCTTGTATAATTTTTTTTTTCTCAACTGCTTAAAAATATTAAAGTAGATGAATGTGAATTAATACTATATATGCTGCTTGTTTTTTTGTTAGGCAGATTAGGTAAGAGTAAGACAGTAGAAGTGGCCTATGATGAATAGACACAACCACAACCAGGGGAAAAGTACGGAAAAAGATTAAACCAAAGTGACTATCAAATGGCTAATCTCAACATGAGATTTACGAAATTCTCAAAAAAAAGACAGAGATTTTTGCATATAAGTATTTTTGCACGTCGTCATCAGCAGTGTACGTAAATGAAGAGAACAGTGAAGGGGGTCGAATATTAAACAAAAATAAGAATGTATGACATCTATCTATGATAAATAGTACTCACACGCAAGGGAGGATAAAAAAGAACAAGAAGATAAATAGCTAGCCAACCACAGTATTCACAACTTTCAGATGATCGGTGGAGAGTAATTCTTCCTTATCACCTCAATCATGATCTGCAGGTTTAATATTTATTCTTGAATCCTCAAGGCAAGGTTTTAGTTTTACAATCCCAAGCTCCAATGCAAATTGGATTTTCTTAATTTGCATGATGGACGATGGCCAACAATTGCATAAAAGCTTAACATTTAACAATGAGATCGAAGAAGGAAGCTGTGTGCGTGTGAAAGCCTGATCTGAGGCATTAATCCAACCTATTATTCAATTTATTTCTATTTTGTCATTAATCCATTGATTAAAACCTATCGTGGCCTTAAACTTTTCAAACTGATATCCACTTAGTCTAATTTTTGATTTCCAGTTTATTAAACAAGATGTTTAAGGGCAGAAGTATCGGGACAAAGTAAATACTTCTAATTAATTAACGTACCAGCAGATGCTGCCTCCACAACGTCACCCTTGGAATCCCTTTTGTGAAGTACAATCCTCGTTGTACTGTGATTTTGATTTAATGCATAGAAATCTTCAAGGGCCATAGATATGCAAGTCTGGCTAACCTTTCCAACCATATGATCATCCGCATCAAGAATCACCCCAACATCAACTTCTATTAAGCCACTGCCATTTTTACCCGATCTTGGCACAACATAAAGGCTTATAATGAAGAGTACTAGTAACACAAACAGCTGGGAACAGTATCTTCGATGCTCCTCCATGCCTGAGAGAGAGAGAGAGAGAGAGAGAGAGAGAGAGAGAGAGAGATTACAAATACTATTAAGTTTTTGCTCTTGGCAGAACTTTTTGGAGAGAGGAATGATTGTTAACGTTGTTTCATCCCCTTTTAATGTGTGCATAAAATGATTGATTATTGAGACATAATATTCATTTCACATTTTGGTGGACTTAGACTTAGTCAGGCTTTACCTAGGGGATTTTAGTCAACAATCTGCCTACCATAGGGTTATTATTATTATTTATAACCCAAAATGTTAGAACAAACTTATACGCATGCATCGATCCCCTATTAATATTAATTTTGAAGGATAAATCACATCCTTCGACCATTAAAGACCATGAAGTGATCAGGGCGAAGACCCGCGTAAACTAACCTCACAAAACTTATAGTATATAGCACCTAAGAAATTTTATACTATATAAAAAAGTTTCATACCATATAGTACCTAAAAAAAAGTAAATCTCTGAAGTCCCGATAATATTTATATAGTTGTTAGTAAGGAATAGTATTAAATCATTGACCTTTGGCATCAATCAACGGGGATGGGATGTTGCCGTGTAGTATAGTAAAACCAGTACAATTGCTTTCAAGAATTTCTTCTTGGGTCGGTTTTTGACCAAGACAATTCCTATCAATTTGTCGACTACGAATATCTCTGTATATATCATGCATCATGATGTCTACATATACACATATAGAGATTGTCTTCTTTCCGGCTGTCCAACGAATCACAGCCGTCCAAAAATGTTCTGGATGGTCCGAATTTTAATGAAACTCTTCTAGGGTCCTAAAAAAGTTTCATTAAAATCCGAACTTTTCCTAGAAAAGTTTCATTAGAATTCGGACCGTCCAGCACAAACTTTTAGACGATCACGATTGAATGCTGTAAATACTTGTTTACAGCATAGCCGGAAATTAACAAGTCTTTCTCATACATATAACGGCAATCTTAATGAATTCTAGCTTAATTGATTCCCAAGGATGAAAGATCCCCACCTAGGTTTGTTTGAACTTTGAACTTCGATTGATTGAGAACGTTGAATTAAATGCAATGATGAAACCAGAAGGGGTTTAGTAGTGGCAACCGTCACGACAAATTTTTTATAAAATACAATTATTCTACGTAAAAATAATAATTTTTCTCCAACTTATATACATCCGCCAGCATTATATTTTTTTCATTATTTTTTTGCTATATATTAGTTCTTAATTCTCTAAAAAAATTCAATAGAGAACACACAAAAAAAGTTTTCCAAAATTAAATGGGTTATTTACAGAGACACCTCTCAACGTTTACCCATTTTTCACGGACACGTGTTCTACGAATTTTCGCTACGGCCAAACCCCCTCATTAAAGTTTTTGTTTGAGGGACCTAACGCGGTTAACGAAATGAACAAAAAGACGGTTTTACCCTTATTCCATTACTGTCTTCTACATGCTATTCACCACCGTCACTGACATTTACCACGGCTGAACACCACCACCGAACACCAGAATCATGCCATTCACCACCATCACGCCATCCCTCTCTCTCTCTCTCTCTCACACACACACACACACACACACACAAATGTCTCAGCCCATCACCGTAGACATCCTCTCCGACGGCGACAACGAACCGCCGTACGATGCCGTCCCAACCCATCCGAAGTGGCAAATGACGGTACCACCAAACAATGCCGTCTCAACCCCATTCTCGCCACAATCGAAACAGCAAAGAATCGAACACTTTTCGAACCCCACGATTCTCTTCATCGACGACGATCCAACTCCGAAGTAGGCGATCGTCCCCATCTTCACGACATCTCAATTGTGGCCGAAACCCCAATGCTCGAGTTCTCAAATCGTGATGTGGCTGTTGTGAAGCGCAACAACAAGGGTTTATCAGGAGAGAGTTTGGGTAATTGGGTTGGATTGTTAACAAATTGAGTGTTAATATGAATGTCTTTTAGTTGTTTTGGATTATTTTTACTAGTGGTGTTAACGGTTCTAATGGCTTTAGGAAGAGGAGGGGGAGGAGCGGAGGTTGAAGGTGGCGAGGGAGGGGGAGCGGAGGACAGCGAGGAGGCAGCGGGTGTGGTGGTCGACGAGGACGCCGAGGAAGGAGGAATTGGGGGTAGGGAGGGGTGGTCGCGGGGGGAGGAGGGTGGCGGTGGTCGGTGTTGGGAGGAAGGAAGGATTGAGGGAAGGCAGAAAACATGGTTGAGGGTAATCTTGAAACATTTTATTACTTTTGAAATAATTTTAATAAAAAAATTAACAGAACTTGACAGAACTCTATCGGAAGGGGTGTACGGAACAAAAAAACTTTAATGAGAGGGTCTCGCCGTAGTGAGAATTCGTGGAGGGAGTGTCCGTGAAAAACGGATAAACGTGGAGTGGTGTCTAGATAAATAACCCAAACTAAATTTAATGGGCCAAAGTGAGATAATATAAAAAATGAGGTCCAGTTAATGAAAAAAAACTCCACAAAATTTTTTTGTTTGTTGCAAAGTACTCTATATGATAGTAAAACAAGAAAGAAAGAAAACAAAACCTAAAACAAGTTAACTTGTGTGCATACGACTCCAATGCCACAGTAGCGGTCATGTGATATACTCGTATTGAGAGACGGCCCACCGCTTACGCTGATTCTAATCATTCTATCGTTGATGCTTTTAACGACATGACAGAGTATTAGACACAATCCAAGATACCTCACTTTATTATGTTACTTTAATTTTTTCTAGAGTCGATGACATTAAATTGTAATGCATATTTTTATTTTTTTCAAGTATATTTTGTCACTGTTAGGGTAAAATCCTAGTTCCGTTTTTAAATGACGCCGAAGGTTCCAAAATCTTGGAATCACCGCCGGGGACAACGTTGATGGAGAGTAGTACTTGTATGGTTTTGGATTAAGATTAGTTATCTGAGCAGAGTATATGTATATGGATATTCTGTGGCTGTGAATACATTAGCAATCCAATTTGACCGGCCAATTAATGTGCTTTGTCTAGAGAGACTTTTCTCGTTGCCGGGTAGCAGTCAATAGCTAGCTGCTAGTACTAAAATTGTAGATGAGAATGTATAGTGGATTCAGTGAACATTAATATGACGCGGCATTTTTGTGCATATGGGACCGGTCTACCACGGTTTTAGGGTCAGCTATCTTCTATCTATATATAACCAAGCCGGCCATGACTGTTGTCTTTCAATACCCATCTCTAAATTATTGTCCATGTCAATCCGATTTAGTGAGTTAGTGGGTTAGTTTAGAGGGGGTTTAAAAGCTATTCATAGCCCTGAACTCCACTCTCGCTTCTCGCAAGGCTCGAACTAGTCCTTCCTCCACTGAGGGAGGAGGATGAGAAGACACACTTGACAAACTTGGTTTCTTGGTAGTGTGATTGTTTATGTACTTGAGATTCAAAAACTCTTTTTGATAGGCAAAAAAATATTTTATTAATATTTAGAAATGATTACAAAGATTTAAAAGGATCACTGGCACATCGGCATACGCCATCAAAGAACCAAAACCATATGAAGACAAGATGCTAACCAAAATACCACAAATGAAAACGAAAGCCAAAAACAACCGAAACAATAGCTAACACCAAAAGAAACTAATGCCAAAAGAAATCCCAAACCCTAAAAAAAACAAATGGAGAGAACAAATCCGAAAATCAAGAGAACAAAACCGACACCGCAAAACGACGGAGTTAAAATTCTAGAGAAAAAGAGGCCTCATCCTTGAACTCATCATCATCCTCCACGAAAAGTTAACTTCCTCCAAGTCATCAAGAGCATTGATCCTTTCCCTAAATTCTTTCTCCTTCATTTCAACATATTTCTTTAAACAATAGCTAGCTTCTCTCCCCCCCCCCCCCCCTTTAATACAAAAGCCCAGCCTGGGTCCTATATCCCAAATCTTACGAGCATTTTTAAAGAAAATTGAGTTCCTATTTTGGATGTCATCGGAAGATAAGGGAAAAGCGGGAGTATACTAGTTTCTATGATTCAATTTGTTGGCTTTAACCCCAATCTCCACTAGAAGCTTCTTCTCGGTAGTCTTCCTTTTCAACCTTCTCACTCTCCTTTCCAGTTTATGAATGACATCAAGGGATCGATATGCTGTGTTTTACTCTTCCCTCGTTCACGTTAGAGTAAGAATATTCAGAAACTTACCATGCTAGTTTTAGTTCGTTAAAAAGAAGACTTTCAGTCCACATCGCTACAGCCGGTAATTATATTTTGAGTATCGACCGATCAGTCGATCATGCATGCACGTTTCATTGTCACGACAAAAATGGTAAGAAATTAACAGCAAAATATAAATGGTGTTGAGATCACCATAGCACAACATTAATATTTGTCGGCCGATTTTAGTTAACCAACCATGGCCACACAACATACCATATGCATGCGGGTTTGTTAATTTGGTGAAAATGATCTGTATCCATAGCTATCGGTAGTTGGTACATCATGTTTCCTGATTTAAAGTTTGATTTATCACAACTAAATATAAAAATAGTATTTTACTGAGAGCAAATCAAAGTGTGCCACATGATGCTTTTCGATCTCAATCCTATGACTTTGGGCCAATGGCTATGGCCCTTGAAGTGATTGATTTTCCTGCCAATTTTAAGGACATGAGTTGTTGAGATTTCTCAAAATTTTAAATTTCTTTCATATGCTAACCACACCTTTGAAACAAATTAATATATATATATATATATATCTTAATAAATCACCTGACTATTCTTGTCTCAAGCTTTTTCATAACAAGTTAATTAAAAGTGTCCCATCAGATCATATAAAATGGTATTATTTTTCGTTATTTGAATAAAATTAAGTGCCTTTATTAGCACTATGCCAGTTTTTAATGAACTAATGTGACATCTCGCTTTTCGGTGGCCGGCGGTACTGCAGGATGGCAGGCTCCGTCCGGACGGGAGGAGGCAAGTCATGGTTTATAAGAAAAGATCTCTTTTACTTGTACAAGGCCTTTTAAAGCCGTGAGGGCGGGCCAAAACGCATAGGAACTTCACAATTGAACGTGCTCATCCTAGAGTAGTCCAGGGATGGGTGACCTACTGGAAAGTCTATGAGCTTTGGGCGTCTAAAGCGGACAATATTGTACAAAGATGGAACGGGTCATTACAACTTAACTAGTTCTTTCTTGATATGGTCACTCAATTTGAAGAATTTCAATGAGTACAAGGGAGGGCAACTCAATTAAATCCGCCTCTACTGGAAACAACCGTAATAAAGTTTTTCTCATCTCATCAAACGTATCATCATAACTTAAATCTCGAGTTGGAAAATCGTTTCTTCCAGATATTGTGATCGCCTAGTCCAATTATTCCAAAGCATGTAAAATTAGGACGCCTGGCCAAGTTTATCAAGTTTAATTTTTTTGTTGGTAAGATATTATTGTCAAGTTTCAACAGTGCTCAATATATAAAAACATGGGAAAATGAATATATATACCCTTACACCCCCCCGAGTTTCCGATCGAATTTTGATGATCCGAGCCGCTCAATGTAATCAGAACATGATTTTGAGGGTACTCTTAAGAAATCAGCAAAAAAAAATGACCAGGAAGGGCTTCATCTGAACAGTTTTTTATTGAACTTTGTTGAACGGTTCAATAAAAAACTGCTCAAATCAAGCTCTTCCCGGTTAATTTTTTTGCCAATTTTCCGCGGGTACTCTTAAAATCATGTTCTGAACATATTAATCGGCTCAGATTATCAAATTTTGATCGGGAACTGTGAGATTAAGATTTGGGGGCGGTTCCAAGGATCCTTAAAAAAACCTCCTAAATCTTAATCTCGTAGTTCCCGATCAAATTTTGATGATCCGAGTAGATCAATGTGTTCAGAACGTGATTTCAAGGGTGCTTTAAATAAATTGGCAAAAAAAATAATCGGGAAGGGCTTGATTTGAGCAGTTTTTATTGAACCGTTCAATAAAGTTCAATAAAAACTATTCGGATGAAGCCCTTCCCAGTAATTTTTTTGCTGATTTTTTGAAGGTACCCTTGAAATCACATTCTAATTACATTGAGCGGCTCAGATCATCAAAATTCAATCGGAAACTTGGGGGATTCTTTTAGAGGTTTTTTTAAGAGCTTTCGGAACCGCCCCGTATTTTGTCTAACTTGGAAAATTGGAGAGGACCGTCGGAAGCTACAAAGAAGTACCCCCAGCCCACCCCATCCCATCCCATGCACATAATTAAAGAGGAAATTCAAAAACAGAAATATAGAAGACTTCTTTTCTTTTTTTTTTGTCAAGCGGAAAACCAAATATAGAAGACTTCTGGTCACAATAGAAAAGTCTACGGTGCTTTGTCTCTAGAAATTAAGAAGAGAAATTGCTAGGTAAATGCTTGCCGTTGACGAATGAAATACTACTCCTCAATAGCTAGAGATCACCAAGAGGTTCGATATTATTGGGTTTTTTTCGGGTGAATTCCTTTTTCTTTTGTAATGTCGGGTATTCCGAACTTGTTTGTGCGCACCTCGGAGTACTAATCCCTACAACAGTTTCACGTGAGGTGGCTCCAAGAGTTATTGACAAGAAGAATCGAACATGAAACCTTAAAATAGAACAAACACCCAAATCACAGGCCAAGAACACTTGGTCAACCCTTTGGTTGAGTGAATTCTATATTATTGTTGCTTATACGGTTATACCTTGCACTTTTCATTCTTTGTTTTTTTAAACCCTTTTAATTCCTCTAACCGTCAATTTGTGGCTGACATATATGCTATTGGGAAATTTTTTTTTTTGGTCAAACGGAAATTCATTCAAACTACCACAACGGAACCTGCATCAAAAGTGCAAGTTTAAAGAGTATCACAAACCCAGCTAAAATAAAGAGCATCACATGCTATTGGGAGTTGACATTGGATAGTTTAGGGTATATCATTCCAAGGGGAACTGGAGACCTTTTTTTAGTACTAGTGTAATGTCCATGTTTCGCACATTTCCGCGTGCTCATTGAATGAATTTGCAGTCGAGAAGTGTTTTATTATTTTCGTTGTGATGATAGTAGAGACATATCAAGAGGTTATAAAATTAGAAATCAGTTTCAGGTTTTCAAATACAAGGGATTGATTGTTTTGGCTCATCTTATTTGTATTACAACTATGGTACTCTTATGTAGCTTCACTGATTATTGCAAGTCTACATATACATACAAAAAGCCGTTGCTTTTGCAGCAGGTCTACATGTCAATTGTTCTTTCTATGCTTAGCCATGCATTTGTATTGTTCTAAGCCATTGCATATATTGTACTTTGTACATGAACATTTCAACATATGCTCTAAAAGCACTTGATAATCTCTCAAAGTGTTAAGCTACTTTTGAGCTAGCTATTGTAGTGTATTTTTGGTTGGTTTATTTATTTATTTATAATTTTTACTTGATTTGAGTATAATTTTTGTAACCCCCAAGCAGACTTCTGGCCCAATACCTTGATTTTGATCAACAAGCCAAGTAGACCACTGGCCCAATACCTTGATTTTGATCAACAAGCTACCTTGATTTTGATCAACAAGCCACATCACATGGCCCAAAAGCTTAAGTACAAGGTACTAGTAATAACCCACGTGTTACAATCTCCCCAACTTTATAGTCTCGCGCCCTCACGAGAGGTTGAGCACTATAATCACTAATACAATCAAACCAAACTCCAAGGCCCACATGGTCGTGTACATGGATGGCTCTGATACCACCTGTAACGCTCCAAGCAGACCACTGGCCCAATACCTTGATTTTGATTAACAAGCCACACCACATGACCCAAAAGCTTAAGCACAAGGTAATAGTAATAGCCCACAAGGTTTGTTATATGCCCAAGATCATCCATGTAGACTTCCGATGTGGGACGGGGTGTTACAATTTTTATGCCATGTCTTCATCTCGATGAGAAAAATAGAAAATGTATAAAAATATAGATCAAAGTTGAATTTTTTTTTCATAAAAGCCGGTAAAAAATACAAAAAGACTGTCTAAAAAATTAAGTGAAAAAAAATAAAAAAGACGCCATAAAGTTAGACAAAAAAATTAACAATCATTCTAACACCACTAATACTCGCACAAACAAATACCTATGAGACCCATAGACTCAGTGGTGGCTCCAGGGATGTTCAAGAATTACATTAACTCTACTAACCAATTGTGTGTGTGTGTGTGTGTGTGTGTGTGTATGTATACAGAAATTCATATATTAGTGTGAATAATTAATGCGCCCAAAAATACATAACATGTTATAATTTTTCTGGATATCTTGAGTCAAGTGAGATTAACCGCGAATAAATACACTAATATTTTTTGTAGGAAATTATGTGGTGAATAGGTTTGCTTGGATCATTTTGGACATATGCTCTTCTTTTTACAGCTATAGAGTTGATTGTTGTTCAGAGAGAAGTTAAAGCAAGATACCAATACCAATTAATAGATACTTTATCTTTCTTTATTTTTCTTATTTTTGGCGTTAAGAGTGTGTACCTTATTTTGAACTAATGTATAAGGTGTTCAGTTGTGAATGACCTAGATTAATGGGTGTTCATAGCATAGGTTGTAGGATTAAGTGTTGAAACAAAATCTAAAATAAAATTACTACATGTTATATTCAAAAATAACCAACCCAAACCGAGCCTTTATGTCCCTATCAATTGGGGTCGGGAGAATTACGAGAGATAAAATACACAGTCAGGAGAATTACGAGAGAAGAAATATTATTGTACTAGTGCTTGCCTGTGCCTATGACACTACTCACCCAGATTGGAATTGAAATACTCTTTGAATCTTGATAGTGGTTCAAAACATTGGAATTGAAATACCCTTTGAATCTTGATAGTGGCTCAAAACATTATTTCAATTTTTAGGTAGCTACAAATTGCTGGAAATTAACCTCTTTTCTTTTGAATGGCGAAGATTTTTTTTTATTGATATGAAGTAAATGAATACGCAAACAGTACAGTGAAGAAATTAGCAACTCACAAAATTATGAAGAATGCTGTTCAAAACGGGAAAAAATACCCCCACTAAGTCTCTACAGCTCTAAAAAACAGAAGAGAACAAAAAATACCTCTCCAGATTTTGGAGGAAATGTATACAAAATAGAAGAGAGCATTTTAACAAACAAATGATGGGCAACAAAAAATAACTCTTCCGATTTGATTTCTCCCGAGGGGTTTGACTGTTGAGTAGGAGTGGACGGTGGACGGTTCCAGTGCTTGGCATTCCAAGGGGGAGAACCCCTTCCCTAAAGATAGTCAACCCGTAAGGGAGGAAATGTCTCGTAGAAAGGAAGCAAGGAGAATTGCTTTTCTCCCTTCTTTGTTTTCACAGAGAGAGAGAGAGAGAGGGAGAGGTGTGAAATTTGAATTCCGATTCTTTTTTCCTCTTAGAGAACAGATGGCATTTATGTAATATGATGGGCAAATGTAGATACTTTCATAAAATGTAAAAAAATGCATCTCAGCCATTGGATTAAACAAATCTTAGCCGTTACAACAACTTGTCTCCACACCCTTCTGTTTTATAATAGAGATTAGATTTATTTACACATGAGGAAGCTGAACTATGGAAGGAAATCATCATAGTGAAATGGAATGAAATCCCTCCTAATTGCAATCAAATCAAATCAAATCACAATCACAATCACAATCAATCATGATATATTATGACAATGTTCTTTCCTTACATATAATTTCGTTTCTTTTTTTTGGTGATAAATTCCTTTCATATACTAATAATTATTCTACGAGATTCACTAACTTCAAATTGTTATGATAGATGGTCAAGGCCCGTAAGAGATTCCGATATAATCGGTGATATATTTGCTTTATCTAACAAACAAAGAGAGTGTAGTCAATAGCCAATTAATTAGCCATTTTGCATTGGCTTATAAATCCTGGACAGGCTATTTGTATATTTATTCCCTCTGTCTACTACAATTGAAACATTGGAGACACGATGAAGAAGATTTTTGCTTGCGGCCTTCGGTGCCTGCTTTTGCTCCATGTTGCCTTTGGTCTCTCTCTCTCTCTCTCTCTCTCTCTCTCTCTCTCTCAATAATGCTTCTCTCTGTTTAATTACCAATTACCCATATATGTTATCCTGTATTAACGTTATAAGCTGGTTATTGTTTATAATTGGTCGTTTACATGGGTAATATATATGTGCAGGTGGTGAACAGGAATGTGACACGGAGTTCGAATGCGTGTGGGGGCTGGCGTGTAGTGAAGACACGATGACTTGTTTTGATGATTGCTGGACTGTAGTAGAAGATAGTGATCGCAATGCCAGACTCTTGTTTGCAACGTATATACCTAGCACTAACATGTGCCGATGCCAAATGATCTCAAAAACTCTTTGTGATGCGGAATCTCCTGGCCCTGCCCCTGCTCCTGCTCCTGCTCCTGCTCCGTCCACGGGAGGAGAAGTTATGGATTAAGTTCTGGCTCTAGTCAATGACAACACTGTTTGGATATGAAGGAAATTAATTATGGATTGCAACAGAAAAAGAATGATAAGTTAAAATTCTCCAATTGAATTTCCTCCCTCACTTTCTCTGCGAAAGCATTGTTGTGCATGTAATTAACTACTAGATGCCAGGGTGGAAATCATGCGAGTAATTAAAAATGTTGCTTTGAATTCATTGCCTAATTAACTAATTAAGGCAGGTTGTGTTTGGATTTCCTAAAAAATATACCTTGCTTTGGATGAATAAGCTATATATAAAAGTACCACTTGCTTGGGATGGATTTATACTTAGAAAGTTAATAAGTTATTCGTTTTTCATGCTATTATGCTGCGTGATATATATATATATATATATATATATATATATATATATAACTTCAAGTACGTACGTGCGAAAAGAAATTATTCATAAATAAAATGAATCACCATTAATGATAGCCAAATGGTTGGAAGTTTCTCTATTCAATTCTTTTTAGTCATTCTTGTTGCTGAATTTTCTGTATATATACACGATTTTATTCTGAAAATTTGGGTAATTGAAACGTCCGTGGGTGATATTATGGTATGGAAATAATATATACAATATAGTCTAAATGAAGTATGAAACCCCACTTTTCAGAATTTTATTTTGGATACATCGGTTGTTTTTAACACCATCTCACATGAGGTGAGTCCCGGATATACGTATGATTACACCTCATACGAGAGGAGCGTTACAAATTAATAACCGTGAATTAAATTTTTTTTTCTTTCTCCCAACAAAATCTACTTCTTGAAAATTTTCATTTTAAGAATAAACTTTAAACATATTATCAAATGTTATCTAACCAAGTTCATAAAATAGTCTAACACAACAAATGTTATCAAATTTGCGCAATTTCATTAATTGCATTCAGGAATAGCATCAGAGATATTAAGAATGCATAATCTTATGGGATTCCAACTCGAATTCAATTTTCTAAACGTTCACTCACTCAAAAGCTAGTGACACCCCTATCGCACTTGTTTCTTTAACTGACCTAGAAAATTAGAAAAGCAAAATAGGCCCAAGATTAGATATAACAGAGTAAGGAGTAGAGTTTCAGTTTGAAACTCTGTATACCCAAAAGGCTCCAACAAAAAACCTATAAAGAATTACTCCAGGCTGCGAATAATTACTCTTAGTTGAAAAAAATAATCATGGTCGCGAAGAATTACTCATGGCCGCAAAGAATTACTCCTAGCCGCACAGAATTATTCTTGGCCGCAATGAATTACTCTTGGCCGCAAATAATTACTCTTGGCCGCACAAAATTACTCTTGGCCGCACAAAATTACTCTTGGCCTCAATTAGTTGCGGCCGAGAGTAATTATTTTTAGCCAAGAGTAATTCTGTACCGCCAAGAGTAATTCTTTGTGGCTATGAGTAATTCTCAAGGAGATTGTAACGCACGACTGTTTCCCCCTGTGTAAAATAGACACATCAACCGTCCCTCAATGGATACACAAGCAGTCCTTGTATTCATAGTAGCTTCTATTTTTCTTCCTTATTTCATTGAATATGTGATTCTACCATTCTCTATCTCTTGGTGCATGTTTTGTATTGTCATAAGATTAGGAATTCTTTTCGATACTCCTGTTGTGAGAGCATTTTATTGTGTAATGTAGATTGAGCATCTCTTGGTTTTGGATCCAAATTGGTTATATTCTTTGACGACTCCGGTTGCAATAGCGTTTGAGCGTGTGCAGTGTTGAATACATCCATTTGATCCTTTGCTCCCAAATCCAAGTTCGTTCTCTTCATCCAGCATCACATGTTGCATTGAAGTCAATACGCAGGAAATGCATCTAAAAAGCATTGTGTATGGGAAAGTCTTGCATTTCGTTATATTGAATGTCTTTTCCCACGCATCTACCCGTCCATTTCAAGTTTAAAATGATTGGTTTGTCAGCTCGTTCAAAAATATTAAAAGAAATTGTTCAAACACAAGGACAAATATAAAAGAAAGTATTTGGTGGTGCATGATATCATGAAATTAGATGTGTAAATACCTCCCAACTAACTGGATATCTACAGTCCATACATCTTGCTCAACTTGTACAAGAAAACAAATTAGGATGGTCACGTTTCCAGCAATTCATATGATCATCTTTCTTCATTACTTTCGACAATTTCTATAATTTCGTGAAGTGGGGTACTAGTTTTTGTTGTAGAAAGCCCTTCATCGTGCCAGAAAATATATTCAGCAATCTGAGAATCACTTGTTGCTGGACTTTATGGACAATTAGCCGTTGCTGCTGCAGACACTGCCATACCTTCGCCTGTTAGGTGCTTTCTCTTGGATGCATCAGATGAATTTGCTTTTTCTCCATGGAAAGATTTAGCCATTGCTATACGTTTTTCCCTGATTGTCAAGTCCTTAGAGGCTAAGGTGTCCCAGTTCTCATATAGAAAGATTGACAGGAATAACATAAGAGTAGAAAGGGGAGCTACGGCAGCAATTATGAAAAGACCCTTAAAACTGTCTAGCGTGAGGCTGTTGGAGGTGATTGTGGCACCATCTTGCTTCGCACAAGTAGCTCCTCCCCCCAACCATTCTTCATCGATTCTCGTCATTACATCTTGCTCAGATACATTTAAGGTTGCACTTGATACGTTAGGTACTAGGGGAGATTCCTTTGGGAATGCCTACAAGTAGATCCACACCTAACATGTTTTAGAGGATGTAGAGCTGGCGGCCCAGCTATTTTAAAATATTGCATGGATAACGCTATTTAAATAGAACTTTTATACTGAAATCCAAATGGTGTGGACTTTTATGCTGCTTTCATTCATACAGAAATCTGAACCGCTGTTATTCATTTTTTTGAATCCTTTTCAAAACTTCACAGGGTATATTTGATGCTGCCCTAGTCAATACAGAGAGAGAGAGAGAGAGAGAGAGAGAGAGAGAGAGACTAACGAATCCGAAGCCTGCAGTATTGTAGATAGGTCCTACCAATGCTACCATGGTGTACTTAGGACAATATGATGGATTGGCAAGGAAGAGGTTCATGTAAGGGAGCTCATCGATTATCACAGCAACTCCTCCATTCTTACTTCCAAAGGAAAGGGCTTCGTCATACTGTTCAAACGTGCTGTAATCTTTTAACTTGGAGGAATCAAATTTCTGATTCTTCAGTAGATCCTGAACAAAAGAACCTTGCTGGTAGCCAACATACTCCTTACTCTATATGAGGTCTTTTATATCTGCGACAGAAGGCTTTAGCTTTTGCACTGTCAACATTGATGTTAAGCTTGCAGTATAACTCGATGTGAGTACCAGAACCACAAAAACCCACACGATTACAACAAATCTAGATAAGTTGGTGATCAAATTCTCCTCTGCAAATCAAACAAAAAATCAAGTTCCTTTTTGCGTGAGAAAATTTTGTCAACAAATACTATGATTGATGTTTGCAATGCTATTCAATAATGCATTAAGCATGTTAAATGAGAATAAGCATGTTGTTTTTATCAAACTTTGAGAAGATTCAGACTTTAGAGAGAAAACTCAAAAGAGAGAAGACATATGAAACTAAACATCTTTCTGATTATCTGTTTGCAATGGAGCATGTTTAAATAGCAGTATCAGGACACAAATCATTATCAATTGAGTTAAAAGGGTAAGGGACGTATTGCACTACGTGTATCAAGAATCGAATGGAAATTTTCAATCAACAACTGCAAAAAAGGCAGCCGAATTTAGCCTTATCAACTGCGAACTGGGTTATGTATGAACCGAAATCGATACATATAATGAACCGGGCCTGTTGAAAGGGATTTTATATGTAGGGCCATATCGGTATCATGGGACTAAAAAATTTGACATTCTGGCTGTTTATGTTTTTTTAATATGGCACGAGATGGTGATCATGGACTTACTCTGGGCGAAAACAAGTGTGGAGAAGGAGAACCAAAATATCATTCCAACTTGCTTGCCAGGTGGGCCTTGGAATTCTTTGTTTACACAATGCTGGACAACCCAAACCACGAATACAGTCAAGACGAAGAAAAGCACCATTGTTACCCGCAAATCCATTTTTAGGGGTTTCATGAAAATCCATGCATTCATCCTGTCATCTTCGAATGGAATGACCATCGCCACACTGGACCCTATGTATGGCAATGTAAAATCAACAAACCAAGATCTGTTTGATAGAATGGTTATATCACTCACAACATCATCATAATTCTGGAGATGGACACAAATGACAAAACTTTAACTACTTAACAAAGAGAAAACAAAAATTAAAACATCTCAAATTGAAGTTGCAAATTTGATTACCCAAGAAAGAACTGATACACAAGATCATTGTAACTTCTAGCGCACTCACCATCAGGAGTTTCAATGGGAAGAAACTTGTAGGGGACATCATATGGCAAATAATGGTCCATGACTTCTTTGAACACATCTATGCAGAAACCAGTGGCAATCACAGCATTAGTTTGAGAATTCCTTTCCACTGGGACAAATTCACTAAAGCCATTTTTGACAGGAACCCCAACCCTCAACTTTGCTCCATCTGTCGGCATCTCCCAACCTTTAGGCACAACATTTGATTCACCAGACCATATGATAGCTCCAAGATCGTCTTTGTTGGTCGAGTAACTCTTACTACTTGGCAAACTCAGATGTTTTGATATGCCATATTTTCGAGTCCAAAATCCAATTTTCCTGTCCCCTTTCTCAATTACGTTGACCTATCCAATAAGTAGATGAAATTTACCACTCAAGCCATTGAATTCAATGTTCTGGAGTGATTGAAGAAGCCTTGGTCCCATTTCTGAGATTCCAATTGCTGCTAAATCTGTTAAGTTCTCTTTAGCAACAAGTTTCTTGAACTTTGATACACCAATACCAGATCTCCCTATGGCCATTGCTAACGCTGTGACGCTATCATATGCCCATAGCCTAAACACATTCATTTCAAATCTATCCACGTCTAGATTTTCTTGACGAAATCTCTTTCTCCATCTCACTTTGAAGTTTTCAAGCTAACTAGACTTTGGAACATAAGGTTTCACACCTATCACCCATTGTGTAGAATTTATAACTATAAGATCCATATAATCCAAGAGAAATGTAAGCCCATCTGTAATGATTCAGGCATATCCCGTGTTCATCATTTCAGCTTGTTTCACTTTTGTGAAAAAAATGGGAAGCAAGAAATGGTAACATATGTACCACGAAAACCCTGGTTTGCATTGTCATGAGGTTGTAGAGTTCTTGAAGGATATGATCATCTATGGCTGAAAAAGACAAAACACTCTGATGCCTGACTTGAGTACTGATCCCTTGGAAAGAATCAGTTAAAAAGGGCTCTAAGCTCTTCCCATAGTTGGTGTCTTCATAAATCAACACTAGCTCCCTTCAACCGAAGGCCTGAACTATAGAAGTAAGGGATTCGACCTGAGAAGAGCTACTCTATGCCCCTTGAATGAAGTACGGGTTTTCTGCGGGTGAGAGAGAAGGACTCATCGCTTGAGAAATGATGGGAACTTGCGTTTTGTTCCCAATGTCAATCACAAATTCTGCTTCTGAGGATGTTTGTGGACCTAGTATTGCCTGTACGTGGACATTTTTCAGCAAGTCTATGGCTGTAAATAGAAGTTCAACAGAGGTGAGATCCCTATATATAGTTGATTAAACTCCTATAAACCTTATCAGGCAGGCAGCATTTCACAACATAATTAGTGATCGACGACTAGTAGAAAGAAAATGGTAAATCGTCATTGAACTTGTGATTTCCATGATAAGAGGAAAGGAACCATAGGCATCTAGATGAGAACGAGAAACCTGACTCAACCATTCCTTATTCTTGTCTAAATCATTTTTCTCAACTGCTTAAATAATAATAAAGTGAATGAATGTGAATTCAATATTGGGCAAAGTCCACTTTCACCCCCTGTGGTTATCGCCACGTGTAGATACCCCTCTCATGGTTCAAAACTGACTACATAACCTATATGTGGTTTTGAAAATGTGCAGATAGACCCCCTATCATCATGTTTTTCATCCATATTAATAGAGGTGTATCTCACACGCTTCTAGAATGTAATCTGAGTTATTCATAATGTATTAAATAAAGAATAAAGTATCTATGTAAAAAATCATCTCCATTAGGCATCAATAACCCAATGATCTACTCCCTCCATCCCACTTTGTTGTGCATGTTTCTTTTTTGGGATATCCCAAAAAATTGTCTATATCTCACAATCTATAATATTTTTTATGATTTCGAAATCTTTGTTTAAAAAAATAAATTGAGATCTATCAAACAAGATCTATATTGAATATACAAAATATTATAGATTGTGAGATATAAATAATTTTTTGGGACGTCCCAAAAAGGAAACAGGTGAAACAAAGTGGGACGGAGGGAGTAATTTTTAGTAAATTTAAATTTGAAATTTTAATTTCATAAAAAAATCGATTTGACCATGAGCTTTTCTTTTTTTGATTGACTTGAATTTTGGCATAAACATGGTACTCATTAAAATTTACAATATCAATGGTTGGGATTCAATTTTTGGTATAGGAATGATGGGGTTATATTTAAAAAAGAAGAAAAATCAATGGACATATGAAGGTATATCAGTTTTTTTAATGTTATGTCCGTTAATATAGATGGAAAACATGACAACAGGGGGTCTATCCGCACATTTTCAAAACCACAGGTAGGTTATGTGGTCAATTTTGAACGATGAGGGGGTATCCGCACATACCGATAATCACAGGGGTCAAAGTGGACTTTGCCCTCCCTTCAATATTCATACTATGCCGCATGTTTTATTGTTTGGCAGATCATCAGGTAAGAGTATCTAAGATAGTAGAAGTGGGCTATGAATATGCTAAATTATGATCACAACCACAACCACAACCAGGGGAATAAGTAGAAAAATAGGTTAAACCAAAGTGACTGCCAGATGGCTAATCTCAACATGAGATTTACGAAATTCTCAAAAACGAAACCCTATATAAGTATACATGAATGTATGTGATCATCATCAGTACGAATAAGGATGTATATATGACATCTATCTATGATAAATAGTCACACGCAAGGGAGCATGAAAAAATAACAAGAAGATATATAGCCAACCACAGTATTCACAACTTTCAGATCAGTGGGAAGTAATTCTTCCTTATCACCTCATGATCTGCACTGTGGGGGGCACCAGTTTATGTGTGTGAGAGTTTTAAGTGTGAGAGGGTGAGACATGAGTTGTATTTGAAACTAGAAAGTGATTTTGCCACTCTCCAAAAGTTAACAATTTGAAGAGTGGCAAAATCAACCCATTTTAATTTTGGCACTCTCCAGTTAACAATTTGGAGAATAACAAAATCACTCCCCTTGAAATTTTGTGTTGAGTTTTGGGTAAAATATGTACTTGTTCCTTAAACTATCTCGAAATTTTTTACATTCCCCTTCAACTACCAATTGAATACCCTTGCCCCTTCAACTACCATACTGTTACATACTAAGGACAATCCGTCCCTCCCATTCAAATCATGGACGAAAAAGTTAACATCTCTCTCTGACTGAGTTAGTCTTAGGCTATTAATGTCTTTTAACTTGCCATACATGTAAACGTACGTATCATCTTCTTATTTTATCTCACAATCTGGTCTACTATGTTCATCAATCTTTCTCTCTCTGACTCAGTCACAAAGCAGTCTAAACATATATAAATTTGACGGAAACCCAAATTTCCAAACATGCCCATGAACAGCCTCGCCAAGTTTTAAATCATAAATCAAAGTACAACCTTTGACTATCAACGCAAATGTATAACTCGTGGGACATATTTGCTCTCTAATCAGTACAGCAATAGACCTTGAAATGGGTACGAAGAGCAATGAACAAAACCTCTGATCATGGCATTGTGCACAAACCCATTTGGGTTTTCCATCTGGGTAATGGCCAAGACTAACGAAATGTGGAACATGAGCTGCTGATGAATTGGTTGGACAAGAAGTTGTCTTGGTTTGCACTGGCCTTGCCCATGCCTGCGTAAGCTGCAGATTCCAACTGCTGATGAATTGTGAGATAGAAGAAGATGATGATAGTAGGTTAAAGACGTTAATAAGTCAAATATATTAGGTTCTATATGCATGATATTCGATAATCCTATGTAGGTAATAAGCTAACAATTATAAGTGTGGTGTTTTTTTTGAAAGCAGATAGGTGAAGATGTGGGCAAGAAGGAATCAAAGGCTAAAGAAGAGGATGCCGGGGGAGAGAAATAAGAAATAGAAAATGTGGATGAAGAAGAAGAAGAAGAAGAGGGGGGGAGGGGTTTGAAATTGTCCAGGATGAGGGTGGGCCAGAGCACATAATGGTGCGAGATGCAGAAGTGGACAATACGACTGTTGAAGCATACACGAGCATACTAGAATGTGACACACTGAAAGGGAAGAGGGGAAAAATCAAAGTAAAAGTGAAATCATCGTCGCTGACTAAAAGAGTGAAAAAAACTTTCACTAGAGTGGAGAAGCGGTTAGACGATTATGTCTACGGTGATTTGAAAAAGGGGGCAAAGAATAAATCGAAACAAAAGTGAAATCCTAGTGAAGCACCGTTAATTCACTTGCTCCTGAATACCAATGCGAACCTACTGCAGTAAATTGTTGACTATTCTGATGCAGATCTCCAGTAAGTAAATATACTACACTCATATAACCTCATATGGAAAGATTGCATTACATGATCTCTGTTGTTGTTTACGACATGATCTCTGCTGCTATGTACATTGTGAACAAGGATCTGGTGCTGTAATTGTAGTCCCTATTTTGGCTACAGTACACGTATGTGATAACAGTTGCACTGTCTGGACCAATGATGTGACGAGAGAAGTTGTACCCCTGGAATACATAATGAAACTTTTGCAAGGAGGGGACGTCTCAAACTGGGTATGACAATCCTATCTTATTTCATGCTGCAAATACATATAAACAATTTGTGTACATATTATTATTGGGAGCAACAATTTGTTTTATAATATATTTTAAAAAGAATAGTGGCTTTTATCTACTAGTAGTAAATGGAGTGGCAATGCGAAATTAGACTGAGTGGATATACCAAATTATCAATTTAGAAAGTGGACTCAATAGTTTAATTGATAGACTGAGAACAAATTAGATAAAAGTTGAGGGGATTAGAATGAAATTTAGCACGGATCATTTACCTCGATTGTGAAATCTTCAGAAATTCACATCCATACCAAATATAACTTGTTAGTTTAATTTTCCCCCCTTTCAAGCCTTTTTTAATCTGAAATATATTTGGTTCTCCATCATATATATTCTACAACTTGAGCCAATAGTAAATAAATGTCATTAATCCGTGATATATGATGCCATTTAGCCATTATCAAATAATTGGGAAACAAATTTCGACAAAAATGTGAAATCAATGGTAAGTGCAAAATTATGACCAAAAATATGTTTAAGTGCAGAAGTATCGGGACAAAATAAATGAATAATTAATGTACCAGCAGATGCTACCTCCACAACATCATCCTTGGAATCCCTTTTAATTTGTGAAGTACAATCATTCTTCTTGTTCCGTGATTTTGATTTAATGCATAGAAATCTTCAAGAGCCATAGATATACAAGTCTGGCTAACCTTTCCAACCATATTATGGGCATCAAGAATCACCCCGACATCAACTTCTATTAAGCCACTATCATTTTTACCGGATATTGGCACTGCATAAAAGCTTATAATGAAGAGTACTAGTAACACAGGCAGCTGGGAACAGTATCTTTGACACTCCTGCATGCCGGGGGGGGGGGTGTAGAAAGTAGGGAGAGAGAGAGAGATTACAATACTATTAAGTTTTTGCTCGTGTCAGAACTTTTTGGAGAGAGGAATGATTGTTAACATTGTTTCATGTACTTTTAATGTGTGCATAAAATGAAATTCTGATTATTGAGACATAATATTCATCTCACATTTTGGTGGAAACTTATTAGTCAGGCTTTACCTAGTGCATTTTAGTCAACAAGTAATCTGCCAATTTTTTTGGTTGGTAAGATATTATTGTCAAGTTTCAACAGCGGTCAACATATAAAAACATGGGAAAAGGAATATCAGAGAAGATGTCAGAAATCTCAATTTGTAAAAGGATTACTAATTGTGAATTTTTTCTAACTTAGCTTGGAAAATTGGAGAGGAACGTCGGAAGCTACAAAGAAGTACCCGGCCCCATGCATAACGAGGAAATTCAATACAGAAATATACAAGTGAGTACTTCTCATCTATAATAGAAATTGCTAGGTAAATGCTAGCCGTTGACGACTAATTAAATAGTAACAAGTTCCTCAATAATGTTGGGTTTTTTCCCCAGGAGAATTCTATAATATTGTTGCATGTTGCTTATACCTTACACTTTTCACTCTGCTTTTTGTGGCTGACATGTATGCAAACCAGAGAAGCCACAAGGAAATAGCATGGAAATCATAAAAACGTTGCTTCGAATTCATTGCCTAAGGCAGGTTGATTTTGGATTTCCTTTGATATGCTTGGGATGGATTTACTTAGAAAGTTAGTTATTCGTTTTTCATGCTATTATGCTTGATATATTATTCATAAAACTTCAAGTACGTGTGACGAAATTATTCATAAATAAAAATGAATCACCATTGAGAGCCAAATGGTCGGAAGTTTCTCTATTCAATTCTTTTCAGTCATTCTTGTTGCTGGATTAATTCCTGTTGTCGATTGTAACATCTTGAGTTTGAAATGTGAGGTGTTGACAGCCTAGCCTCATCTATTAGTGTGTGGGTTTTTATTTTTCAAGCAATCTCAACTGATTCTTGTGAGCTCTGGTGGTGTTTGTGGTGAAAATGTTTCCTGATTGCTGCGTTATTAGCTTGAAATATCTTCAGAATTTGATCTCTCTCGTTAGTGCATGTATTGGGTTTTGGAGGTTGTAGCGCGATCTGAAATATTGGGGCTTTGGGTTTAGTACGAGTTGGTTTGCTTCACATTACTCAAGTTTTGATTAATTTTCTAGTTGCTGAATTTTATGTGAATGAACTGTGTAGTTTATTGTTTTGTGAAAAAACTACAAGGGCTTCATGATATTGTTGGGCTTGCAGTTTTCATGCAATTTCAGCTGATTCTTGTGTTCTATATATGTTGTTGTTTTTGGTGCAAATATTGCCTGAATATTGCTGTTATTGTATTGCTATCAGTTTGATTCGTTTCAGAAATCTTAGGGAAGTCCCTGCTACTTTTGTCAAACACCGTAGGAGGAAATTAACTCTTAAAAGTAATGTATTGTCATAAGATTAGGAATTCTTTTTGATATTCCTGTTGTGAGAGCATTCTACTTTGTGTAATGTAGATTGAGCATCTCTAGGCCTTGAATCCAAATTGGTTATATTCTTTGACAACTCCTGTTACAAGAGCGTTTGAGCGTGTGCAGTGTTGGATGCATTCATTTAATCCTTTGCTCCCGATTCCATGTTTGTTCTCTTCATCCAGCATCACACATATTGCATTTAAGTCACCACGCAGGAAAAGCATGTAAAAAGCATCGCATATTGGAAAGTCTTTTCCTACGCCTAAAATGGATGTGTTGCGTATGGGAAAGTCTTGCATTTCATTACATTGAATGTCAATGGATGGTTTTGTCAGCTCACTCGAATTGCATTTAAGTCACCACGCAGGAAACGCATGTAAAAAGCATCGCATATGGGAAAGTCTTTTCCTACGCTTAAAATGGATGTATTGCATATGGGAAAGTCTTGCATTTCGTTACATTGAATGTCAATGGATGGTTTTGTCAGCTCACTCGAAAGAATTATAAGGAATTGTTCAACATGAAGGTGTATATAAAAGAAAGGATTTGGTGGTGCACCATATCATGAGATTAGACGTGTAAATACCTCCCAACTAACTGGATACCTATAGTCTATACATCCTGCTCGAGTTGTACAAGAAAACAAATTAGGATGGTCACGTTTCTAGCAATTCATATGATCATCTTTCTTTACTACTTTCTACAATTTCTATAGTTTCATGAATTGGGGTACTGGTTTCTATTTTAGAAAGCCCTTCATCGTGTGAGAAAATCCATTCAGCAAGCTGTGAATCATTTGTTGTTGAACTTTGTGGACAATCAGTTGTTGCTGTTGCAGGCACTGCCATACCTTCGCCTGTGGGGGGTTTTCTCTTGGATGCATCAGATGAATTGTCTTTTTCTTCATCAAAAGTTTTAGCCATTGCTATAAGCTTTTCCTTGATTGATGAGTCATTAGAGGCTAAGGTGTCCCAATTCTCATATAGGAAGATTGACAAGAATAAGATGAGAGCAGAAAATGAAGCTACGCCGGCCACTATGAAAAGACCCTTGAAACTATCGAGCGTGAGACTGTCGGAGATGACTTTGGCACCATCTTGCTCCGCACAAGTAGCTCCTTCCCCCAACCATTTTTCTTTCATTCTTGTCATTACATCTTGCCCTGTTACATTTAAGATTGCTCTTGATACGTCAAGTACTAGGGGAGATCCCTTTGGGAATGCCTGCAAGTAGATCCACACATTACATGTTTGAGAGGATAATATAGAGTTGGCGGCCTAATAATATGATATTGCATGCATAATGCTATTTAAATAGAACTTTGATGTACAAATCCGAATGGAGTGGACTTCCATGCTGCTTTCATTCCAAACTATAACATCACCATTGTTAAAATACAGAAAAGGCTTTCATTCTGTGTTTTGAATTGTTTTCAAAACTCCGCAGGGTATCCTAGTCAACCTACAGAGAGAGAGAGAGAGAGAGAGAGAGAGAGAGAGAGAGAGAGAGAGAGAGAGAGAGAGAGACTCACAAATCCCATGCCTGCAGTATTGTAGATAGGTCCTACCATGGTGTACTTAGCACAGTATTTGGGATTGGAAAGGAAGAGCTTTATGTAAGGGAGCTCATCGAAAATCGCAGCAACTCCTCCATTCTTACTTCCTTTAGAAAGGGCTTCATCATACTGTTCCAACGTGCTATATTTCTTCAACTTGGAGGTATCAAATGCCTTATTCTTCAGTAGCCCTTCGACAAAAGAACCATCCGGGTAGCCAACATACTCCTTACTCTGTATGAGGTCTCTTATATCTGTGATAGAAGGCTTTAGTTTTTGCACTGTCAACATTGATGTTAAGCTCGCAGTATAACTCGATGTGAGTACCAGAACCACGAAAACCCACACGATTACAACAAATCTAGATAAGTTGCTCATCAACTTCTCCTCTGGGAATCAAACAAAAAACCGTGATTGAGATAATTTTGTTAACAAATACTATGAAGATGTTTGCAGTGCTACTCAATAATGCATTAAGCATTTTAAACGAGAATAAGCATGTTGTTTTCATAAAACTTTAAGAAGATTCAGACTTTAGAAAGAGAACTGAAAAAGAGAGAAGACATATGAAACTAAATGTCCTCCTGATTATCTGTTCACAATGTAGCATGTTTTAAATAGTGGTATTAGGACACAAATCTTTATCGATACGAATTGTGAATCAGGCGGTCGAAGGGGGTTTTATATGCAGGGCCATATAGGTATCTTGGGACTCATAAATTTGATATTCTGGCTGTTTATGTACTTTTAATATGGCTGTTTATATACTTTTGAGATTTTGATGATGGACTTACTGTGGGCAAAAACAAGTGTGGAGAAGGAGAACCAAAATATCATTCCAACTTGCTTGCCCGGTGGGCCACGGAATTCTTCGTTTACACGATGCTCAACAACCCAAATCACGAATCCAGTGAAGAAGAAAAAAAACCCCGTTGTGAACCACAAATCCATTTTTAGGGGTTTCATGAAAATCCATGCATTCTTCTTGTCATCATCTTCGAATGGAACGATCATTGCCACACCGGACTCCGTGTATGGCAATGTAAAATCAACAAACCTAGATCTGCTTGATAGAATGGTTACATCACCCACAACAGCATCGTAATTCTGGAGATGGACATAAAACTTTAGCTACTTAAAAAAGAGAGAACAAAAATTAAACATTTCAAATTCAAGTTGCAAATTTGATTACCCCAAGAAAGATCTGATACACAAGATCATCATAACTTCCAGCGCTCTTGCCATCAGGAGTTTCGAAGGGAAGAAACTCATAGGGGACAGCATATGGCAAATAATGGTCGATGACTTCTTTGAACACATCTATGCTGAAACCAGTGGCAATCACAGCATTAGTTTGAGGATCCCTTGTCACCGAGACAAATTCCACAAAGTCACCTATGGCAGGAAGCCCAACCCTCAACTTTGCTTCACCTGTCGGCATCTCCCAACCTTTAGGCACAACATTCGATTCACCAGGCCATATGATAGCTCCAAGATCATCTTTGTTGGTCGAGTAATTCTTACTATTGGAAAAGCTTAGATTTTTTGATATGCCATATTTATGTGTCCAAAATCCAATTTCCCTATCCCCTTTTCCAATTACATTGACTATTTGAAAGGATGATGGTTGTAACTGTCCATTAAGTAGGTGGAATTTACCACTCAAGCCATTGAATTTAATGTTCTTGAGTGATTGAAGGAGCCTTGATCCCATTTCTGAGATTCCAATTGCTGCTAAATCTGTCAAGTTCTCTTTAGCAATTGGTTTCTTGAAATTTGATACACTAATACCAGATCTCCCTACTGCCATTGCTAACGCTGTGGCACTATCATATGCCCATAGCCCGAACACATTCATTTCAAATATATCCATGTCTGGATTCTCTTGACGAAATCTCTTTCTCCATCTCACTTTGAAGTTTTCAAGCTGACTGGTTTTTGGAACGTAAGGTTTCACACCTATCACCCCTTGCATACAATTTATAACTATAGGATCCATATAATCCAAGAGAGATGTAAGCGCAGCAGTAATAATCCAGGCATATCCCTTGTTCAACATTTCAGCTTGTTTTACTTTTGTGAAAAAGCGAGAAGCGAGGAATGGTGACATATGCACCACGAAAACCCTGGTTTGCATTGTCATGAGCTTGTAGAGTTCTTCAAGGATATGATCATCTGAGGCTGAAAGAGACAAAACACTCTGATACCTGACTTGAGTACTAATCCCTATGAAAGAATTAGTTAAAAAAGGCACTACGCCCCTCCCATAGTTGGTGTCTTCATAAATCAACACTACCTCCCTCCAACCGAAGGCCTGAACTATAGCAGTAAGGGATTCAACCTGAGAAGAGCCATTCTGTGCCCCTCGAATGAAGTACGGGTTGTCCATGGGTGAGAGAGAAGGACTCATCGCTTGAGAAATGATAGGAACTTGCGTTTTGTTCCCAATGTCAATCACAAATTCTGCTTGTGAGGATATTTGTGGACCTAGTATTGCCTGTACTTGGACATTTTTCAGCAAGTCTATGGCTGTAAATGGAAGTTCAATAGAGGTGAGATATCTTTAGTTGATTAAACTCTTATAAACCATATCAGGCAGGTAGCGGACGACTAGCAGAAAGAAAATGGTAAATCGTTTTTGAACTTGCGATTTCCCTGATAAGAGGAAAGGAACCATGGTCACCTGTGTAAAGACCTGTAAATTTCCGTTATATATTTTAATCTATACTACTTCTTTTAAATGTACGAAAGTGTTTTCTACTTTTTGATTTTCCACAAATGCCCTTGCAACTAATATGTCTATGTACCACTTCTTTAAAAAAACCGGAAGCTGACAAACACAACCGACCTGACGTTTTCCTTATACGGGAAACGCCGCATTATGAATGGTGGCATGTAAACCAAAAGATACGATTGTTCGCCTAAAACACGAAAAGAAAGAAAGCCCTATCTCACAGACACAAACACTCAGAGGTTTCCTTCCTTCACGTCAAGGGGTGAGACCATCGACTGTTTTCTATTGACTCGTGTAACTTGTAAGAGAGCAACTTTCGATCTTCGGCCTCATTCCCTCTGGTGACAGTGTGTCGTGTGTACCCAACGATCAGTTTCTTCCATGCTTCAAGAGGAATCAACTTGAGTGAACCCGGACTGTTTCAAAAGGAAAAAGGGCAACAGAGGCATCTACGTCATTTTGATGTTTGTACTATCGCTATGGATTTAAGTTGAGACTCCAGTGAAATAAAATAAATGTTCTAAAACATATCAATGTTTTGGTGTGTCCCCAAGTTATTGATATGGAAATTAGATTAATTGGATAATTAGTCACATACCTGCACCCAACATCCAAACCCAAGTCCATCTATCATATGACATTGCCTATTATGGAAGGAAGTCTGATTGTACGACCACAACGCACACAGTATACCCAACTCATGACCACCAAGCAAATAAAGGGGGCAAGACCATCATAAGAGGGAGAGACGAACGCCTGAGGTATTGCTCATTGGTTAAGTATTACTCCATATTTCTACTGGCATTATCCATTCTGACCTGATGTATGGGTCCTTCGCACTATGAAAACTGTTGATTAGGTCTATCTATGCTACACAATCACTCATCGCCTTGAGCCATTCTTTCTTCAATGAGTATAGTGGACGTTATCTGTCCACTCGACTAAACCTCAAACGAGGGGTTGGTCCCAGAGCAAGCGAGGACTCTGAGACCCACACTTTTTTGAGTTTTACCTCAATTTGCTCTGTTACAATCCAAATGTTGCTTCCACAAGTTTACGGATTAGCTGTTTCATGGGTCTACAGGAAAAACTTCACGAGTATGATCAAGATACCTTTTTGGAAGCTGAGAAAACAAATGGGATAGGCAAATTAGAGAAGGAAGCCTTGTGAGATTTAACAAGAGCATCCAGTTTGAGAAGTTGATGAGGAAAAGTAAGTTGGATGCGTGGTTAACACCCCAAGCGGTTGGATCTTCGGTGCTTGCAGTTCGAGGATATCCGGCGATTAATGTACCAGCAGGCTACGGCGGCGATGGGGTACCATGCGGCATTTCTTTCGGAGGATTGAGGGGTTCAGAGCCTAAACCCATTGAGATTGCATTTAGCTTCGAGCAGGCTACTAAGTTTAGGAAGCCACCTTCGTTTAAACCTTAATCTCATTTAATGAATGTATTTTTAACCTGCATGTCAGAAGTGAATGCAGCACAATACTAAAGTGCTCTGCCTGCAAGTTTTTTTTTGTTATCTATCTGCCTGTAAGCTAATTATAGACTAAATCAAATAATGGATCTGCAGTTTTTCATAATAAATATACTTTTTTTAATAAGTACTATTTTTTTTTTTATAAGCCATCAAAGGGATGCCACCCATGTACTAAAGGAAGCAAGAAATAAAAGTTCAAATAACAAAAGTTCTTCTGCTGCTCTGCACCCCGTTATATGTCAAAAATATCTAACATGATAAATGTACGTATCCTTATCCGTTGTGATAATTATACTGTATGTTTTAGGCTTGGATTCAACAATTGCTAAGCCGGTCCAAAATGTGAGTCTACGGAAATTTTCTCTGAAAATTGCAGCGTGAACGCCGTGAAGCAAGCATGCAGAAACTAATTAATATTTCCATGTGAAGCAAGCGAATTTCCAAAGGATCTGAACATGGATATTAGGAAATATTCTGTCAGCTCTCTTGGAAGGAAAAGGAAAGTTAGAGTTTTAGTGGTGAGAACTGAGGTTTTCCCTCTTGAAGTTGTAAACAATACAAATATTGTATACTACCACGGCTTAGTTTTGGTCCTTTTGGAGACGTGCATTGCGAGTTCAGCTTTGGAAGATCGATCGCAAGGCCACACGAGTCACGACTGAGAGAAAACAGGCTTAAAAGAGCAAGAGAAATACTTTCGGTGAGAGAAATCCTTGAGTAAGGTCGAGGATGAAACCTCGTGAATTTTATTGATTGATATTTTGCATATGATTTTTCTGTAGTGCATACATTGTTTATTGTTCTTGGCTCATTTGTTAATTTGCACGAAACTGGGATGTGTATTCAATCAGAATATGTTTTCTCTATGATTTGATACCATCCTATCAATCGAATTGCTTGGTTCATCAAAATAAATATATTTAAGTACTATAGTGATTTATTAATATGGATAGAGTTGATGGTTTGGAATAAAAATTTGAAGCAAAGAAGAACATATTTTTTGGTAGAAATAAAAAGGCCTTATCGAAGTACCTATTGTGATTAGTTCTATGCTTCAACTTCGTTATACGATTGATGTGTAATTATTTGTTCACAAACTGCATGTATATCTATTTGATTCTTTTTTTTATCATATTGATTGCTAATCGTTCGTAGATAAATATTTTAATGAAAGTCATTAATAAAATCAAGGGAGAATTTTTTAGAGATCCACTATAGCATATTTCTAACTCCACTAGTAATTTATAAGTGGATGAATGATGGTTTAATGTAGAAAATTAAAGTTGGGGGTCAAAGTGTGAGAAGTTGAAAGCCATGGATGTTTGTGTAATTTGTGCATGTGTGTGTCGTGTATACTAGGGAAATAATTTTGGGCGCCGCTATTCGCATCCCTCTATTTACTCCCGTAGCCCATTAAAAATTTTCAATTATACTCGACAGTTAGTTACCGAAATTGAGATATATTTTCAGCGTCCAATTACCAAAATATAATATTTTTTTCAACAGATGTTTACCGAAAATGCATGTTCGGCAGTTGTTTACCGAAAGTTGAACATATTTTCGACATGTAGTTACTGAAACATAATCTTGTTTTCAACAGCAATTTACCGAAATGTTATTTATGATTTTCAACAATCATTTACCGAAATGTAGTGGGCTACGGGAGTAAATAGAGGGCTGCGAATAGCGGCGCCCATAATTTTTTTTCCTTTTTCCATTTTTCATCTCTCGGCACTCTCTTCTCTCTCGGCTCTCTCTCCATTTCTCCTCCAAGTCTCTCAAAAACTCACCCAATCACTCAAAACCCACAACAATCTACCTCAACTCCATCTTCTACGTGCGTATTTGGGCTCGTATCGCGTTGGATAGAGCTCGATTGGGTGTATTTTCGCTTAATTTGGATTCCGGAAGCTAGGGCTTGCTCGATTTCTTTATTTTTGGCTTGGATACTCAAGGTAGGAAATTCTACCACTCTTTATATGTTATTTGAGAAATTCCGTGCTTGTTTTGAGCTTTTATTGATAGCCGTTGAGTTTAGATGAAAATCTGTTGTTACCGTAAGAATCGTCTTTTTTTTTTTCCTGGATTCCTACCAGTAGGCCCATCATTTCTACCGCAAGAACGTTGTTGCATTGCCAGAAAAATTAGCTTCCTACCAGTAGAACTTTTCTCCTACCGGTAGGCTGTGTCAAATTCTCTTCGTGCAAAAATGGTGGCTTTTCTGATCAGTTTTTGAACCGATAGAACTTGATCACTACCGGTAGAATCTCAGAAATTTTCCCAACTCCTACCGGTACCTCCTGTACCCTACCGGTAGACCACCGGTCAAACTTTAAAACTTCCTGGGTCGTTGCAATCTCATTGTCCCAAGGCCATACACTTTTCAAAGGGTTTGCTTGATTATTTATTATTAATATATACAATGGGAATTCAGATAGTCCAGCCTGTCTTCATGTACAACGTGATGCACATTGATTTTGTTCGAATTGGTAGAACTATAGAATGTTAAATATGAGTTTCTTGCTAGACACTTGTACGAACGGTACACTTGAGAATGTGAATGACGCGCGAACACTCGGGGCCCATCGACGGGTGGGTGTCTGGCAGGGGTTATTGGGGTCCCAAAAATAGCTCGGCAGGAGCTAAAGCTCATAATGATCACTCAAGGCCTAACCATCAAGGTAGGTGCCTAGCAGGGGATATCGGGGTCCCAAAAATAGCCCAGCAGGAGCTTCAGCTCAGACACGCAAATGATACGACATGTTGAGGCACAAATTGAAGGAATATGATTTATGAGTTTGAATAAGAGAAGGAATGGAGATATTGGGACATTTGATCATGATAGTTGTACTTCCTCCGTTGTCATTTGATTTCCCATCATTTGTTCTTTCGTTTAGCTCATTTGCATATAGAGTTTGCGTAGACTTTTCTACTGGACTAGTGTAGCTCAAGCCTTATATCATTTTCAGGTGCTAATCCGGTACCGTAGCTTGCATGCCTGGAGTACTTGTCGTGTGGACATTATTTTGAAAGCTAACAAGAGGAGTTACTCATGTCATCCATCTTTTTAAATTTCTTTTTGAAAGATGTATTTGTAACTTAAGTTACAATTCTTTTGACTATGGAACATTTGTAAACTCTTAACTCTCTTAATAACTGCTACTTCTGTTAATTTGGGGCCGTTGAGCCCATGACGCAATATTTTGGAATTCAATGGACTTGAAAGCTTAACTAAAGGAATGGAAATACTGTAATCTTTTGGATATCGTAAGGAATATCGTGAGGATTTATTTATGAAAACCATTTATATTTATGTTAAAAATCGAGGACGTGACAACCTGGATGGGAAAGAGAAACCTGACTCAACCATTGATTATTTTTGTCTAGATTTTTTTTTCTCATTTGTTTAAAAATATTAAAGTAGATGGATGTGAATTAATACTATATATGCTGCATGTTTTATTGTTTGGCAGATCAGATAAGAGTACGACAGTAGAAGTGGCCTATGATGAATACGATAAATTATGACCACAACCACAACCAGGGGAAAAGTACAAAAAATATTAAACCAAAGTGACTGTCAGATGGCTAACCTCAACATGAGATTTACGAAATTCTCAAAAAAAGACTAAGATTTTTGAATATAAGTATATTTGGATGTAGAACATCTATCTATGATAAATTGTCACACGCAAGGGAGCATAAATAGTCATAGCCAACCACAGTATTCACAACTTTCAGATTAGTGTATGGAGAGTAATTCTTCCTTATCACCTCACTCATGATCTGCAGGTTTAATATTTATTCTTGAATCCTCAGGGCAAGGTTTTAGTTTTACAATCCCCAGCTCCAATGCAAATTGGATTTTCTTCGCATGATAGACGATGGCCAACAATTGAATAAAAGCTTAACATTTAACAATGAGAAGAAGGAAGCTATGTATATGTGCAGTCGCTGAAACCAGTTACAATTGAAAGCCTGATGCAATCCAACTTATTATTCAATTTATTTCTATTTTGTCATCAATCCATTGATTAAAACCTATCGTGTCCTTAACCTTTTCAAACTGGTATCCACTTAGTCTAATTTTTGATTTCCAGTTTACTAAACAAAATGTTTAAGGGCATAAGTATCGGGACAAAGTAAATACTCCTAATTAATTAACGTACCAGCAGATGCTGCCTCCACAACGTCACCCTTGGAATCCCTTTTGTGAAGTACAATCCTCGTTGTACTGTGATTTTGATTTAATGCATAGAAATCTTCAAGGGCCATAGATATGCAAGTCTGGCTAACCTTTCCAACCATATGATCATCCGCATTAAGAATCACCCCGACATCAACTTCTATTAAGCCATTGCCATTTTTACCCATTATTGGCACAACATAAAGGCTTATAATGAAGAGTACTAGTAACACAAGCAGCTGTGAACAGTATTTTCGATGCTCCTGCATGCCTACGAGAGAGAGAGAGAGAGAGAGAGAGAGAGAGAGAGAGAGAGAGAGAGAGATTACAATACTATTAAGTTTTTGCTCGTGTCAGAACTTTTTGGAGAGTGGAATGATTGTTAACGTTGTTTCATGTCCTTTTAATGTGTGCATAAAATGAAAATTTGATTATTGAGACATAATATTCATTTCACATTTTGGTGGACTTCGTCAGGCTTTACCTAGTGCATTTTAGTCAAGGTTGTATGGCCATGTCTAACATTGACCCGTTCATGCAGTAATTAGGAGGAGTGATATGCTTTCCGTAGGTGATAACACTATGGGGAGAGGTCGATCGAAATTGATATTAGAAGTGGTAGTGCTCAAGGATTTAGGTTCACTTGATATTACGGAACACAAAGCCCTCGAGAGAGCTAAATGAAAAATATGGATTCATGTAGCCGACTCTAATTGATTGGGACTTAAGGCTTGGTTAGGTATTTTATAACTCAACATGTTAGAACAAACTTATTTGCATTGATCCCTATTAATTTTGAAGGATAATTCACATCCTTCTTTAGAGACCGTAAAGTGATCAGGACAAAGACCCACGTAGACTAACCTCACAAAGTTGATAGTGTATAGCACCTAAGAAGTTTCATACCATATAGTAACTAAAAAAGAGCAAATCTCTAAGTCCCGATATTATTTATATAGTTATTAGTAAGGAATAGTATTAAATCATTGACCTTGGCAGCAATCAACTCAACGGGGATGGGATGATGCCGTGTAGAATCACTTTCAAGAATTTGAATTTCTTCTTGGGTCGGTTTTGACCAAGACAATTGATGGGTTGGCATGGGTGTAAATATCAGTTTGTACATCGACAACGAATATCTCTGTATATATCATGCATCTTGTTGTCTACATATACATATAACGACAATCTTAATGAATTCTTGCTGGCTTAATTGATTCCCAAGGATGAAGGATCCCCACCGAGGTTTGTTTGAACTTTGAACTTCGATTGAGTACCTACGTTGAATTAAATGACCCGGCCCCAAGATTCCAAAATCCTGGAGTGGTGGCAACGTTGTGGCCGTGAATATATTGGCAGGAGTCCAATTTGACAGGCCAATTAATGTGCTTTGTCTAGAGAGACTTTTCTCGTGGCCGGGTAGCAGTCAATAGCTAGCTACTAGCTAGTACTAATTGTAGATGAGAAGAATGTATAGTGGATTCGGTGAACATTAATATGACGCGGCATTTTTGTGCATGGGACGACCGGTCTCCCACGGTTTTAGGGTCAGCTATATATCTATATACGGAGTATAACCAAGCCGGCTTTCAATACCCATATCTAAATTATTACTCCATTGCCCTTGTCAATCCGGTTTAGTGAGTTACAGTAGTAGATTAGTTCAGAGGGGATTCAGAGGCTATTCATAACCTTGAACATCACTCTCGCCCCTCGCAGGGCTCGAACTAGTCTTGCCTCCACGGTTTTTGTGACTTATTGATTCGTCTTGACTCAAGACTAACAAATGCGTTTTTTTTTAATAAAGAAAGACAAAAATTAAGTTATTAATTAACTTTTAAAGCCAAATCGAGCCTTAATCTTGTTTATGAGTATAATATTGTGTTTTGTCAAAATGAGCCTTAATCTTGTTTTGCTAATATTCGTGCCAAAATGCACATTTTCAGCATTTCCATCTGTTTTGGATGGGAAGTTAACGGCATATGGAAAATTGATGGGTTTTTAAATAGGTCAGGTGTTTTTTTTTGATAATTTTAAAAGGTTAAATGCTTGTGTGTGATTTGTATGAAAGATCAAGTGCTATTTTGAAATTTTCCCTATTACTAAATTTGTGGTATTTTAGACATATATTTTGCTTGGGTATAGCTATTGTTGTTTGTGGTAGGACATATTTTGGTCTTATTATGGAATATTTTAATCAATTTCCTTTGGTACGACATATTATGGTAAGAAATGTTAATTAATGGTATTCTCATAACAATTATGATTTGTTATATAATTTGTAGTATTTACATATGTTTTCTTTTGGTACAACACGTTGTGGTAAGAAAATGACAATTTTAGGGTTGTCATAATGATTGTGGTTATTTTATATAATTTGTAATATTTAAAAAATATTTTTGGCTTAGGTATAACAATTGTTGATTTTGGTACGACATATTTTGATTTTGTTACGGAATATCATATGAGTCAAAGAATTTTTGGTACGACTCATTGTGGTAAGATAATGCCAATTTATTGTGTAATTATAAGATTTGTAGGTAGCATTATTTAATTTTTGATATTGTATGCATATATCTGGTTAGGGTACAAGTATTTTAGATTCTGATACGAATAATTATGGTTACATAATAACAATATTTTTTAATTATGGGTAACCTACTAATGACCTGATTAACAGGTAAATTTTAAAGTATAAGTCGTAACTAGCATAAAAAATCAGCATAATGAAAATAAAAAATTCTCATAATTTAGACATATGATATACTCTGTGTACCATAGCTTAGCACAACATTAATATTCGTCGGCCGATTTTAGTTAACCATATGCATGCAGGTTTGTTAATTTGGTGGAAATCTGTATCCATAGCTATCAGTAGTTGGTACATACCTCATGTTTCCCTCATTTTTAAGTTTTATTTATCGTGACTAAAAATAAAAATTGTATTTTACTGAGAGCAAATCAAAAAGTGTGCCACATGATGATCTTTTTCATTCCTAGTATGATTTTGGGCCAATTGCTATGGCCCTTGAAGTGATTTTCCTGCCAATTTTAACGACATGAGTTGTTGAGATTTCTCAAAATTTTAATTTACTTCATATATATGCTTTCCCGTACCTTTGAAACAAATTAATATCTTAATAAATCTTCTGAATATTCATGTCTCAATCTTTTTTATAACAAATAAATTAAAAGTTTCCAATTTATTTCTTTACAAAAAGTGTCCCATCAGATCATATAAAGTGGTACTAATATTTTTCGTTATTTGAATCAAATTAAGTGCCTTTAGTACTATGCCAGTTTTTAATGAACTTAACTAGTTCTCTCTTGGTATGGTCACTAAATTTGAACAATTTCAATGAGTGCAAGTGTGGGCAACTCAATTAAATCCACTCTACTGGTTGCACTTATTTATTGAGCCCCATTAACTTTGTCATGAGATATTTTTTTAGAATCTCGTTTATACCATTGTATTCTTTTACGCCTTTTTATGCCATATACTCTCATTAAGAGATTGGCTTATTTACGGAGGAGCCAAGAATAAGCCATTTGTGAAGCTGAACGATCGCGGACCGTCCAAATCCAAAACGGACGGCCACGATGCACCTCCATATATAAATACTATTCACAGAAATAGCCGTAATAAAGTTTTTCTCATCTTAACTTAAATCTCGAGTTGAAAATCGTTTTAGTTCCAAATATAAACGATTGCCTATACCATGTTCAAAACATGCAAAATTAGGACGCCTGGCCAAATCATATAGTAGTATTATCAAGTTTAATTTTTGTTGTTGGTAAGATATTATTGTCAAGTTTCAACAGTGCTCAATATATAAAAACATGGGAAAATGAATATACATATCAAAGGAGATGTCAGAATCAAAATTTGTAAAAAGGATACGACTAATTGTGTAGTATTTTGTCTAACTTCGCTTGGAAAATTGGAGGGGAACGTCGGAAGCTACAAAGAAGTACCCCCATCCCATCCCCCATCCCACGCACGTAATTAAAGAGGAAATATATTCAAAACAGAAGTATACTCCTAGTCCTAGAAGAGAATACTTAATTCTCATCACAATAGAAAAGTCTACGCGCTTAATTTGTCTCTAGAAGTTAAGAAGAGAAATTGCTAGGTAATTGCATGCGTGATTGCCGTTGACGAATGAAATACTACTCCTCGATCAATAGCTACATCACCAAGAGGTACTTCAATATTGTTGGGTTTTTTCGAGTGAATTCTTTTTTCTTTTTGTAATGTAGGGTATCCCGAACCAGCTTGCGCGCACTTTGGACTAATCCCTACAGCAATTTCACACTCTTACGCATGGGGTGAGGTGGCTCCAAGAGTTGTTGGCTAGAAGAATCGAACATGAGACCTTAGAATGGAACAAACACCCAAATCTCAGACCAAGAACGTACACTTGATCAAACACCTTGGATGAGTGAATTCTATATTGTTGTTACTTGTAGGGTTATACCTTGCACTTTTCATTCTTTGTTTTCTTAAACCCTTAATTAATTCCTCTAACCGTCAATTTATGGCTCGCATATATGCTATTGGTTTTTTTTTTTTTTTTGTCAAATGGAAATTCATTCAAACTACCACAACGGAACCTGCATCGTCAAAAGTGCAAGTTTAAAGAGTACTATCACACAAACCCAGCTAAAATAAAGATCGTATCATATGCTATTGGGGGAGTTGACAATATTGGACAAACAAGGAAATAGTATATCATTCCAAGGGGAACTGGCCGGAGACCCTTTTTTTTAGTATTGTGATGGTGTGGATTATTGCTCTAAAACCACTTTTTTTTTTTGGAAAAAGGAAAATTTTATAAAGGGACCAAGCCCAAAAGACCAAGGAGATAGCCTTGGGACAAAAATTACACGACTCTTGCCAAAACTATGGCCACCAGAAAACCTAACTGCTCACAACAAAAGAAAAGCAACAAAACACCAAACCCTTCTAATTGCCTACTCCGAATTGGATCCCCTAGGCCTGACAAACAACAGCATCAAAATCAGAATGTATGGACAGCTTCATAAATACCAAGCAGGCTCTGATCCCTTCCTCAATTCTCTTAACTAGGGTGTAGGAATTTACTCCAACTTGTCTGAATATTCGAGAATTTCTCTCCTGCCAAAGGAAGTACAATGAGGCTGCTAAACACCACTGGTAAATAATAGTTGAAACTGACTTGGAACAATGTTGGAATCCCCACTGGACTTCAGCCAACAGACTGAAGCTATCCCCATGCCTACAACACTTGGACCTGATACTAGTCCAGACCAAGGATAACCTCTCAAAGTGTCATGTCCTTCTTTCTTTCTTTTATCAAAGTGTGCCACATGATGCATGCTCTTCGATCTTCAATCTCAACGACATGAGTTGTTGAGATTTCTCAAAATTTTAAATTACTTCATATGCTTTCCCGCACCTTTGAAACAAATTAATATATATCTTAATAAATCACCTGAATATTCATGTCTCAATCTTTTTTATAACAAACAAATTAAAAGCGTCCAATTTATTTCTTTACAAAAAGTGTCCCATCAGATCATATAAATTATAAAGTGGTATTATTTTTCGTTATTTGAATCAAATTAAGTGTCTTTAGTACTATATATGCCAGTTTTTAATGAACTTAACTAGTTCTCTCTTGGTATGGTCACTCAATTTGAAGAATTTCAATGAGTGCAAGTGTGGGCAACTCAATTAAATCCACTCAACTGGTTGCACTTATTTATGGGCCCATTAACCTTGTCATGAGATATTTTTTTAGAATCTCGCTTCTGCCATTATATTCTTTTACGCCTTTTTATGTCATATCTCATCAAGAGATTGACTTATTCATGAAGGAGCCATAAATAAGCCATTTGCGAAGCTGAACGATCGCAGACCAGCCAAATTCAAAACGGAAGGCTATGATACACCTCCGTAAATACTATTCATGGAAACAGCCGTGATAAAGTTTTTCTCATCCCATCAAACGTATGATCATAACTTAAATCTCGAGTTGAAAATCGTTTTAGTTCCAGATATTGTGATCGCCTAGTCCAATTATTCCAAAACATGTAAAATTAGGACGCGCGCCTGGTCAAATTATATATTATCAAGTTTAATTAATAAAAAGGAAATTCAAAACAGAAATATAGAAGACTTCTGATCACAATAGACAAGTCTACGGTGCTTTGTCTCTAGAAATTAAGAAGAGAATTGCTAGGTAAATGCTTGCCGTTGACGAATGAAATACTACTCCTCAATAGCTAGATCACCAAGAGGTTCAATTAATATTGTTGGGTTTTTTTTTTTTTTTTTTGAGTGAATTCTTTTTTCTTTTGTAATGTAGGGTATCCCGAACTTGCTTGCTCGCACCTTGGAGTACTAATCCCTAGAGCAGTTTTACACGCTTACGCATGGGGTGAAGTGGCTCCAAGAGTTGTTGGCAAGAAGAATCGAACACGAGACTTTAGAATGGAACAAACACCCAAGTCTCAGGCCAAGAATACTTAGTCAACCCTTTGGTTGAGTGAATTCTATATTGTTGTTGCTCATACGGCTATACCTTGCACTTTTCATTCTTTGTTTTTTTAAACCCTTTTAATTCCTCTAACCGTCAATTTGTGGCTGACATATATGCTGTTGGGAGTTTTTATTTTTATTTTTTGTCAAACGAAAATTCATTCAAACTACCACAACGGAACCTGCATCGTCAAAAGTGCAAGTTTAAAAAAGAGTATCACAAACCCAGTTAAAATAAAGAGTATCAGATGCTATTGGGAGTTGAAATTGGACAAACAAGGAAATAGTACTATATCATTCCAAGGGGAACTGGAGACCTTTTTTTAGTATTTTGATGGTGTGGATTATTGATCTAAAACCACTTGATAACCTCTCAAAGTGTAAAGCTACTTTTAAGCTAGCTATTGTAGCGTCTAGGTGGTTGTTTTTTAATTTTTTTTTTACTTGATTTGAATATAATTTTTATGCCACGTCTTCATCTTGACGAGAAAAATAGAAAATGTATAAAAATATCGGTAAATTGGGCTAGAGTCCATTTTGAAGGTGTTTTTGGGTGTTTAGTCCAGCCCAATGTGTAATAGTGGTGAAGGTCCATTACTGTAACATTTATTAGGTCTACAGTCCGTTTCTAGACCAAAATGCCCTGACTGGTGTATATATATAATGTGTTAGTATTTTTAAATTTTGTTCCCTGCTGCTTTCAACCCAACGCGCCATTACTGGATAGGGCACCATATCTGGATCTCGAGCAGCACAATTACGAGCTCGAGCTCGTTTCTGGTGCGCCTCTCTCTCTCTCTCTCTCTCTCTCTCTCTCTCTCTCTCTCTCGAGCTCGAGCTCGAGCTCGTTTCTGGTGCGCCTCTCTCTCTCTCTCTCTCTCTCTCTCTCTGTTTATCTCTCTTCCCGTAATCACAGCTTAGTTCTCTCTCTCTCTTCCTACGATCATACCTCAGTTCTGGATCACGATCACTTTCATGATTTCGATTCTGTATTGCGATCACGATCTCGTTTCCCTTTTGTGACGATCTCTCCAAATCAGGATCACGATCTTTTGTCTTCGGAGTGTTTTCTGTTCGCGATCTCTGTACTGATGTTTCTCTGTCACTGTGTTCTTCTCTATCTCAGTATTTGTTTTAATTTTTGCTGTATTCTTCTATTTTGTGTTTATAGAGTTTATTTGCTGAGATAGCGTTATCTATTGCTCTATTCTGGTAGATACTGAGATTATTTTTTGTTGAGATAACATTATCTATTGATTTATTTTGGTAGATACAGAAATTATCGTTGCTGAGATATGTATCACAGTGAACTGTATTTTCTGAGATACTGTTATCTCTTTCTATTTTTGTTTATTTGCTGAGATAACATTATATCTATTTATTTGTTCTGGTAGATACTGAGACTGTTTTTGTTGAGATAACATTATCTATTGCTTTGTTCTCATAGATAGACTACTTTTTTGAGATATGTGTATCTGATTTATTTATTCTGATATAATGTTATCTGTTTGCAGACTGAACTGGTTTTTGAAGTTGAAATGGATTCTTCTATTCTTCTATTGTGCAAATATGGATCCTATAGTCTTGTTGTTAAGGTGACAGAAGGTTATCAATTTGAGTATCTTATTGGAAGTATTTCTAACAAGTGAAATGGTTTGGTATCAATGAGGTTATTGTATTCTGTTTGTGATCATCGTAATATACTCCTTGAGAATGATGATGATTTTCGTAATATGATGGAGCTGCTGCATATGGTGCTCGTTGTGTTGAGATATCTGTTGAAGACGGTAATTGTAGAGTTAGTAACCGTTTTGAAATCGGTGAAAGCAGTCGTAGCAATGGAAATGATGGAGTAACTAGTAGTTCACATTCTGAAATTGTTGAGGATCCTCTTGAAAAGTTTTGTCCTCATCATGAGACTAAAAGACTTTCTGCTGATTGGACGTATTTGATTAGTCATGTTGGTCAATAATTTAGAGCTGGTGTTAAAGATGGGTGTAAATGGTTTGTTCATGCAATTCTAGACAAATCAAATCAATTTTTTTGCATTAAGGAGCTTGAAAAAGAACACAGATGTGGTGCTACAATTTGTATAATGGCACACCAAGTAGTTACCTGTACTGCAAATGTTTTGGTTTAACATCCTTTTCTTTCACCTCATTACGTCTTCTTCCTCCTCATTTTCTTCTTCTTCTTCTTCTTCTTCCTCTTCCAGTTGTTATTTCTCTTGAGATAGCCTTATCTCTTTTAATTTTTGTGAAATTTACTGGCTGAAATGTATTGGTTGAGATACTGTTAAAACGGATGAGATAATAGTATCTCAACCAATTCAATTGACAAATAAACTTAGGGATAAAGTAAGACATAGTAATATCACAATGTAAACACATGCGAAAACTCCATTTCACAATATTTAACATGTTTTCTGTCATTTTTCTTGTTAAAACAGATAAGATAATAGTATCTCAGCCAATTCAATTCACAAATAAACTAAGAGATAACTCTATCTGCCAGAAATATAGTGTATCAGCAAAAATGAAGCAAGAGATAACAGTATCTCAGATAAATAGTATTGGTATCTCATAAACTTGATAGAGAAATAATGTTATCTCATCAAAAACATTTTCTGATTGTATTTTACAACAAGGGATAAAGCAAGAGATAGTAATATCACAATGTAAACACATGCAAATACTTCATTACACAATTTTTAACATGTTATCTGTTATTTTTTCTTGTTAAAACAGATGAGATAATAATATCTCAGCCAATTCAATTTACAAATAAAGTAAGAGATAACTCTATTTGCCAAAAATATAGTGTATCGACAAAAATAAAGCAAGAGATAACAGTCTCTTAGCTATAAATAGTGTTGGTATCTCACAAACTGAATAAAGAGATAATGTTATCTCATCGAAAATATTTTATGGTTGTATTTTACAACAAAGGATAAGGACTGGAACCACTATGAAAAGTTAAATAGTGTTGGTATCTCACAAACTGGGTATTTTTGGAACGCGTGTCCATATAAGGACTGGAACCACTATGAAAAGTTTAGGTGGACTAATTGCATGTTGAAACCTGTAGTGTGTCCTTATCAACAAGACTCCCTAAAAATATAGATCAAAGTTGAATTTTTTTTTGTAAAAACCGGTAAAAAATACGGAAAGACTGTCGTAAAAATTAAGTGAAAAAAAATCAAAAAGATGCCAAAAAGTTAGACAAAAAAAATTAACAATCATTCTAGCACCACAAATATTTGCACAAACAAATACCTGAGACCCATAGACTAAGTGGCGGCTCCAAAAAATTTTAACAGGGTGTTCAAGAATTTCTACTAACCAATTGTATACATATACAGAAATTCATATATTAGTGTGAATAATGCGACCAAAAATACAAAAATACGTAACATGTTACAATTTTTCTGGATATCTTTAGTCAAGCAAGATTAACCGCGAATTAATATTCTAATATTTTTTTTGTAGGAAATTATGCGGTGAATAGGTTTGCTTGGATCATTTTGGACATATGATCTTCTTTTTGGAGATATAGAATTGATTGTCGTTCAGAGAGAAGTCAAAGCATAATACCGATACCAAAAGAGACTTTATCTTTCTTTATTTTTCTAATTTTTGGCGTTAAGTGTGTGTACCTTGTTTTGAACTTATGTATAACAAACAAGGTGTTCAATTGTGAATTACCTAGATTAATGGGTATTCATAGCATAGGTCCTAGAATTAAGTGTAGAAACAAAATCTAAAATAAAATTACTACATGTTATATACAAAAATAACCAACCCAAACCGAGCCTTTATGTCTCAATCAATTAGGGTCGGGAGAATTACGAGAGAAGAACTATTATTGTATTAGATTTATTTACACATGAGGCTTCTGAACTATGGAAGAAAATCATCATAGTAAAATGGAATGAAATCCATCCTAATTGCAATCAAATCAAATCAAATCACAATCAGTCATGATATTATGACAATGTTCTTTCCTTACATATAATTTATTTTCTTTTTTTTTTTGGTGATAAATTCCTTTCATATACTAGTAATTATTCTACGAGATTCACTAACTTCAAATTGTTATGATAGATGGTCAAGGCCCATAAGAGATTACGATATAATCGGTGATATATTTGCTTTATCTAACACACAAAGAGAGTGTAGTCAATAGCCAATTAGCCTTTTTGCATTGGCTTATAAATCCTGGACAGGCTATTTGTATATTTATTCCCTCTGTCTACTACAATTGAAACATGGGCATCTGAAAATTAAATTTGGAGACACGATGGTGAAGATTTTTGCTTGCGGCCTTCCGTGCCTACTTTTGCTCCATGTTGCCTTTGCTCTCTCTCTCTCTCTCTCTCTCTCTCTCTCTCTCTCAAAACAATCCTTCTCTTTGTTTACCAATTACCCATGTTATCCTGTATTTAACGTTGTAGGCTGGTTATTGTTTATAATTGGTCGTTTACAAGGGTAATATATATGTGCAGGTGGTGAACAAGAATGTGACATGGAGTTTGAATGCGTGTATGGGCCGGCGTGTAGTGAAGATGCGATGACCTGTTTTGATGATTGCTGGAGTGTACGTAGTTGAAGATAGTGATCGCAATGCCCAACTCTTGTTTGCGGGGTATATACCTGGCACTAACATGTGCTGATGCCATATGATCTGTGATGCAGAATCTCCTGCCCCTGCTCCTGCTCCTGCTCCATCCACGGGAGGAGAAGTAATGGATTAATTTCAGGCTCATGTCAATGGAAACACTGTTTGGATATGAAGGAAATTAATTAATTATATGGATTGCAACAGAACAAAGAATGATTAGGTAGTTAAAATTCTCCAATTGAATTTCCTCCCTCACGTTCTCTGCAAAAGCATTTTTGTGCATGTAATTAACTACAGTAGATGCCAGGGTGGAAATCATACGAGTAATTAAAAATGTTGCTTTGAATTCATTGCCTAATCAACTAATTAAGGCGCGCAGGTTGTGTTTGGATTTCCTAAAAAATATAACTTGCTTTGGATGAATAGCTATAAATAAAAGTACCAACTAACTGGATACCTACGGTCTATATACATCTTGCCCGGGTTGTACAAGAAAGCAAATTCTAACAATTCATATGATCATCTTTCTTCATTACTTTCTACAATTTCTATAGTTTCATGAATTGGGGTACTGGTTTCTGTTGTAGAAAGCCCTTCATCGTGCAAGAAAATCCATTCAACAAGCTGAGAATCACTTGCTGGACTTTGTGGACAATTAGCCGTTGCTCCGGCAGGCACTGCCATACCTTCGCCTGTGGGGGGTTTTCTCTTGGATGCATCCGATGAATTGTCTTTTTCTTCATCGAAAGTTTTAGCCATTGCTATAAGCTTTTCCCCAATTGACGAGTCATTGGAGGCTAAGGTGTCCCAGTTCTCGTATAGGAAGATTGACAGGAATAAGATGAGAGCAGAAAATGAAGCTACGGCAGCCACTATGAAAAGACCCTTGAAACTATCGAGCGTGAGACTGTCGGAGGTGACCCTAGCACCATCTTGCTCCACACACGTAGCTCCTTTCCCCAACCATTCTTCTTCAATTCTTGTCATTACATTTTGCTCTGTTACATTTAAGACTGCTCTCGATACGTCAGGTACTAGGGGAGATCCCTTCGGGAATGCCTGCAAGTAGATCCATACCTAACATGTTTTAGAGGATAAATAGAGCTAGTGGCCTAGTACTAAGAAAATATTGCATGCATAATGCTATTTAAATAGAACTTCTACAAATCCGAATGGAAACGGCTTTTATTTTGTATTTTGAATCATTTTCAAAACTCCGCAGGGTATATTTGATGCTGCCCAAGTCAACATGCACGTGCGCGTGCGCGCACACGCAGAGAGAGAGAGAGAGAGAGAGAGAGAGAGAGAGAGAGAGAGAGAGAGAGAGAGAGAGAGAGTCTCACAAATCCAAAGCCTGCAGTCTTGTAGATAGGTCCTACCATGGTGTACTTAGCACAATATTTGCGATTGGAAAGGAAGAGCCTTATATAAGGAAGCTCGTCAATAATCGCAGCAACTCCTCCATTCTTACTACCTTTGGAAAGGGCTTCATCATACTGTTCAAACGTGCTATAATTCTTAAACTTGGAGGTATCAAATGCCTTATTCTTTAGTAGCCCTTCGACAAAAGAACCCTGCTGGTAGCCAACATACTCTTTACTCTGTATAAGGTCTCTTATATCTGTAACAGAAGGCTTTAGCTTTTGCACTGTCAACATTGATGTTAAGCTTGCAGTATAACTCGATGTGAGTACCAACACCACGAAAACCCACACGATTACAACAAATCTAGATAAGTTGCTGATCAACTTCTCCTCTGCGAATCAAACAAAAAACCAAGTTCCATTTTGCATGAGGAAATTTTGTCAACAAATACTATGATGATGTTTGCAGTGCTACTCAATAATGCATTAAATGAGAATAAGCATGTTGTTTTCATCAAACTTTTTGAAACTTTGAGAAGATTCAGAATTTAGAGAGAGAACTCAAAAAAGAGAAGACATATGAAACCAAACATCCTTATCTGTTCTCAATGGAGCATGTTTTAATAGTGGTATCAGGACACAAATCTTTATCAGTTGAATTAAAATGGTAGGGGAAGTATAACACTACGTGTATCAGGAGTTGGATGGAAATTTTCAATCAAAACAACAAAAAGGCAGCTGAATTTCGCCTTATCAAATGTGACCCGGGTTATTTATTAGCCATAAATTGATATGAATTGTGAACCGGGCCGGTCAAAAGGTATATGTAGGGCCATATTGGTATCTCGGGACTCTAAAAGTTGATATTCTGGCAGTTTTACTTTTAATATGGTGGGAGATGGTGATGATGGACTTACTGTGGGCAAAAACAAGTGTGGAGAAGGAGAACCAAAATATCATTCCAACTTGCTTGCTCGGTGGGCCTCGGAATTCTTCGTTTACACGATGCTCAAAAGCCCAAACCACGAATCCAGTGAAGACAAAGAAAACCCCCGTTGTTAACCACAAATTCGAATTTAGGGGTTTCATGAAAATCCATGCATTCTTCCTGTCATCATCTTCGAATGGAACGACCATTGCTACACCAGACTCTGTGTATGGCAATGTAAAATCAACAAACCTAGATCTGTTTGATACAATGGTTATATCACCCACAACAGCATCGTAATTCTGGAGATGGACACAAAACTTTAGCTATTTAACAAAGAAAAAACAAAAATTAAAACATCTCAAATTCAAGTTGCAAATTTGATTACCCCAAGAAAGATCTGATACACAAGATCATCGTAACTTCCAGCGCTCTCACCATCAGGAGTTTCGAAGGGAAAAAACTCGTAGGGGACAGCATATGGCAAATAATGGTCCATGACTTCTTTGAACACATCTATGCAGAAACCATTGGTAATCACAGCATTAGTTTGAGAATCCCTTTCCACCGAGACAAATTCCATAAAGCCACCTTTGACAGGAACCCCAACCCTCAACTTTGCTTCACCTGTCGGCATCTCCCAACCTTTAGGCACAACATTTGATTCACCAGGCCATACGATAGCTCCAAGATCATCTTTGTTGGTCGAGTAATTCTTACTATTGGAAAAGCTCAGATTTTTTGATATGCCATATTTTCGAGTCCAAAATCCAATTTCCCTGTCTCCTTTTCCAATTACATTGACTATTTGAAAGGATGATGGTTGTAACTGTCCATTAAGTAGATGGAATTTACCACTCAAGCCATAGAATTCAATGTTCTGGAGTGATTGAAGGAGCCTTGGTCCCATTTCTGAGATTCCTATTGCTGCTAAATCTGTTAAGTTCTCTTTAGCAACTGGTTTCTTGAACTTTGATACACCAATACCAGATCTCCCTATTGCCATTGCTAACGCTGTGGCGCTATCATATGCCCATAGCCCAAAAACATTCATTTCAAATATATCCACGTCTGGATTCTCTTGACGAAATCTCTTTTTCCATCTCACTTTGAAGTTTTCAAGCTGACTAGATTTTGGAACATAAGGTTTCACACCTATCACCCCTTGCATAGAATTTATAACTGCAGGATCCATATAATCCAAGAGAGATGTAAGCCCATCTGTAATAATCCAGACATACCCCGTGTTCATCATTTCAGCTTGTTTCACTTTTGTGAAAAAGCGAGAAGCGAGAAATGGTAACATATGCACCACAAAAACCCTGGTTTGCATTGTCTTGAGCTTGTAGAGTTCTTGAAGGATATGATCATCTGAGGCTGAAAGAGACAAAACACTCCGACGTTTGATTTGCGTATTGATCCCTTGGAAAGAATTAGTTAAAAAGCGCACTACACCCCTCCCATAGTCGGTGTCTTCATAAATCAACACTACCTCCCTCCAACCGAAGGCCTGGACTATAGCGGTAAGGGATTCAACCTGAGAAGAGCCACTTTGTGCCCCTCGAATGAAGTACGGGTTGTCTGCGGGTGAGAGAGAAGGACTCGTCGCTTGAGAAATGATAGGAACTTGCGTTTTGCTCCCAATGTCAATCACAAATTTTGCTTGTGAGGATCTTTGTGGACCTAGTATTGCCTGTACTTGGACATTTTTCAGCAGGTCTATGGCTGCAAATGGAAGTTCAATAGAGGTGAGATCCCTATAGTTAATTAAACTCCTATAAACCATATCAGGCAAGTAGCCAACGACTAGCAGAAAGGAAATGGTAAATTGTTTTTGACCTTGTGATTTCCCTGATAAGAGGAAAGGAACCATGGGCACCTGGATGAGAAAGAGAAACCTGACTCAACCATTCATTATTCTTGTATAATTTTTTTTTCTCAACTGCTTAAAAATATTAAAGTAGATGAATGTGAATTAATACTATATATGCCGCTTGTTTTTTTGTTAGGCAGATTAGGTAAGAGTAAGACAGTAGAAGTGGCCTATGATGAATAGACACAACCACAACCAGGGGAAAAGTACGGAAAAAGATTAAACCAAAGTGACTATCAAATGGCTAATCTCAACATGAGATTTACGAAATTCTCAAAAAAAAGACAGAGATTTTTGCATATAAGTATTTTTGCACGTCGTCATCAGCAGTGTACGTAAATGAAGAGAACAGTGAAGGGGGTCGAATATTAAACAAAAATAAGAATGTATGACATCTATCTATGATAAATAGTACTCACACGCAAGGGAGGATAAAAAAGAACAAGAAGATAAATAGCTAGCCAACGACAGTATTCACAACTTTCAGATGATCGGTGGAGAGTAATTCTTCCTTATCACCTCAATCATGATCTGCAGGTTTAATATTTATTCTTGAATCCTCAAGGCAAGGTTTTAGTTTTACAATCCCAAGCTCCAATGCAAATTGGATTTTCTTAATTTGCATGATGGACGATGGCCAACAATTGCATAAAAGCTTAACATTTAACAATGAGATCGAAGAAGGAAGCTCTGTGAGTGTGAAAGCCTGATCTGAGGCATTAATCCAACCTATTATTCAATTTATTTCTATTTTGTCATTAATCCATTGATTAAAACCTATCGTGGCCTTAAACTTTTCAAACTGATATCCACTTAGTCTAATTTTTGATTTCCAGTTCATTAAACAAGATGTTTAAGGGCAGAAGTATCGGGACAAAGTAAATACTCCTAATTAATTAACGTACCAGCAGATGCTGCCTCCACAACGTCACCCTTGGAATCCCTTTTGTGAAGTACAATCCTCGTTGTACTGTGATTTTGATTTAATGCATAGAAATCTTCAAGGGCCATAGATATGCAAGTCTGGCTAACCTTTCCAACCATATGATCCGCATCAAGAATCAGCCCAACATCAACTTCTATTAAGCCACTGCCATTTTTACCCGATATTGGCACAACATAAAGGCTTATAATGAAGAGTACTAGTAACACAAACAGCTGGGAACAGTATCTTCGATGCTCCTCCATGCCTGAGAGAGAGAGAGAGAGAGAGAGAGATTACAAATACTATTAAGTTTTTGCTCTTGTCAGAACTTTTTGGGGAGAGGAATGATTGTTAACGTTGTTTCATCCCCTTTTAATGTGTGCATAAAATGATTGATTATTGAGACATAATATTCATTTCACATTTTGGTGGACTTAGACTTAGTCAGGCTTTACCTAGGGGATTTTAGTCAACAATCTGCCTACCCGAAGGGTTATTATTATTATTTATAACTCAAAATGTTAGAAAGTCCCGATAATATTTATACAGTTGTTAGTAAGGAATACTATTAAATCATTGACCTTTGGCATCAATCAACGGGGATGGGATGATGCCGTGTAGTATAGTAGAACCAGTACAATTGCTTTCAAGAATTTCTTCTTGGGTCGGTTTTTGACCAACACAAGTCCTATCAATTTGTCGACTACGAATATCTCTGTATATATCATGCATCATGATGTCTACATATACACATATAGAGATTGTCTTCTTTCCGGCTGTCCAACCAATCACAGCTGTCCAAAAATATTTTGGACGGTCCGGATTTTAGTGAAACTTTTCTAGAGTCCTAAAAAAGTTTCATTAAAATCTGAACCGTCCAGAACAAACTTTTGAACGATCACGATTGAATACTGTAAATACTTATTTACAGCATAGCCGAAAACAAGTCTTTCTCATACATATAACGGCAATCTTAATGAATTCTAGCTTAATTGATTCCCAAGGATGAAAGATCCCCACCTAGGTTTGTTTGAACTTTGAACTTCGATTGATTGAGAACATTGAATTAAATGCAATGATGAAATCAGAAGGGGTCTGGTAGTGGTAGGCGTCATGACAAATTTTTTATAAAATGTAATTATTATACGTAAAAATAATAATTTTTTCTCCAACGTAGATACATCCACCAACACTATATTTTTTTCATTATTTTTTTGCTATATGCTAGTTCTTAATCCTCTAAAAAAATCCAACAGAGAACACACAAAAAAGTTTTCCAAAATTAAATGGGTTATTTACAGAGACACCTCTCAACGTTCATCCATTTTTCACGGACACCCTTTCTACGAATTTTCGCTACGGCCAAACCCCCTCATTAAAGTTTTTGTTTGAGGGACCTAACGCGGTTAACGAAATGAACAAAAAGACGGTTTTACCCTTATTCCAGTACTGTCTTCTACATGCTATTCACCACCGTCACTGACATTTACCACGGCTGAACACCACCACCGAACACCAGAATCTTGCCATTCACCACCATCACGCCATCCCTCTCTCTCTCTCTCTCTCTCTCTCTCTCACACACACAAATGTCTCAGCCCATCACCGTAGACATCCTCTCCGACGGCGACGACGAACCGCCATACGATGCCGTCCCAACCCATCCGAAGTGGCAAATGACGGTACCACCAAACAATGCCGTCTCAACCCCATTCTCGCCCCAATCGAAACAGCAAAGAATCGAACACTTTTCGAACCCCACGGTTCTCTTCATCGACGACGATCCAACTCCGAAGTAGGCGATCGTCCCCATCTTCACGACATCTCAATTGTGGCCGAAACCCCAATGCTCGAGTTCTCAAATCGTGATGTGGCTGTTGTGAAGCGCAACAACAAGGGTTTATCAGGTGAGAGTTTGGGTAATTGGGTTGGATTGTTAACAAATTGAGTGTTAATATGAATGTCTTTTAGTTGTTTTGGATTATTTTTACTAGTGGTGTTAACGGTTCTAATGGTTTTAGGAAGAGGAAGAGGAGGGGGAGGAGCGGAGGTCGAAGGTGGCGAGGGAGGGGGAGCGGAGGACAGCGAGGAGGCAGCGGGTGTGGTGGTCGACGAGGACGCCGAGGAAGGAGGAATTGGGGGTAGGGAGGGGTGGTCGCGGGGGGAGGAGGGTGGCGGTGGTCGGTGTTGGGAGGAAGGAAGGATTGAGGGAAGGCAGGAGACATGGTTGAGGGTAATCTTGAAACATTTTATTACTTTTGAAATAATTTTAATAAAAAAATTAACAGAACTTGACGGAACTCTATCGGAAAGGGTGTACGGAACAAAATAACTTTAATGAGGGGGTCTCGCCGTAGTGAGAATTCGTTGAGGGGGTGTCCGTGAAAAACGGATAAACGTGGAGTGGTGTCTAGGTAAATAACCCAAACTAAATTCAATGGGCCAAAGTGAGATAATATAAAAAATGAGATCCAATTAATGAAAAAAAACTCCACAAAAAAATTTTTTTTTGTTGCAAAGTACTCTATATGATAGTAAAACAAAAAAGAAAGAAAACAAAACCTAAAACAAGTTAACTTGTGTGCATACGACTCCAATACCACAGTAGCGGTCATGTGATATACTCGTATTGAGAGACGGCCCACCGCTTACGCTGATTCTAATCATTCTATCATTGATGCTTTTAACGACATGAAAGAGTATTGGACACAATCCAAGATACCTCACTTTATTATGTTATTTTAATTTTTTCTAGAGTCGATGACATTAAATTGTAATGCATATTTTTATTTTTTTCAAATATATTTTGTCACTGTTAGGGTAAAATCCTAGTTCCGTTTTTAAATGACCCCGAAGGTTCCAAAATCCTGGAATCACCACCGGTGACAACGTTGATGGAGAGTAGTACTTGTATGGTTTTGGATTAAGATTAGTTATCTGAGCAGAGTATATGTATATGGATATTCTGTGGCTGTGAATACATTGGCAATCCAATTTGACAGGCCAATTAATGTGCTTTGTCTAGAGAGACTTTTCTCGTTGCCGGGTAGCAGTCAATAGCTAGCTGCTAGTACTAAAATTGTGGATGAGAATGTATAGTGGATTCAGTGAACATTAATATGACGCGGCATTTTTGTGCATATGGGACCGGCCATGACTGTTGTGTCTTTCAATACCCATCTCTAAATTATTGCCCATGTCAATCCGATTTAGTGAGTTAGTGGGTTAGTTTAGAGGGGGTTTAAAAGCTACTCATGGCCCTGAACCCCACTCTCGCTCCTCGTGGGACTCGAACTAGTCCTGCCTCCACTAAGGGAGGAAGATGAGAAGACACACTTGACAAACTTGGTTTCTTGGTAGTGTGATTGTTTATGTACTTGAGATTCAAAAACTCTTTTTGATAGGCAAAAAAATATTTTATTAATATTTAGAAATGATTACAAAGATTTAAAAGGATCACTGGCACATCGGCATACGCCATCAGAGAACCAAAACCATATGAAGACAAGATGCTAACCAAAATACCACAAATGAAAACGAAAGCCAAAAACAACCGAAACAATAGCTAACACCAAAAGAAACTAATGCCAAAAGAAATCCAAAACCCTAAAAAAAACAAATGGAGAGAACAAATCCGAAAATCAAGAGAACAAAACCGACACCGCAAAACGACGGAATTAAAATTCTAGAGAAAAAGAGGCCTCATCCTCGAACTCATCATCATCCTCCACGAAAAGTTAACTTCCTCCAAGTCATCAAGAGCATTGATCCTTTCCGTAAATTCTTTCTCCTTCATTTCAACATATTTCTTTAAACAATAGCTAGCTTTTCCCCCCCTTTAATACAAAAGCCCAGCCTGGGTCCTATATCCCAAATCTTACGAGCATTTTTAAAGAAAATTGAGTTCCTATTTCGGATGTCATCGAAAGATAAAGGGAAAAGCGGGAGTATACTAGTTTCTATGATTCAATTTGTTGGCTTTAACCCCAATCTCCACTAGTAGCTTCTTCTCGGTAGTCTTCCTTTTCAACCCTCTCACTCTCCTTTCCAGTTTATGAATGACATCAAGGGATCGATATGCTGTGTTTTACTCTTCCCTCGTTCACGTTAGAGTAAGAATATTCAGAAACTTACCATGCTAGTTTTAGTTCGTTAAAAAGAAGACTTTCAGTCCACATCGCTACAGCCGGTAATTATATTTTGAGTATCGACCGATCAGTCGATCATGCATGCACGTTTCATTGTCACGACAAAAATGGTAAGAAATTAACAGCAAAATATAAATGTTGTTGAGATCACCATAGCACAACATTAATATTCGTCGGCCGATTTTAGTTAACCAACCATGGCCACACAACATACCATATGCATGTAGGTTTGTTAATTTGGTGAAAATGATCTGTATCCATAGCTATCGGTAGTTGGTACATACCTCATGTTTCATGATTTAAAGTTTGATTTATCACGACTAAATATAAAAATAGTATTTTACTGAGAGCAAATCAAAGTGTGCCACATGATGCTCTTCGATCTCAATCCTATGACTTTGGGCCAATGGCTATGGCCCTTGAAGTGATCGATTTTCCTGCCAATTTTAAGGACATGAGTTGTTGAGATTTCTCAAAATTTTAAATGTCTTTCATTTGCTAACCACACCTTTGAAACAAATTAATATATATCTGAATAAATCACCTGACTATTCTTGTCTCAAGCTTTTTCATAACAAGTTAATTAAAAGTGCCCAATTTGTTTCTTTACAAAAAGTGTCCCATCAGATCATATAAAATGGTATTATTTTTCGTTATTTGAATCAAATTAAGTGCCTTTATTAGCACTATGCCAGTTTTTAATGAACTTATGTGACATCCCGCTTTTCGGTGGCCGGCGGTACTGCAGGATGGCAGGCTCCGTCCGGACGGGAGGGGGCAAGTCATGGTTTATAAGAAAAGATCTCTTTTACTTGTACAAGGCATTTTAAAGCCGTGAGGGCGGGCCAAAACGCATAGGAACTTCACAATTGAACGTGCTCATCCTAGAGTAGTCCAGGGATGGGTGACCTACTGGAAAGTCTATGAGTTTTGGGCGTCCAAAGCGGACAATATTGTACAAAGATGGAACTGGTCATTACAACTTAACTAGTTCTTTCTTGATATGGTCACTCAATTTGAAGAATTTCAATGAGTACAAGGGAGGGCAACTCAATTAAATCCGCCTCTACTGGTTGCACTTATTTATTGAGCCCCATTAACCTTGTCATGAGATATTTTTTTAGAAAGCATGCCGTTTAATCTAGTTTCTATCATTGTATTCTTTTACGCCTTTTTATGTCATATCTTATCAAGAGATTGGCTTAATCATGGGAGGAGCCATGAATAAGCCATTCACGAAGCTGAACGATCACGGATCGTCCAAATTCAAAACGGAAGGCCACGATACACCTCCGTAAATACTATTCATGGAAACAACCGTAATAAAGTTTTTCTCATCTCATCAAACGTATCATCATAACTTAAATCTCGAGTTGGAAAATCGTTTCTTCCAGATATTGTGATCGCCTAGTCCAATTATTCCAAAACATGTAAAATTAGGACGCCTGGCCAAGTTTATCAAGTTTAATTTTTTTGTTGGTAAGATATTATTGTCAAGTTTCAACAGTGCTCAATATATAAAAACATGGGAAAACGAATATGTATACCCTTACACCCCCTTGAGTTCCCGATTGAATTTTGATGATCCGAGCCGCTCAATATAATCAGAATATGATTTTAAGGGTATCAGTGAGAAATCAGCAAAAAAAATGACCGGGAAGGGTTTCATCTGAACAGTTTTTTTATTGAACTTTGTTGAACGATTCAATAAAAAATTTCTCAAATCAAGCCCTTCCCGGTTATTTTTTTTGCCAATTTCTTGCGGGTACCCTTAAAATCACGTTTTGAACACATTAATCGGCTCGGATCATCAAATTTTGATCGGGAACTATGAGATTAAGATTTGGGGGCGGTTCCGAGGATTCTTAAAAAAACCTCTAAAAAAACCTCCTAAATCTTAATCTCGTAGTTTCCGATCAAATTTTGATGATCCGAGCCGATCAATGTGTTCAAAATGTGATTTCAAGAGTGCCATCAATTAAATTGGCAAAAAAAAATAACCGGGAAGGGCTTGATTTGAGTAGTTTTTATTGAACCGTTCAATAAAGTTCAATAAAAACTGTTCGGATGAAGCCCTTCCTAGTAATTTTTTTGCTGATTTGCTTTAGTTACCCTTAAAATCACATTCTGATTACATTGAGCGGCTTAGATCATCAAACTTCTATCGGGAACTTAGGGGATTCTTTTAGAGGTTTTTTTAAGAGTCTTCGGAACTGCCCCGTATTTTGTCTAACTTGAAAAATTGGAGAGGACCGTCGGAAGCTACAAAGAAGTACCCCCACCCCACCCCATCCCATCCCATGCACTTAATTAAAGAGGAAATTCAAAAACAGAAATATAGAAGACTTCTTTTTTTTTTTTTTGGTCAAGCAGAAAATCAAATATAGAAGACTTCTGATCACAACAGAAAAGTCTACGGTGCTTTGTCTCTAGAAATTAAGAAGAGAAATTGCTAGGTAAATGCTTGCCGTTGACGAATGAAATACTACTCCTCAATAGCTAGAGATCACCAAGAGGTTCGATATTGTTGGGTTTTTTTCGGTGAATTCTTTTTTCTTTTGTAATGTAGGGTATCCCGAATTTGTTTGCGCGCACCTCGGAGTACTAATCCCTACAACAGTTTCACGTGAGGTGGCTCCAAGAGTTATTGACAAGAATAATCGAACATAAAATCTTAGAATGGAACAAACACCCAAATCATAGGCCAAAAACACTTGGTCAACCCTTTGGTTGAGTGAATTCTATATTATTGTTGCTTATACGGTTATACCTTGCACTTTTCATTCTTTGTTTTTTTAAACCCTTTTAATTCCTCTAACCGTCAATTTGTGGCTGACATATATGCTATTGGGAAATTTTTTTTTTTTGGTCAAACGGAAATTCATTCAAACTACCACAACGGAACCTGCATCAAAAGTGCAAGTTTAAAGAGTATCATACAAACCCAGCTAAAATAAAGAGCATCACATGCTATTGGGAGTTGACATTGGATAGTTTAGGTTATATCATTCCAAGGGGAACTGGAGACCTTTTTTTTAGTACTAGTGTAATGTCCATGCTTCGCACATTTCCGCGTGCTCATTGAATGAATTTGCAGTCGAAAAGTGTTTTATTATTTTCGTTGTGATGATAGTAGAGACATATCAAGAGGTTATTGAATTAGAAATCAGTTTCAGGTTTTCAAATACAAGGTATTGATTGTTTTGGCCCATCTTATTTGTATTACAACTATGGTACTCTTATGTAGCTTCACCGATTATTGCAGGTCTACATATACATACAAAAAGCGGTTGCTTTTGCAGCAGGTCCACATGTCAATTGTTCTTTCTATGCTTAGCCATGCATTTGTATTGTTCTAAGCCATTGCATTTATTGTACTTTGTACATGAACATTTCAACATATGCTCTAAAAGCACTTGATAATCTCTCAAAGTGTTAAGCTACTTTTGAGCTAGCTATTGTAGTGTATGTTTGGTTGGTTTTTTTATTTATTTATAATTTTTACTTGATTTGAGTATAATTTTTGTTAACGCCCCAAGCAGACCACTGGCCCAATACCTTGATTTTGATCAACAAGCCACACCACATGGCCCAAAAGCTTAAGCACAAAGTACTAGTAATAACCCACGTGTTACAATCTCCCAAACTTTATAGCCTCGCGCCCTCGTGAGAGGTTGAGCACTATAATCACCAATACAATCAAACCAAACTCCAAGGCCCACATGGTCGTGTACATGGATGGCTCTGATACCACCTGTGTTGCCCCAAGCAGACCACTGGCCCAATACCTTGATTTTGATCAACAAGCCACACCACATGACCCAAAAGCTTAAGCACAAGGTACTAGTAATAGCCCATAAGGTTTGTTATATGTCCAAGATCATCCATGTAGACTTCCGATGTGGGACGAGGTGTTACAATTTTTATGCCACGTCTTCATCTCGAAGAGAAAAATAGAAAATGCATAAAAATATATATCAAAGTTGAATTTTTTTTCATAAAAGCCGGTAAAAATACAAAAAGACTATCTTAAAAATTAAGTGAAAAAAAATCGAAAAGACGCCATAAAGTTAGACAAAAAAATTAACAATCATTCTAGCACCACTAATACTTGCACAAACAAATACCTATGAGACCCATAGACTCGGTGGTGGCTCCAGGGGTGTTCAAGAATTACATTAACTCTACTAACCAATTGTGTGTGTGTGTGTATATATATACAGAAATTCATATATTAGTGTGAATAATTAATGCGACCAAAAATACATAACATGTTATAATTTTTCTGGACATCTTGAGTCAAGCGAGATTAACCGCGAATAAATACGCTAATATTTTTTGTAGAAAATTATGTGGTGAATAGGTTCGCTTGGATCATTTTGGACATATGCTCTTCTTTTTACAGATATAGAGTTGATTGTCGTTTTGAGAGAAGTCAAAGCACGATACCAATACCAATTAATAGATACTTTATATTTCTTTATTTTCTTATTTTTGGCTTTAAGAGTGTGTACCTTATTTTGATCTAATGTATAAGGTGTTCAATTGTGAATTACCTAGATTAATGGGTGTTCATAGCATAGGTCGTAGGATTAAGTGTTGAGCAAAATCTAAAATAAAATTACTACATGTTATATTCAAAAATAATTAACCAACCCAAACCGAGCCTTTATGTCCCAATCAATTGGGGTTGGGAGAATTACGAGAGATAAACTACACAGTCAGGAGAATTACGAGAGAAGAAATATTATTGTACTAGTGCTTGCCTGTGCCTATGACACTACTCACCCAGATTGGAATTGAAATACCCTTTGAATCTTGATAGTGGCTCAAAACATTATTTCAATTTTTAGGTAGCTACAAATTGCTGGAAATTAACCTCTTTTCTTTTGAACGGCGAAGATTTTTTTTTTATTGATATGAAGTAAGTGAATACGCAAACAATGTAGTGAAGAAATTAGCAACTCACGAAATTATGCAGAATGTTGTTCAAAACGGGAAAAAAAAACCCCCCACTAAGTCTCTACAGCTCTACAAAACAAAAGAGAACAAAAAATACCTCTCCAAATTTTGGAGGAAGTGTATACAAAATAGAAGAGAGCATTTTAACAAACACATGATGGACAACAAAAAATATCTCTTCCGATTTGATTTCTCCCGAGGGGTTTGACTGTTGAGGAGGAGTGGACGATGGACGGTGGACGGTTCCAGTGCTTGGCAGTCCAAGGGGGAGAACCCCTTCCCCGAAGATAGTCAACCCGTAAGGGAGGAAATGTCTCGTAGAAAGGAAGCAAGGAGAATTGCTTTCCTCCCTTCTTTGTTTTCACACACACACACACACACACACACACACACACATATATATATATATATATAGAGAGAGAGAGAGAGAGGTGTGAAATTTGAATTCCGATTCTTTTTTCCTCTTAGAGAACAGATGGCATTTATGTAATATGATGGGCAAAATGTAGATACATTCATAAAATGTGAAAAAATGCATCTCAACCATTGGATTAAACAAATCTTAGCCGTTACAACAACTTGTCTCCACACCCTTCTATTTTATAATAGAGATTAGATTTATTTACACATGAGGGAGCTGAACTATGGAAGGAAATCATCATAGTGAAATGGAATGAAATCCCTCCTAATTGCAATCAAATCAAATCACAATCACAATCAATCATGATATATTATGACAATGTTCTTTCCTTACATATAATTTCGTTTCTTTTTTTTGGTGATAAATTCCTTTCATATACTAATAATTATTCTACGAGATTCACTAACTTCAAATTGTTATGATAGATGGTCAAGGCCCGTAAGAGATTCCGATATAATCAGTGATATATTTGCTTTATCTAACAAACAAAGAGAGTGTAGTCAATAGCCAATTAATTAGCCATTTTGCATTGGCTTATAAATCCTGGACAGGCTATTTGTATATTTATTCCCTCTGTACCACAATTGAAACATTGGAGATACGATGAAGAAGATTTTTGCTTGCGGCCTTCGGTGCCTGCTTTTGCTCCATGTTGCCTTTGGTCTCTCTCTCTCTCCCTCTCTCAATAATGCTTCTCTCTGTTTAATTACCAATTACCCATGTTATCCTGTATTAACGTTATAAGCTGGTTATTGTTTATAATTGGTCGTTTACAAGGGTAATATATATGTGCAGGTGGTGAACAAGAATGTGACACGGAGTTCGAATGCGTGTGGGGGCTGGCGTGTAGTGAAGATACGATGACTTGTTTTGATGATTGCTGGACTGTAGTTGAAGATAGTGATCGCAACGCCAGACTCTTGTTTGCTACGTATATACCTAGCACTAACATGTGCCGATGCCAAATGATCTCAAAAACTCTTTGTGATGCGGAATCTCCTGCCCCTGCCCCTGCTCCTGCTCCTGCTCCGTCCACGGGAGGAGAAGTTATGGATTAAGTTCTGGCTCTAGTCAATGACAACACTGTTTGGATATGAAGGAAATTAATTATGGATTGCAACAGAAAAAGAATGATAAGTTAAAATTCTCCAATTGAATTTCCTCCCTCACTTTCTCTGCAAAAGCACTGTTGTGCATGTAATTAACTACTAGATGCCAGGGTGGAAATCATGCGAGTAATTAAAAATGTTGCTTTGAATTCATTGCCTAATTAACTAATTAAGGCAGGTTGTGTTTGGATTTCCTAAAAAATATAACTTGCTTTGGATGAATAAGCTATATATAAAAGTACCACTTGCTTGGGATGGATTTATACTTAGAAAGTTAATTAGTTATTCGTTTTTCATGCTATTATGCTGCGTGATATATATATATATATAACTTCAAGTACGTACGTGCGAAAAGAAATTATTCATAAATAAAATGAATCACCATTAATGATAGCCAAATGGTTGGAAGTTTCTCTATTCAATTCTTTTTAGTCATTCTTGTTGCTGGATTTTCTGTATATATACACGATTTTATTCTGAAAATTTGGGTAATTGAAACGTCCGTGGGTGATATTATGGTATGGAAATAATATATACAATATAGTCTAAATGAAGTATGAAACCCCACTTTTCAGAATTTTATTTTGGATACATCGGTTGTTTTTAACACCATCTCACATGAGGTGAGTCCCGGATATACGTATGATTACACCTCATACGAGAGGAGCGTTACAAATTAATAACCGTGAATTAAATTTTTTTTTCTTTCTCCCAACAAAATCTACTTCTTGAAAATTTTCATTTTAAGAATAAACTTCAAACATGTTATCAAATGTTATCTAACCAAGTTCATAAAATAGTCTAACACAACAAATGTTATCAAATTTGTGTAATTTCATTAATTGCATTCAGGAATAGCATCAGAGATATTAAGAATGCATAATCTTATGGGATTCCAACTCGAATTCAATTTTCTAAACGTTCACTCACTCAAAAGCTAGTGACACCCCTATCGCACTTGTTTCTTTAACTGACCTAGAAAATTAGAAAAGCAAAATAGGCCCAAGATTAGATATAACAGAGTAAGGAGTAGAGTTTCAGTTTGAAACTCTGTATACCCAAAAGGCTCCAACAAAAAACCTATAAAGAATTACTCCAGGCTGCGAATAATTACGCTTAATTGAAAAAAATAATCATGGTCGCGAAGAATTACTCATGGCCACAAAGAATTACTCCTAGCTGCACAGAATTATTTTTGGCCGCAATGAATTACTCTTGGCCGCAAATAATTACTCTTGGCTGCACAAAATTACTCTTGGCCTCAATTATTTGTGGCCGAGAGTAATTATTTTTAGCCAAGAGTAATTCTGTACCGCCAAGAGTAATTCTTTGCGGCTATGAGTAATTCTCAAGGAGATTGTAACGCACGACTGTTTCCCCCTGTGTAAAATAGACACATCAACCGTCCCTCAATGGATACACAAGCAGTCCTTGTATTCACAGTAGCTTCTATTTTTCTTCCTTATTTCATTGAATACGTGATTCCACCATTCTCTATCTCTTGGTGCATGTTTTGTATTGTCATAAGATTAGGAATTCTTTTCGATACTCCTGTTGTGAGAGCATTTTACTGTGTAATGTAGATTGAGCATCTCTTGGTTTTTGGATCCAAATTGGTTATATTCTTTGACGACTCCGGTTGCAATAGCGTTTGAGCGTGTGCAGTGTTGAATACATCCATTTGATCCTTTGCTCCCGAATCCAAGTTCGTTCTCTTCATCCAACATCACATGTTGCATTGAAGTCAATACGCAGGAAATGCATCTAAAAAGCATTGTGTATGGGAAAGTCTTGCATTTTGTTAAATTGAATGTCTTTTCCCACGCATCTACCCGTCCATTTCAAGTTTAAAATGAATGGTTTGTCAGCTCGTTCAAAAAAATTAAAAGAAATTGTTCAAACACGAGGACAAATATAAAAGAAAGTATTTGGTGGTGCATGATATCATGAAATTAGATGTGTAAATACCTCCCAACTAACTGGATATCTACAGTCCATACATCTTGCTCAACTTGTACAAGAAAAAAAATTAGGATGGTCACGTTTCCAGCAATTCATATGATCATCTTTCTTCATTACTTTCGACAATTTCTATAATTTCGTGAAGTGGGGTACTAGTTTTTGTTGTAGAAAGCCCTTCATCGTGCTAGAAAATATATTCAGCAATCTGAGAATCACTTGTTGCTGGACTTTATGGACAATTAGCCGTTGCTGCTGCAGACACTGCCATACCTTCGCCTGTTAGGTGCTTTCTCTTGGATGCATCAGATGAATTTGCTTTTTCTCCATGGAAAGATTTAGCCATTGCTATACGTTTTTCCCTGATTGTCAAGTCCTTAGAGGCTAAGGTGTCCTAGTTCTCATATAGAAAGATTGACAGGAATAACATAAGAGCAGAAAGGGGAGCTACGGCAGCAATTATGAAAAGACCCTTAAAACTGTCTAGCGTGAGGCTGTTGGAGGTGATTGTGGCACCATCTTGCTTCGCACAAGTAGCTCCTCCCCCCAACCATTCTTCATCGATTCTCGTCATTACATCTTGCTCAGATACATTTAAGGTTGCACTTGATACGTTAGGTACTAGGGGAGATTCCTTTGGGAATGCCTACAAGTAGATCCACACCTAACATGTTTTAGAGGATGTAGAGCTGGCGGCCCAGCTATTTTAAAATATTGCATGGATAACGCTATTTAAATAGAACTTTTATACTGAAATCCAAATGGTGTGGACTTTTATGCTGCTTTCATTCATACAGAAATCCGAACCGCTGTTATTCATTTTTTTGAATCCTTTTCAAAACTTCACAGGGTATATTTGATGCTGCCCTAGTCAATACAAAGAGAGAGAGAGAGAGAGAGAGAGAGAGAGAGAGAGAGAGAGAGAGAGAGAGACTAACGAATCCGAAGCCTGCAGTATTGTAGATAGGTCCTACCAAAGCTACCATGGTGTACTTAGGACAATATGATGGATTGGCAAGGAAGAGGTTCATGTAAGGGAGCTCATCGATTATCACAGCAACTCCTCCATTCTTACTTCCAAAGGAAAGGGCTTCGTCATACTGTTCAAACGTGCTGCAATCTTTTAACTTGGAGGAATCAAATTTGTGATTCTTCAGCAGATCCTGAACAAAAGAACCTTGCTGGTAGCCAACATACTCCTTACTTTATATGAGGTCTTTTATATCTGCGACAGAAGGATTTAGCTTTTGCACTGTCAACATTGATGTTAAGCTTGCAGTATAACTCGATATGAGTACCAGAACCACAAAAACCCACACGATTACAATAAATCTAGATAAGTTGGTGATCAAATTCTCCTCTGCAAATCAAACAAAAAATCAAGTTCCTTTTTGCGTGAGAAAATTTTGTCAACAAATACTATGATTGATGTTTGCAATGCCACTCAATAATGCATTAAGCATGTTAAATGAGAATAAGCATGTTGTTTTTATCAAACTTTGAGAAGATTCAGACTTTAGAGAGAAAACTCAAAAGAGAGAAGACATATGAAACTAAACATCTTTCTGATTATCTGTTTGCAATGGAGCATGTTTAAATAGCAGTATCAGGACACAAATCATTATCAATTGAATTAAAAGGGTAAGGGACGTATTGCACTACGTGTATCAAGAATCGGATGGAAATTTTCAATCAACAACTGCAAAAAAGGCAGCCGAATTTAGCCTTATCAACTGCAAACTGGGTTATGTATGAATCGAAATCGATGCATAGAATGAACCGGGCCTGTTGAAAGGGATTTTATATGTAGGGCCATATCGGTATCATGGGACTAAAAAATTTGACATTCTGGCTGTTTATGTTTTTTTAATATAGCACGAGATGGTGATCATGGACTTACTCTGGGCGAAAACAAGTGTGGAGAAGGAGAACCAAAATATCATTCCAACTTGCTTGCCAGGTGGGCCTTGGAATTCTTTGTTTACACAATGCTGGACAACCCAAACCACGAATACAGTCAAGACGAAGAAAAGCACCATTGTTACCCGCAAATCCATTTTTAGGGGTTTCATGAAAATCCATGCATTCATCTTGTCATCTTCAAATGGAATGACCATCGCCACACTGGACCCCATGTATGGCAATGTAAAATCAACAAACCAAGATCTGTTTGATAGAATGGTTATATCACTCACAACATCATCATAATTCTGGAGATGGACACAAATGACAAAACTTTAACTACTTAACAAAGAGAAAACAAAAATTAAAACATCTCAAATTGAAGTTGCAAATTTGATTACCCAAGAAAGAACTGATACACAAGATCATTGTAACTTCTAGCGCACTCACGATCAGGAGTTTCAATGGGAAGAAACTTGTAGGGGACATCATATGGCAAATAATGGTCCATGACTTCTTTGAACACATCTATGCAGAAACCAGTGGCAATCACAGCATTAGTTTGAGAATTCCTTTCCACTGGGACAAATTCACTAAAGCCATTTTTGACAGGAACCCCAACCCTCAACTTTGCTCCATCTGTCGGCATCTCCCAACCTTTAGGCACAACATTTGATTCACCAGGCCATATGATAGCTCCAAGATCGTCTTTGTTGGTCGAGTAACTCTTACTACTTGGCAAACTTAGATGTTTTGATATGCCATATTTTCGAGTCCAAAATCCAATTTTCCTGTCCCCTTTCTCAATTACGTTGACCTATCCAATAAGTAGATGAAATTTACCACTCAAGCCATTGAATTCAATGTTCTTGAGTGATTGAAGAAGCCTTGGTCCCATTTCTGAGATTCCAATTGCTGCTAAATCTGTTAAGTTCTCTTTAGCAACAAGTTTCTTGAACTTTGATACACCAATACCAGATCTCCCTATGGCCATTGCTAATGCTGGGATGCTATCATATGCCCATAGCTTAAACACATTCATTTCAAATCTATCCACGTCTAGATTTTCTTGACGAAATCTCTTTCTCCATCTCACTTTGAAGTTTTCAAGCTATCTAGACTTTGGAACATAAGGTTTCACACCTATCACCCCTTGTGTAGAATTTATAACTATAAGATCCATATAATCCAAGAGAAATGTAAGCCCATCTGTAATGATTCAGGCATATCCCGTGTTCATCATTTCAGCTTGTTTCACTTTTGTGAAAAAAACGGGAAGCAAGAAATGGTAACATATGTACCACGAAAACCCTGGTTTGCATTGTCATGAGGTTGTAGAGTTCTTGAAGGATATGATCATCTATGGCTGAAAAAGACAAAACACTCCGATGCCTGACTTGAGTACTGATCCCTTGGAAAGAATCAGTTAAAAAGGGCTCTAAGCTCTTCCCATAGTTGGTGTCTTCATAAATCAACACTAGCTCCCTTCAACCGCAGGCCTGAACTATAGAAGTAAGGGATTCGACCTGAGAAAAGCTACTCTATGCCCCTCGAATGAAGTATGGGTTTTCCGCGGGTGAGAGAGAAGGACTCATCGCTTGAGAAATGATGGGAACTTGCGTTTTGTTCCCAATGTCAATCACAAATTCTGCTTCTGAGGATGTTTGTGGACCTAGTATTGCCTATACGTGGACATTTTTCAGCAAGTCTATGGCTGCAAATAGAAGTTCAACAGAGGTGAGATCCCTATATATAGTTGATTAAACTCCTATAAACCTTATCAGGCAGGCAGCATTTCACAACATAATTAGTGATCGACGACTAGTAGAAAGAAAATGGTAAATCGTCATTGAACTTGTGATTTCCATGATAAGAGGAAAGGAACCATAGGCATCTAGATGAGAACGAGAAACCTGACTCAACCATTCCTTATTCTTGTCTAAATCATTTTTCTCAACTGCTTAAATAATAATAAATTGAATGAATGTGAATTCAATATTGGGCAAAGTCCACTTTCACCCCCTGTGGTTATCGCCATGTGCGGATACCCCTCTCATGGTTCAAAACTGACTACATAACCTACATGTGGTTTTGAAAATGTGCAGATAGACCCCCTACCATCATGTTTTTCATCCATATTAATAGAGGTGTATCTCACACGCTTCTAGAATGTAATCTGAGTTATTCATAATGTATTAAATAAAGAATAAAGTATCTCTGTAAAAAATCATCTCCATTAGGCATCAATAACCCAATGATCTACTCCCTCCATCCCATTTTGTTGTGCATGTTTCTTTTTTAGGATATCCCAAAAAATTGTCTATATCTCACAATCTATAATATTTTTTATGATTTCAAAATCTTTGTTTAAAAAAATAAATTGAGATCTATCAAACAAGATCTATATTGAATATACAAAATATTATAGATTGTGAGATATAAATAATTTTTTGGGACGTCCCAAAAAGGAAATAGGTGAAACAAAGTGGGACGGAGGGAGTAATTTTTAGTAAATTTAAATTTGAAATTTTAATTTCATAACAAAATCGATTTGACCATGAGCTTTTCTTTTTTTGATTGACTTGAATTTTGGCATAAACATGGTACTCATTAAAATTTACAATATCAATGGTTTGGATTCAATTTTTGGTATAGGAATGATGGGGTTATATTTAAAAAAGAAGAAAAATCAATGGACATATGAGGGTATATCAGTCTTTTAATGTTATGTCCGTTAATATAGATGGAAAACATGACAACAGGGGGTCTATCCGCACATTTTCAAAACCATAGGTAGGTTATGTGGTCAATTTTGAACGATGAGGGGGTATCCGCACATACCGATAATCACAGGGGTCAAAGTGGACTTTGCCCTCCCTTCAATATTCATACTATGCCGCATGTTTTATTGTTTGGCAGATCATCAGGTAAGAGTATCTAAGACAGTAGAAGTGGGCTATGAATATGCTAAATTATGATCACAACCACAACCACAACCAGGGGAATAAGTAGAAAAATAGGTTAAACCAAAGTGACTGCCAGATGGCTAATCTCAACATGAGATTTACGAAATTCTCAAAAACGAAACCCTATATAAGTATACATGAATGTATGTGATCATCATCAGTACGAATAAGGATGTATATATGACATCTATCTATGATAAATAGTCACACGCAAAGGAGCATGAAAAAAGAACAAGAAGATATATAGCCAACCACAGTATTCACAACTTTCAGATCAGTGGGAAGTAATTCTTCCTTATCACCTCATGATCTGCACTGCGGGGGGCACCAGTTTATGTGTGTGAGAGTTTTAAGTGTGAGAGGGTGAGACATGAGTTGTATTTGAAACTAGAAAGTGATTTTGCCACTCTCCAAAAGTTAACAATTTGAAGAGTGGCAAAATCAACCCATTTTAATTTTGGCACTCTCCAGTTAACAATTTGGAGAATAACAAAATCACTCCCCTTGAAATTTTGTGTTGAGTTTTGGGTAAAATATGTACTTGTTCCTAAAACTATCTCGAAATTTTTTACATTCCCCTTCAACTACCAATTGAATACCCTTGCCCCTTTAACTACCATACTGTTACATACTAAGGACAATCCGTCCCTCCCATCCAAATCATGGACGAAAAAGTTAACATCTCTCTCTGACTGAGTTAGTCTTCGGCTATTAATGTCTTTTAACTTGCCATACATGTAAACGTACGTATCATCTTCTTATTTTATCTCACAATCTGGTCTACTATGTTCATCAATCTTTCTCTCTCTGACTCAGTCACAAAGCAGTCTAAACATATATAAATTTGACGGAAACCCAAATTTCCAAACATGCCCATGAACAGCCTCGCCAAGTTTTAAATCATAAATCAAAGTACAACCTTTGACTATCAACGCAAATGTATAACTCGTGGGACATATTTGCTCTCTAATCAGTACAGCAATGGACCTTGAAATGGGTACGAAGAGCAATGAACAAAACCTCTGATCATGGCATTGTGCACAAACCCATTTGGGTTTTCCATCTGGGTAATGGCCAAGACTAACGAAATGTGGAACATGAGCTGCTGATGAATTGGTTGGACAAGAAGTTGTCTTGGTTTGCACTGGCCTTGCCCATGCCTGCGTAAGCTGCAGATTCCAACTGCTGATGAATTGTGAGATAGAAGAAGATGATGATAGTAGGTTAAAGACGTTAATAAGTCAAATATATTAGGTTCTATATGCATGATATTCTATAATCCTATGTAGGTAATAAGCTAACAATTATAAGTGTGGTGTTTTTTTTGAAAGTAGATAGGTGAAGATGTGGGCAAGAAGGAATCAAAGGCTAAAGAAGAAGATGCCAGGGGAGAGAAACAAGAAATAGAAAATGTGGATGAAGAAGAAGAAGAAGAAGAGGGGGGGAGGGGTTTGAAATTGTCCAGGATGAGGGTGGGCCAGAGCACATAATGGTGCGAGATGCAGAAGTGGACAATACGACTGTTGAAGCATACACGAGCATACTAGAATGTGACACACTGAAAGGGAAGAGGGGAAAAATCAAACTAAAAGTGAAATCATCGTCGCTGACTAAAAGAGTGAAAAAAACTTTCACTAGAGTGGAGAAGCGGTTAGACGATTATGTCTACGGTGATTTGAAAAAGGGGGCAAAGAATAAATCGAAACAAAAGTGAAATCCTAGTAAAGCACCGTTAATTCACTTGCTCCTGAATACCAATGCGAACCTACTGCAGCAAATTGTTGACTATTCTGATGCAGATCTCCAGTAAGTAAATATACTACACTCATATAACCTCATATGGAAAGATTGCATTACATGATCTCTGCTGTTGTTTACGACATGATCTCTGCTGCTATGTACATTGTGAACAAGGATCTGGTGCTGTAATTGTAGTCCCTATTTTGGCTACAGTACACGTATGTGATAACAGTTGCACTGTCTGGACCAATGATGTGACGAGAGAAGTTGTACCCCTGGAATACATAATGAAACTTTTGCAAGGAGGGGACGTCTCAAACTGGGTATGACAATCCTATCTTATTTCATGCTGCAAATACATATAAACAATTTGTGTACATATTATTATTGGGAGCAACAATTTGTTTTATAATATATTTTAAAAAGAATAGTGGCTTTTATCTACTAGTAGTAAATGGAGTGGCAATGCGAAATTAGACTGAGTGGATATACCAAATTATCAATTTAGAAAGTGGACTCAATAGTTTAATTGATAGACTGAGAACAAATTAGATAAAAGTTGAGGGGATTAGAATGAAATTTAGCACGGATCATTTACCTCGATTGTGAAATCTTCAGAAATTCACATCCATACCAAATATAACTTGTTAGTTTAATTTTCCCCCCTTTCAAGCCTTTTTTAATCTGAAATATATTTGGTTCTCCATCATATATATTCTACAACTTGAGCCAATAGTAAATAAATGTCATTAATCCGTGATATATGATGCCATTTACCCATTATCAAATAATTGGGAAACAAATTTCGACAAAAATGTGAAATCAATGGTAAGTGCAAAATTATGACCAAAAATATGTTTTAAGTGCAGAAGTATCGGGACAAAATAAATAAATAATTAATGTACCAGCAGATGCTACCTCCACAACATCATCCTTGGAATCCCTTTTAATTTGTGAAGTACAATCATTCTTCTTGTTCCGTGATTTTGATTTAATGCATAGAAATCTTCAAGAGCCATAGATATACAAGTCTGGCTAACCTTTCCAACCATATTATGGGCATCAAGAATCACCCCGACATCAACTTCTATTAAGCCACTATCATTTTTACCGGATATTGGCACTGCATAAAAGCTTATAATGAAGAGTACTAGTAACACAGGCAGCTGGGAACAGTATCTTTGACACTCCTGCATGCCGGGGGGGGGGGGGGGGGGGGGGGGGGGGTGGGGTGTAGACAGTAGGGAGAGAGAGAGAGAGATTACAATACTGTTAAGTTTTTGCTCGTGTCAGAACTTTTTGGAGAGAGGAATGATTGTTAACATTGTTTCATGTACTTTTAATGTGTGCATAAAATGAAATTCTGATTATGGAGACATAATATTCATCTCACATTTTGGTGGAAACTTATTAGTCAGGCTTTACCTAGTGCATTTTAGTCAACAAGTAATCTGCCAATTTTTTTGGTTGGTAAGATATTATTGTCAAGTTTCAACAGCGGTCAACATATAAAAACATGGGAAAAGGAATATCAGAGAAGATGTCAGAAATCTCAATTTGTAAAAGGATTACTAATTGTGAATTTTTTCTAACTTAGCTTGGAAAATTGGAGAGGAACGTCGGAAGCTACAAAGAAGTACCCGGCCCCATGCATAACGAGGAAATTCAATACAGAAATATACAAGTGAGTACTTCTCATCTATAATAGAAATTGCTAGGTAAATGCTAGCCGTTGACGAATTAAATAGTAACAAGTTCCTCAATAATGTTGGGTTTTTTCCCCAGGAGAATTCTATAATATTGTTGCATGTTGCTTATACCTTACACTTTTCACTCTGCTTTTTGTGGCTGACATGTATGCTATTGGGAGTTGACATTGGACAAACCAGAGAAGCCACAAGGAAATAGCATGGAAATCATAAAAACGTTGCTTCGAATTCATTGCCTAAGGCAGGTTGATTTTGGATTTCCTTAGATATGCTTGGGGTGGATTTACTTAGAAAGTTAGTTATTCGTTTTTCATGCTATTATGCTTGATATATTATTCATAAAACTTCAAGTACGTGTGACGAAATTATTCATAATAAAATGAATCACCATTGAGAGCCAATGGTCGGAAGTTTCTCTATTCAATTCTTTTCAGTCATTCTTGTCGCTAGATTAATTCCTGTTGTCGATTGTAACATCTGGAGTTTGAAATGTGAGGTGTTGACGGCCTAGCCTCATCTATTAGTGTGTGGGTTTTTATTTTTCAAGCAATCTCAACTGATTCTTGTGAGCTCTGGTGGTGTTTGTGGTGAAAATGTTGCCTGATTGCTGCGTTAATTATTAGCTTGAAATATCTTCAGAATTTGATCTCTCTCGTTAGTGCATGTATTGGGTTTTGGAGGTTGTAGCGCGATCTGAAATATTGGGGCTTTGGGTTTAGTACGAGTTGGTTTGCTTCACATTACTCAAGTTTTGATTAATTTTCTCGTTGCTGAATTTTATGTGAATGATCTGGGTAGTTGATTGTTTTGTGAAAAAACTACAAGGGCTTCATGATATTGTTGGGCTTGCAGTTTTCATGCAATATCAGCTGATTCTTGTGTTCTATGTTGTTGTTTGTGGTGCAAATATTGCCTGAATATTGCTGTTATTGTTTTGCTATTAGTTTGATTCGTTTCAGAAATCTCAGGGAAGTCCCTGCTGCTTTTGTCAAATATGGTAGGAGGAAATTAACTCTTAAAAGTAATGTATTGTCATAAGATTAGGAATTCTTTTTGATATTCCTGTTGTGAGAGCATTCTACTTTGTGTAATGTAGATTGAGCATCTCTAGGCCTTGAATCCAAATTGGTTATATTCTTTGACGACTCCTATTGCAAGAGCGTTTGAGCGTGTGCAGTGTTGGATACATTCATTTAATCCTTTGCTCCCGATTCCACGTTTGTTCTCTTCATCCAGCATCACACATATTGCATTTAAGTCACCATGCAGGAAACGCATGTAAAAAGCATCGCATATGGGAAAGTCTTTTCCTACGCTTAAAATGGATGTATTGCATATGGGAAAGTATTGCATTTCGTTACATTGAATGTCAATGGATGGTTTTGTCAGCTCGCTCGAATTGCATTTAAGTCACCACGCAGGAAACACATGTAAAAAGCATAGCATATGGGAAAGTCTTTTCCTACGCTTAAAATGGATGTATTGCATATGGGAAAGTTTTGCATTTCGTTACATCGAATGTCAATGGATGGTTTTGTCAGCTCACTAGAAAGAATTATAAGGAATTGTTCGACATGAAGGTGTATATATAAAAGAAAGGATTTGGTGGTGAACCATATCATGAGATTAGACGTGTAAATACCTCCCAACTAACTGGATACCTATAGTCTATACATCTTGCTCGAGTTGTACAAGAAAACAAATTAGGATGGTCTCGTTTTTAGCAATTCATATGATCATCTTTCTTCACTACTTTCTACAATTTCTATAGTTTCATGAATTGGGGTACTGGTTTCTGTTGTAGAAAGCCCTTCATCGTGTGAGAAAATCCTTTCAGCAAGCTGTGAATCATTTGTTGCTGGACTTTGTGGACAATCAGTTATTGCTATTGCAGGCACTGCCATACCTTCGCCTGTGGGGGGTTTTCTCTTGGATGCATCAGATGAATTGTCTTTTTCTTCATTGAAAGTTTTAGCCATTGCTATAAGCTTTTCCCTGATTGACGAATCATTAGAGGCTAAGGTGTCCCAATTCTCGTATAGGAAGATTGACAAGAATAAGATGAGAGCAGAAAATGAAGCTACACCGGCCACTATGAAAAGACCCTTGAAACTATCGAGCGTGAGACTGTTGGAGATGACCTTGGCACCATCTTGCTCCGCACAAGTAGCTCCTTCCCCCAACCATTTTTCTCTCATTCTTGTCATTACATCTTGCCCTGTTAGATTTAAGATTGCTCTTGATACATCAAGTACTAGGGGAGATCCCTTTGGGAATGCCTGCAAGTAGATCCACACATTACATGTTTGAGAGGATAATATAGAGCTGGCGGCCTGATAATATGATATTGCATGCATATTGCTATTTAAATAGAACTTTGATGTACAAATCCGAATGGGGTGGACTTCCATGCTGCTTTCATTCCAAACTATAACATCACCATTGTTAAAATACAGAAAAGGCTTTCATTTTGTGTTTTGAATTGTTTTCAAAACTCCGCAGGGTATCCTAGTCAACCTGCATGGGGAGAGAAAGAGAGAGACTCACAAATCCCATGCCTGCAGTATTGTAGATAGGTCCTACCATGGTGTACTTAGCACAGTATTTGGGATTGGAAAGGAAGAGCTTTATGTAAGGGAGCTCTTCGAAAATCGCTGCAACTCCTCCATTCTTACTTCCTTTGGAAAGGGCTTCATCATACTGTTCCGACGTGTAATATTTTTTCAACCTGGAGGTATCAAATGCCTTATTCTTCAGTAGCCCCTCGACAAAAGAACCATGCGGGTAGCCAATATACTCCTTACTCTGTATGAGGTCTCTTATATCTGTGATAGAAGGCTTTAGTTTTTGCACTGTCAACATTGATGTTAAGCTCGCAGTATAACTCGATGTGAGTACCAGAACCACGAAAACCCACACGATTACAACAAATCTAGATAAGTTGCTCATCAACTTCTCCTCTGGGAATCAAACAAAAAACTGTGATTGAGATAATTTTGTTAACAAATACTATGATAATGTTTACAGTGCTACTCAATAATGCATTAAGCATTTTAAACAAGAATAAGCATGTTGTTTTCATAAAACTTTGAGAAGATTCAGACTTTAGAAAGATAACTGAAAAAGAGAGAAGACATATGAAACTAAACGTCCTCCTGATTATCTGTTCGCAATGTAGCATGTTTTAAATAGTGGTATTAGGACACAAATCTTTATCGATACGAATTGTGAATCGGGCCGGTCGAAGGGGGTTTTATATGCAGGGCCATATAGGTATCTTGGGACTCATAAATTTGATATTCTGGCTGTTTATGTACTTTTAATATGGCTGTTTATGTACTTTTGAGATTTTGATGATGGACTTACTGTGGGCAAAAACAAGTGTGGAGAAGGAGAACCAAAATATCATTCCAACTTGCTTGCCTAGTGGGCCACGGAATTCTTCGTTTACACGATGCTCAACAACCCAAATCACGAATCCAGTGAAGAAGAAGAAAAACCCCGTTGTGAACCACAAATCCATTTTTAGGGGTTTCATGAAAATCCATGCATTCTTCCTGTCATCATCTTTGAATGGAACGATCATTGCCACACCGGACTCCGTGTATGGCAATGTAAAATCAACAAACCTAGATCTGTTTGATAGAATGGTTACATCACCCACAACAGCATCGTAATTCTGGAGATGGACACAAATGACAAAACTTTAGCTACTTAAAAAAGAGAGAACAAAATTAAAACATTTCAAATTCAAGTTGCAAATTTGATTACCCCAAGAAAGATTTGATACACAAGATCATCATAACTTCCAGCGCTCTTCCCATCAGGAGTTTCGAAGGGAAGAAACTCATAGGGGACAGCATATGGCAAATAATGGTCGATGACTTCTTTGAATACATCTATGCTGAAACCAGTGGCAATCACAGCATTAGTTTGAGGATCCCTTGTCACCGAGACAAATTCCACAGTGTCACCTATGGCAGGAAGCCCAACCCTCAACTTTGCTTCACCTGTCGGCATCTCCCAACCTTTAGGCACAACATTCGATTCACCAGGCCATATGATAGCTCCAAGATCATCTTTGTTGGTCGAGTAATTCTTACTACTGGAAAAGCTTAGATTTTTTGAAATGCCATATTTTCGTGTCCAAAATCCAATTTCCCTATCCCCTTTTCCAATTACATTGACTATTTGAAAGGATGATGGTTGTAACTGTCCATTAAGTAGATGGAATTTACCACTCAAGCCATTGAATTTAATGTTCTTGAGTGATTGAAGGAGCCTTGATCCCATTTCTGAGATTCCAATTGCTGCTAAATCTGTCAAGTTCTCTTTAGCAACTGGTTTCTTGAAATTTGATACACCAATACCAGATCTCCCTACTGCCATTGCTAATGCTGTGGTGCTATCATATGCCCATAGCCCAAACACATTCATTTCAAATATATCCATGTCTGGATTCTCTTGACGAAATCTTTTTCTCCATCTCACTTTGAAGTTTTCAAGCTGACTGGTTTTTGGAACGTAAGGTTTCACACCTATCACCCCTTGCATAGAATTTATAACTGTAGGATCCATATAATCCAAGAGAGATGTAAGCGCAACAGTAATAATCCAGACATATCCCTTGTTTAGCATTTCAGCTTGTTTTACTTTTGTGAAAAAGCGAGAAGCGAGAAATGGTGACATATGCACCACGAAAACCCTGGTTTGCATTGTCATGAGCTTGTAGAGTTCTTGAAGGATATGATCATCTGAGGCTGAAAGAGACAAAACACTCTGATACCTGACTTGAGTACTAATCCCTAGGAAAGAATTAGTTAAAAAAGGCACTACGCCCCTCCCATAGTTGGTGTCTTCATAAATCAACACTACCTCCCTCCAACCGAAGGCCTGAACTATAGCGGTAAGGGATTCAACCTGAGAAGAGCCATTCTGTGCCCCTCGAATGAAGTACGTGTTGTCTGTGGGTGAGAGAGAAGGACTCGTCGGTTGAGAAATGATAGGAACTTGCGTTTTGTTCCCAATGTCAATCACAAATTCTGCTTGTGAGGATATTTGTGGACCTAGTATTGCTTGTACTTGGACATTTTTTAGCAAGTCTATGGCTGCAAATGAAAGTTCAATAGAGGTGAGATATCTTTAGTTAATTAAACTCCTATAAACCATATCAGGCAGGTAGCAGACGACTGGCAAAAAGAAAATGGTAAATCGTTTTTGAACTTGCGATTTCCCTGATAAGAGGAAAGGAACCATGGGCACCTGGATGAGAAAGAGAAACCTGACTCCACCATTGATTACTTTTGTCTAGATTTTTTTTTTCTCATTTGCTTAAAAATATTAAAGTAGATGGATGTGAATTAAAACTATATATGCCCCATGTTTTATTGTTTGGCAGATTAGGTAAGAGTAAGACAGTAGAAGTGGCCTATGATGGATACGCTAAATTATGACCACAACCACAACCAGGGGAAAAGTACGAAAAAATATTAAACCAAAGTGACTGTCAGATGGCTAATCTCAACATGAGATTTACGAAATTCTCAAAAAAAGACTAAGATTTTTGAATATAAGTATATTTGGATGTAGAACATCTATCTATGATAAATAGTCACACGCAAGGGAGCATAAATAGTCATAGCCAACCACAGTATTCACAACTTTCAGATCAGTGTATGGAGAGTAATTCTTCCTTATCACCTCATGATCTACAGGTTTAATATTTATTCTTGAATCCTCAAGGCAAGGTTTTAGTTTTACAATCCCAAGCTCCAATGCAAATTGGATTTTCTTTGCATGATAGACGATGGCCAACAATTGAATAAAAGCTTAACATTTAACAATGAGAAGAAGGAAGCTATGTATATGTGCAGTCGCTGAAACCAGTTACAATTGAAAGCCTGATGCAATCCAACTTATTATTCAATTTATTTCTATTTTGTCATCAATCCATTGATTAAAACCTATCGTGTCCTTAACCTTTTCAAACTGGTATCCACTTAGTCTAATTTTTGATTTCCAGTTTACTAAACAAAATGTTTAAGGGCATAAGTATCGGGACAAAGTAAATACTCCTAATTAATTAACGTACCAGCAGATGCTGCCTCCACAACGTCACCCTTGGAATTCCTTTTGTGAAGTACAATCCTCGTTGTACTGTGATTTTGATTTAATGCATAGAAATCTTCAAGGGCCATAGATATGCAAGTCTGGCTAACCTTTCCAACCATATGATCATCCGCATCAAGAATCACCCCAACATCAACTTCTATTAAGCCACTGCCATTTTTACCCGATATTGGCACAACATAAAGGCTTATAACGAAGAGTACTAGTAACACAAACAGCTGGGAACAGTATCTTCGATGCTCCTGCATGTCTACGAGAGAGAGAGAGAGAGAGAGAGAGAGAGAGAGAGAGAGAGAGAGAGAGAGAGAGAGAGATTACAATAGTATTAAGTTGTTGCTCTTGTCAGAACTTTTTGGAGAGAGGAATGATTGTTAACGTTGTTTCATGCCCTTTTATTGTGTGCATAAAATGAAAATTTGATTATTGAGACATAATATTCATTTCACATTTTGGACTTAGTCAGGCTTTACCTAGTGCATTATAGTCGAAACTTTTTTTTTTTAAACAACTCATCGTGTTAGAACAAACTTATACACATGGATCCCTATTAATTTTGAAGGATAATTCACATCCTTCAATAGAGACCATAAAGTGATTAAGGCAAAGACCCACGTAGATTAACCTCACAAAATTGATAGTGTAGCACCTAAGAAGTTTCATACCATCTAGTACCTAAAAAAGAGCAAATTTTTAAGTTCCGATAATATCAGTTTGTACGTCGACTACAAATATCTCTGTATATAACGACAATCTTAATGAATTCTAGATTAATTGATTCCCAAGGATGAAGGATCCCCCCCGAGACTTTTTTTCGTTACCGGGTAGCAGTCAGTAGCTAGCTACTAGTACTAATTGTAGATGAGAATGTTTGTTCTCCCGGCCGGGTAGCAGTCAGTGAACATTAATATGACGCGGCATTTTTGTGCATAGGGCCGCTCTCACACGGTTTTAGGGTCAGCTTTCTACATATAGACCAAGACCAAGTTGGCCATGACTGTTGCGTCTTTCAATACCCATCTCTAAATTATTGCCCTCGTCAATCCGGTTTAGTGAGTTAATCGGTTAGTTCAGAGGGGGTTCAGAGCTTGTTCATAGTCCTGAACCCCACACTCGCCCCTTGCGGAGCTCGAACTCCTGTCTCCACTGAGGGAGGAGGGTATGAAGACCAACTTGACAAGCTTGATTTCTCGGTAGTGTGATTGTTTAAGTGCCTGAGATTCAGAAACTTTTTTTGATCGGCAAAAAGTATTTTATTAATTTTTAGAAATGATTACAAAGATTTAAATGGATCACTGGCACATCGGCATACGCCACCAGAAAACCAAAACCATATGAAGGCAGGATGCCAACCAAAAAACACCACAAACGAAAACAAAAGCTGAAAACAACCCAAACAATAGCGGGGGTATACTTGTTTCTATGATTCAATTTATCGGCTTTAACCCCAATTTCCACTAGAAGCTTCTTCTTAGTAATCTTCCTTTTCACTACAAGAAAAATAAAAATTGGTGATGAAAAAGTGGCGACGAAATTTAATTTCATCACTAAATGAGTATATTTGGCGATGAAAAAATAAATTCATCACTGTTTTGACAACTTCCATGACGAAATAATTTTGTCACCAAAGGTAACCCCCATTTGGCGACGAAATACATTTTTTGTCTCCAAAAGCTTAAAAAAAGTGACGAAATTATTTTTCGTCACCAAAGATAATCATTTGGTGACAAAAAATATATTTCGTCACCAAATGCTTAACTTTGGTGACAAAAAATAATTCGTCACCATTTTAACGCTTTCAGCGACGAAAAATATATTTCGTCTTCAAATGGGGTATCTTTCGTGACGAAATTTATGAATTGCGCTTTGTCACTAAATATATTTCGGACATAATTCTTTACTAAAAACTCCGATTGATATAATTCAAATTGGGTTTGAACAATAACTCAATTGCCTACAACTTTCATGTTTAGCAAAATTGCTAATTTTAATGTTTAAAGGTTCAAAATTACATTCGAAATATATTTTCATGTTAAACATATATGTTATATATTAGATATTTCAAATATTTATTGAAAAGTGTGTGTGGTGCCGTTGGTCGGAACTTGCGCGAAAAACTCAAGGGGCTTGGGTTCGAAACCCACCAGGAGCAAGAAAGAAGGATTTTTTCTCATATGAAACATCTTTTGCAATGAAAAATTTCATCACCTATTTATTATATTGGTGACGAAAATTTTCGTCACTAATGTGACCCATCGGTAAGAAATTAACAGCAAAATATAAATGTTGTTGAGATCACCATAGCACAACATTAACATTCGTCGGCCGATTTTAGTTAACCAACCATGGCCACACAACATACCATACGCATGCAGGTTTGTTAATTTGGTGGAAATGATCTGTATCCACAGCTATCGGTAGTTGGTACATACCTCATGTTTCCTGATTTAAAGTTTGATTTATCACGACTAAATATAAAAATATTATTTTACTGAGAGCAAATCAAAGTGTGCCCCATGATGATCTTCGATCTCAATCCTAGTATGATTTTGCATGGGCCAATGGCTATGGCCCTTGAAGTGATTTTCCTGCCAATTTTAACAACATGAGTCGTTGAGATTTCTCAAAATAAATTACTTCATATGCTTTCCCGTGCCTTTGAAACAAATTAATCAAAAAAGCTACGTGCACAGCAGCTGTGCACAGACCCCTTTTTCTCCTGCCTCGGGTTGTACAAAGATGATCGGAGCCGCTCATTTTGTTCAAAATTCTAAAGTGATTTTGGGTGTTTTGTTAACGCCTCTAACGATATATAACGAAGCTCATTTTTTACAGACACCTTAAACGATATATTTTGAACAAAATGAGCGGCTCCGATCATCTTTGTGCGACCCGAGGCGGGAGAAAAAGGGGTTTGTGCACAGCTCCAAATTAATATTAATATCTTAATAAATCACAGTTGGTATTATTTTTCGTTATTTGAATCAAATTAAGTGCCTTTAGTACTATGCCAGTTTTTAATGAACTTAACTAGTTCTCTCTTGGTATGGTCACTCGATTTGAAGAATTTCAATGAGTGCAAGTGTGGGCAACTCAATTAAATCCACTCTACTTGTTGCACTTATTTATTGAGCCCCATTAACCTCGTCATGAGATATTTTTTTAGAATCTCGTTTATACCATTGTATTCTTTTACGCCTTTCTATGCCATACCTCATCAAGAGATTGGCTTATTCACGAAGGAGCCATGATAAGCCATTTGCGAAGCTAAACGATCGTAGACCGTCCAAATTCAAAACGAACGGCCACGATGCACCTCCATAAATACTATTTACGAAAATAGCCGTAATAAAGTTTTTCTCATCTTAATTTAAATCTCAAGTTGAAAATCGTTTTAGTTCCAAATATAAACGATCGCCTATTCCATGTTCCAAAACATTTGAAATTAGGACGCGAGCCTGGCCAAATCATATGTATTATCAAGTTTAATTTTTTATGTTGGTAAGATATTATTGCCAAGTTTCAACAGTGCTCAATATATAAAAACATGGGAAAAGGAATATATATATATATATATATATATATATATATATATATATCAAAGAAGATATATGTCATGAGAGAATCTCAATTTGTAAAAGGATGACTAATTGTGTATTTTGTCTAACTTGGAAAATTGGAGAGGAACGTCGGAAGCTACAAAGAAGTACCCCCATCCCCATCCCATCCCATCCCATCCCATGCACATAATTAAAGAGGAATTAAGAAAAGAAATTAAGAAAAGTCTACGGCGCTTAATTTGTCCCTAGAAATTAAGAAAAGAAATTGCTAGGTAAATGCTCGCCATTGACGAATTAAATACTACTTAATAGCTAGATCATTGTTGGGTTTTTTCGAGTGAATTTCTCTCTCTCTCTCTCTCTCTCTCTCTCTCTCTCTCTCTCTCTCTCTCGTAATGTAGGGTATCCCGAATTAACTTGCGCACACCTTAGACTAATCTCTACAATCCATCCTACAGCCGTTTCACACGCTTATGCTTGAGGTGAGATGGCTCCAAGAATTATTGGTAAGAAGAATCGAATCCGAACAAACACCTAAATCTTAAGCCAAGACCACTTGATCAACGTTGTCTTTGGTTGAGTGAATTCTATATTGTTGTTGCTTATACGGTTATATATACATTGCACTTTTCATTCATTGTTTTTTTAAACCATTTTAATTCCTCTAACCGTCAATTTGTGGCTCACATATATGCTATTGGGAGTTTTCCTTTTTTGTCAAACGGAAATTCATTCAAACTACCACAACGGAACCTGCATCGTCAAAAGTGCAAGTTTAAAGAGTATCACACAAACCCAACTAAAATAAAGAGTATCATATGCTATTGGGAGTTGACATTGGACAACAAGGAAATAGTATATCATTCCAAGGGGAACTGGAGACCTTTTTTTAGTATTGTGATGGTGTGGATTATTGCTCTAAAAGTAGTTGATAACCTCTCAAAGTGTTAAGCTACTTTTGAGCTAGCTATTGTACTGTCTAGGTCGTTTTTTTTTTTTTTAATTTTTTTTTACTTGATTTGAATAATTTTTATGCCAGGGCTTCATCTCAACGAGAAAAATAGAAAATGTATAAAAATATAGATCAAAGTTGAAATTTTTTCCATAAAAACCGATAAAAAATACAGAAAGACTGTCATAAAAATTAAGTGAAAAAAAATAAAAAAGACACCATAAAGTTGGACCAAAAAAAAAAATTAACAATCATTCTAGCACCACAAATACTTGCACAAACAAATACCTGTGAGACCCATAGACTCAGTGGTGGCTCCAGAAAATTTTAATAGGGTGTTCAAAAATTACATTAACTCTACTAACCAATTATATATATATATATATATATATATATATATATATATATATATATATATATATATATATATATAATTATATGTATAGAGTTCCCTTCTCCTAAGGACCATCTTAACTTAATAAAATAAGGACCTCCCTTTCCCAATAGAATTTCAATGATCCAAGCCGCTCAATGTGTTCAAGACGTGATTTTAAGGGTACCCGTGAGAAATCAGTAAAAAATAATGACCGAAAAGGCTTCATCCGAGCAGTTTTTGTTTGTTTTTTTATCAAACGGTTCAAATAAAAACTGCTCGGATGAAGCCCTTCCCGGTTATTTTTTTTGCTGATTCCTCGCGGATACTCTTAAAATCACGTTCTGAAGCCTTTTCCAATAGTTTTTGTTTGAAAACGACTGTATATGTATATATATAGAAATTCATAGATTAGTGTGAATAATGCGACCAAAAATACATAACATATTACAATTTTTTGGATATCTAGAGTCAAGCAAGATTAACCGCGAATAAATACACTAATATTTTTTGTAGGAAATTATGTGGTGAATAGGTTCGCTTGGATCATTTTGGACATATGCTCTTCTTTTTGGAGATATAGAGTTGATTGTCGTTTAGAGAGAAGTCAAAACACGATACCGATACCAATAGATACTTTATCTTTCTTTATTTTTCTAATTTTTGGCGTTAAAAGTGTGTACCTTGTTTTGAACTAATGTATAAGATATTCAATTGTGAATTACCTAGATTAATGGGTGTTCATAGCATAGGTCCTAGGATTATTAAGTGTTGAGACAAAATCTAAAATAAAATTATTACATGTTACCTTCAAAAATAACCAACCCAAACCGAGCCTTTATGTCCCAATCAATTGGAATCGGAAGAATTACAAGAGATAAACTACACAGTCGGGAGAATTACAAGAGAAGAAATATTATTGTATTAGATTTATTTACATACTAGCGCATGCCCGTGCCTGAAGGCACGGCTTGAGCAATCAGCAAACGCAAATCATTACGTGCTCGCATATGCAATATCTCAACCTGAATCCAACAATTTCAACTCTGCGAAAAACAATAACTCTAGCATATTCTTCAGCATTTACGCTCAATAATAAGATAGGAAGTAATAATCAGCAACTCTCAATTGTTAATTGATGAAAACTAACTTAACAGATTAGGAAACCTTTGCTTTGGAGATGAAACACCAACAAAATCGACAACTCCAAATTAAAGTTTCAAAAAAAAGAAAGTAGAAATCATCATTCATGGAATAAGAAACCCTTCACTACTACAATAATAGATATGTATCACACTAAGGAAATTCACAAAGATCACGGTTTTCAGTGAAAGTGTGATAAAAAGTGATGCTTAATTTTTTTTATCGCAGTTTAACTCCAAAACTGAGATAAAAAGTGGGTTTTAACACGGAATAAAAGACCTCGCTCTTGAGGCGAGATAAAAGAAAAACAACCTCACCTTTGCGGTGTGATAAAAGATTTTAGGGTGAAAAAATGAGATAAAAGATCTCACTCTTGTGGCGAGATAAAAGAGAAAAGACCTCACCCTTATGGCGTGATAAAAAAGAGAAAAGATCTCACCCTTATTGCGTGATAAAAGATTTTAGGGCGGAACAGAATGAGATAAAAGATCTTGCTCTTGTGGTGAGATAAAAAAGAAAAGATCTCACCCTTGTAGCGTGATAAAAAACTTAGTGCGGAAAAAAGTGAAATAATCTCACTCTTGCGGCTAGATAAAAAGCCTACCCATTTAGGCGGGCGGTTTGAATTTTCACATGGGCGGACTGATACTCATTTAGGCGGGCTTTGAAAAGTTATGTGAGGAAAACGATGTCGTTTAAGGACTTTGAAAAGTTTTTTTTTTTAAAGGTAAGAAAATAAGCCCTAATTACACTCATCCGAAAAAATCTTTACGTTTCATCTTCATCTTCACGCCCAAAAAGATATATAGAGAGAGAAGGCAAATTCCACGAATGGGTTTCACCAGTGCCAGTTGTTTCTTCGACGACGGTGAGTCGAGAATGGAGTTGGGTTTTGAGATTTTGGGGTCCGAAGTTTCTTGAGGGGCCTATTTGGCTCGAGATCGTCGTCGCCAATGGGTTTCTGTGGTTGTCTTATTTTTCAGCTAAAGAGCTCGTTGGCCCTGTTTTCGGTTGGATTTGGATAAAAATTAATCTTGATTTTGTGTTTAGTTTTTTTTGGAGCCTATTTTGATGTGTCACCGATCTTACTCTGTTTCATTACTGATCACAAGAGGATTAATTAGCAGAGAGAGAAAGAAGTATTCTTGGATTCTTGCCTCTTAATTAAGCAATGATGAATTGGTTAAGTTGAAACTATTTGCCAAGTAATTCCGCAATCTGTGTTACTGTGTATGCAAGGATGGAACCAGAGGGTTTAGGAGCGGCGGCCGCCATGTCAAGAATTTTAGAAAATGCAATTATTATATGTGATAATTTTTTTTATCTCCAACTTATATAGTCTCCCCACTGCTAGGTTTTTTTCCTTATTTTTTTATTATATTCTAGTAATAAATCTTCTATTTTTTTTTCAAGAAAGGAGACCCAAATAAGTAGTCCAAAACTAAATTTAATGGGCCAAAGTGAAATAATATAAATGATGATGTGTAATTAAGAAAAAAAATTCCACACTCTAACCCTAAAACAACTTAACCTAAAAAAATTAAGGGAATTTAATTATTATGCCATTATTGATGCCCAAAATTAAAATTAGTCCTTTTTCATACTCCATGTGTAAATGACAAACATCATTTAGTTTAGTTTTTGTTATGTTATTTTAATTTTTTCCAGAGCCGATGAATATTAATATTGTAATGCATTTTTGTATTGAGGATCAGTCTTTACGAACTTTATCTTGACTTTAATTGAATCCCCGCTAATAAGCGGTGGATGAGATCTATCTCCAAATTAGTCATTCTATTTGGTTGGTTATCGAGTCATGTAGAAAGATACCCCATTGAGTCTTCAAGCCAGCATAAGGAAATTAATGAGTACGAGGATATAAATATATATATATATATATACACACACACACACACAGAGATTTTCCAGTGCTTTGGGAACACAACCACGTGGATATTCTTGTATTCTTAATTTATTTTACTTTTGCTTGAACCCAATCAAATCTACAACTATGACTATGCAACCAAAACTAATGAGCTAACCAAGATTAAGAATGACCAATGTGATTCAAATATAGCCAGGTTCATTAGAAAACATTATTTGGAGACAGTTGCATTCTTTACTTTTTATAATCACTTATATCTCTGTGTCTCGTACCATTTTTAATTAATTAGTTGGAGATAGATTCCTTAAATTGTCTTTCGAAATTATTCCAACTATAACATTCACGAGATCGAGAATTAAGAACCAGATCAGAAGTTACTATGGGAGGATTTCTTGACCTAGGAATTATCCCGCTAACAAGTACGTATGTATACTATTCAAATAGTCTTGATCTCTCTTTTTGGTTTCATTTAATTGAGAATGATGGTTTGGTGTCTAATGAGAGAATATTATCAACTTATTGTTGAACGAGGGAATCAAAAGGACCGAATGAAATTCATTTCCCATTGAATTAATAGGTCTCCACCTTATCAACTTATTGCTGACAAGTACGTATGTGGACTATTCAAATAGTCTTGGTCTCTCTTTTTGGTTTTATTTAATTGAGAATGATGGTTTGGTGTCTAATGAGAGAATATTATCAACTTATTATTGAACGAGGGAATCAAAAGGACTGAATGAAATTCATTTCCCATTGAATTAATAGGTCCCCACTTTATCAGCTGGTGGCAAACAAGGGTCTCATACGTTGTTATTGAAGCTGACTGCAAAAGTCTTCACTGAAAGTTTGCTAAAATAAACAAACAAAATGTCTCAATTGCACATTGAATGAGCTTATCCCCACAGACGGTCATTCTTGTATTTGAGAAGGATTGTGTGTGAAATTTTTTTGCTTAAATCCAATATTGGAAGACTCCGCACTTCATTAATTTGTTTGTTTGTTTATTTGTTTGATTGAAGATTCGTCCATTTGGATTGGAGAAGATAGTAAATGTTATTTTTTTGTTGTTGTGGAAATTAGTATTTTGCGAGACTTGATTTAAGTGAAAGTTTTGGTTAAGAGTTTCTGATTGCACTTTTGGTGAGAGAATTTATAATAAATGGTCATACAATATAATATTGCAGAATGAATGAGCATTGGATCCACATTATAATATTGCATCATTATAATGTATGACCTATAATGACTTGCGCCAGCTGACATGCTAACCAAGGATGGAACAAAGGGGGTCTAATGGCGGCGATTGCCACGACAAGAATTTTAGAAAATGCAATTATTATATGTGACAATTTTTTTTTATCCCAAACTTATATTGTCTCATTACTGCTAGGTTTTTTTCCTTATTTTTTATTATATACTAGTCATAAATCTTATATTTTTTTTTCATGAAAGAAGACCCAAAAAAGTATTCCAAAACTAAATTTAGTGGGCCAAAGTGAAATAATATAAATGATGATGTGTAATTAAGAAAAAAAATATTCCACACTCTAACACTAAAACAACTTAACCCAAAAAAATTAAGGGAATTAATTATTATGCCATTATCGATGCCCAAAATTAAAATTAGTCTTCGTTTGTACTCCATGTGTAAATGACAAACATCATTTAGTTTAGTTTTTGTTATGTTACTTTAATTTTTTCCGGAGCCGATGACTATTAATATTGTAATGTATTTTTTTTTAGTATACATTTCGCCATTGCTTGGATAAAATCCTGATTCCGTCCTTATGTGTACGTAATAGATAGGCATGCAATGTTATGTTAGAGGCATTTCCAAATCACTCACTTTCTCTAATTGGAAATCAATTCAGTGCTAAGCACATGACTATATTGATGGCGTACGTAAACCTCTGGATTAGACCAAATGGGAAGTTTCAACATATGTATTTTTATATATATTTTAATATCATGTTAATTGCATTTCAAAAAATTCAGCAAATTTTAAAGAAAAAAAAGTTTTTTATCTTTAGGAAGTAAATATAAATATTTTTGTTTTCCTAATGTAACAGAAGTTCTTGGCTAGCTTAGTGGTAAGGACTTGAGAAATCACTAAGAGTGCGTGGGTTTGAAACTTGGCAATGACAAGAAAAGATGGTCTAATAGATTCAAAGAAAAGATCACGCGCAATAATTTTTCATCTCAGTTTATGGTGTGACTAGTGCATGCCCGTGCCTGAAGGCACGGCGCAACACGTTTCGATCATACGCTTGGCGATAGGGGAGAGAGAGAGAGAGAGAGGGAAAGAGATGTGTTGATCCTGTATTGATTTGATCACATTGTTATGTAGGGAAAGGGATGTGCTGGTCCTGTAGTGATCTGAACAAACAATATCATTCAAACGAAAGAGGAACAAAATCGACAACAATTAAACTCCCAATTTTAAGATACATATGTTATCCTGGTAAAGCTTTTAAAAAGTGTTAAATTCACTTTGCCATGTCCCCAGCATTTACCCTGGTAATAGATACCTCATGTGGCGTGTTGAGACATATCTCCATGTGTTTATGTCATGTTGCGTGTCCTCGCAGTGTCGGACCACAAAGTCTATCAAAAAATTAATTATGCTACACAAAAAGGGCATAAAGAATTAATTCACTCCCCCCTATTTTTACTTTGTCAAACATGCATTTTAAAAAATACAAAGTGAGCATCTTTGAAAGACAAATAACAAAAGTAATAGCTCGCCAAAATTCTCATCCTCAGATTTGTGTTAGGGCCATTTAGTACTCAAAATCCAAATACCCTAGCTTGCAGCTTATACTATAAAGAGAAACACCCTTCTGATGTATAGTACTCAGTGGAATGACATTAATGGCTCAAATTTCAGAATCACGATAGCTGCAAAAAATCAAAATAGAAAATCCATACATACATATTTAGAATTAAAAAAAAAGCAACATAAGCTCCAAAGTCCTATAATATAAGCTTACTTGAATTTAGTGGTTGCCATATACTGCTGATGTTGGTGATGGTGCCCTCTACCAAGCTTTGAAGTAACCTCATTACGATGACATCGAAGCAATGTATTCATATTAATCCTCCTCAACTCCATTGCATTTTCAAACGAATCCTATATAAGTAAACTTAAATAATAAATTCATTTGCAAAGTTACCAACTGAAATAATCATGTTTATTTTGAACAACGTACCGTCATCCGAAGTAGTGATTTTGCTACTACATAGTTTATAACAACACTTTGGGATAAACAATATTTGTCGTGGAATCCAATTCATCTTTGGAAAGAAGAACGCTAATACGATCAAAAGATGTGCATCTGGATAACGCCACATATAGTTGACCATGACTAAATACTGGGGTACGCAAATCAACTCCTATGAATTTCACGGATTGTCCTTGTGATTTATTGATTGTCAAAGCATATGCCAATCGTATAGGGAACTGGCGTCTCGTCATTCGAAAAGGGAATTCTGAAGACAACGGGGTCAAGGTTATTCTCGGTATGAAGGCCAAATTGCCGAACTTTTCTCCCAATAAAATCAGAGCCTCAATAATTCGAGATGCACACCTTACAACCATCAATCTAGTGCCATTACAAAGTCCGGCCTTAGGAGCAATATTTCTCAACAAATTGTTTAGGTAAGAGGTTGTAGATGATAAAAAATAATAACTTTAAGAGGTCATACCACTGGACATGAATTTTCTTTTTCCTTTCCTGCGGTGGTTAGCTTTTTCCTTTCCTTGTCCGCGCCTGTTCCCTTTTGCTTTTCCTTAGCCATTGCTTCAGCCGTTGTTTAAAAAAAATCTGTATAAACTACCAATCCGAATAATCAAGATCCAAAAACTAAAGCCCAAGTTGGAAACTTCATAGGCCATGTCTAGGCAATTAAAGTTTGGAAATCAAACTCCCAAACAAAGACTGTATCATCTGTGTTGTATCAGATATCTTTCCTCATGTGAGTTAATAGCTGCTGCTATAATAGGTATACCCATGTTATTCTAAAGCATAGCAACAGGGGAGGCCATTTATGTTACGACCCGAGTAACCGTATGTGCAAAGTTTAGCACCTGTGGTGCTAACTTTCAGTTCACATGACACAATCTTATGTCACTGTTATCTGCTGCAATCTTCACATTGTTAATGACTGCATTACAATACCATAGATTGTTCTCACTTTATCTTATTACCCAAGATTGTTCTCACTTTTTGCTCCTTGATGGCTGGTGCTTTATTTTTCTAGTGAGAACAATCTATGGTATTTTATGCATGTGTATTTTATGCTGGTGCTTATCGTTCGAGGCACGAAGGCACGGGCATGGTATTCTGCTGTTATATGAAGATAAAAAAAGAGGGGTTGAAATAATTTTGACATATCAGAATTAAGTTTCATCATCTGTGGTTTCTTCATTTTTCTCTCTTAAGCTAGAACCAAAATTAACAAATAACTTCAACAAATTGATCTAATGGTAGAAATTGATCTTCAACAAATAACTTCTAATGGTCAGTTTTATAGAAAAGTAATGACAACATCTTATATGGTGAGGAAAATGAATTAAAAAGAAGATTTCAAATCAAGGAAAAACCTACCTTAAATTGATGTGTTTAACTCGAAGCATGTTCCATTCTGCGGGCAGCCCAACTTCTTAAGTTAAGTGCTTCCAACTGTTTGAAGGTGATTGCATGACAAATATTCTGTAGGATCCCTGTAATTGGTGCAAGAAAATTGAGTAACCAACTAACCATAGTAGCAAGGCATGGGAAAAAAAAGAAGAGAATTATGAATTTTCCCACACCCCATTGAAGTCTAATACCAACGGCTAAAGCCGCTAAACTGTGTTAAAGGCAGGCCCATCGTCCATTTACGTGGCCAAATATAGATACATGGCAAGAATCAGTCCATTTACAGTTTTTCCAAAGATAGGCATTAAAATGCATGTGATTTCTTACAAAACCCTTCTAAGAAGCAGGGAAACCAATAGCTATGAATTAAGAGGAACAAAAGTTCTCTCACAAAAACAATAAATAGATCGCTATGAATTAATGTTCAAATGATCAAGTCACCCCGGAAAACAAAATCAAATCTTTGGACAGATGAAAAAAACCCCACAATAGATGGAAGCTTGATATCTAGGTAGAAAATCCCCATAAATGCACAATAGATAAAAAGATACATATCTGAGCAGCATCCGCATCTGGTTAAGTATTAGTAGTTGATGTGTATAACTCGAAGCTAGCATTTTATTTCACAAAGTGTGTTTCAAGTGAAGAATTTCTATGTAGATAAATGTGATGTAAGGTTTTCTAGCTGAGAGGAAGAACCTGTTGGTACGATTATTTAACCTCAGCTTCTTTTTTAAAAAAATCCCCTAATCTTTGAACATGCTTCTTTTTTTTTAGGCAATGTTATTGATTTTTAACTATATTCATCTTAAATGAACACCAAAAAAATGGGAAAATGAAAGCAAAAAACCCATGCCCTCTTCATGGCATTCCAGAAAATTGCAGTATTACAAACGTTAAACTCAAATCCTCTTCGTGGATCCTAATTGAAGCATTCCATCGAACACCTGGAAGGCACTGATGCATTATGTTTTTTAAGCCAAATTTGAATCCCTCAAGCATTATGTTTTTAAGAAAATTTGGATCCCAATTGTCCAATTGCAGTTGAAGATTTTATCAAATACTTGGAAAGCAATTGAAGGAAGAATAAGAAAATTATATGCAACTTTACAGTAAAGAGGGTAAACAGAGTAACGATGACTCTGTTGGGTTTGGTTTGCAGATCAAAACAAAAAAAGAAGAAGAAGAAGTGGGATATGATGGTTTTGAAACCGGAAATGAAGGAAAATGTCGGATGATTTGTTATAGCCTAGTTTTGTTAGGATCAAAGTAACCCAAGATTCCCAGCTTTGTTTGTTCATCACAGGTGATTCAATCCCGGTGATTCAATCCCAGTTTTGTTATAGCCTAGTTTTGTTAGGATCAAAGTAACGTAAAAAAATGGGGAAGATTGTAAGGGCGAAAAAAAATTGTTTACCTGTTTCGATCGTGGGCAGCGTCCTTGGTGGTCGCTGGGTTGGGTGGTGGTGGAAATGGCGTTAACAATAGGAGCGAACAGGAGAGAGGAGTGGGAGAGAGAAGTGAGAAAACACGGTGGAGAGGAAGCACGACGGGGAAGAGAAAAATCGTTGGGTAGGCAGGTGTGTGAAATAGGTTAGAATCAATAATTCAATCCAACGATTGTAATCTATTGTAATTTTAATCCGACGGCTGATAGATGCTCATATTTGTATGAATAGATAAAAGTCTGCTCTGTTTTATAACGGAAAAGATATAGGGACCGACCAAAACCATACCGACGGTGTACCGACGGCCGCGCGCGGCCGTCTCCGGCCACCGGACGGCCGATCCGAGCCGTCCAAAAATTTTAAAAAAAAAAACCGAGGGGCCCCACGCGGGAATCAACGCCATCCGATGTGTGTAGGGTGCTTGATCTAAACACCCTATTTTTCGTGTATATACATATATACACGAAAAATAGGGTGTTTAGATCAAGCACCCTACACACATCGGATGGCGTTGATTCCCGCGTGGGGCCCCTCGGTTTTTTTTTTTAAAATTTTTGGACGGCTCGGATCGGCCGTCCGGTGGCCGGAGACGGCCGCGCGCGGCCGTCGGTACACCGTCGGTATGGTTTTGGTCGGTGTAAATAGCAGGACTGGTTTTATAATATAAATATATAGATAAGGGAGCTGAACTATGGAAGGAAATCATCACCGTAAAATGGAATGAAATCCATCCTAATTGCAATCAAGTCATATCACAATCACATTCAGTCATGATATTATGACAATGTTCTTTCCGTACATATAATTTCTTTTCTCTTTTTTGTGATAAATTCCTTTCATATAGTAATTATTAGTCTACGAGATTCACTAAACTTCAAATTGTTATGATAGATGGTCAAGGCCCGAAAGAGATTACGATATAATCGGTGATATATTTGCTTTGTCTTCTAACACAAAGAGAGTACGGTAGTCAATAGCCAATTAGCCATTTTTCATTTTGCATAGGCTTATAAATCCTGGACAGGCTATTTGTATATTTATTCGAGACACGATGGAGAAGATTTTTGCTTGCGGCCTTCTGTGCCTGCTTTTGCTCCATGTTGCCTTTGCTCTCTCTCTCTCTCTCTCTCTCTCTCTCAAAACAATGCTTCTCATTGTTTACCAATTACTCTCATTGTTTACCAATTACCCATGTTATCCTGTATTTAACGTTATAAGCTGGTTATTATTTATAATTTGGTCGTTTACATGGGTGAGTAGAATGATCCACTTTATATCCATCTCAAAACCAATTAGCAATGAGTGGAGAGGTCCCAGATATTATTAAGTGATCATCCATTTCACTCCCAAGCAATATGGGATTCATTTCCTTAACATTCCCCCTCACGTGCAACCGCGTTTGAGGTCTGTCACGTATGGCCACTTTTGGGTCCTATCATCATGCAGCCTGCTGGGATGAAATATGTTTAAACTGAGCGCGAACCGAGATGTGAGTGGGTCAGCCTTTTTAGGGTTTCGGTCCATTGTATGCTTATGATATAAAAGCAAAAAGGGCAGCCCCCCATTTTATTGTAACTGTAACATTCAAACATTCATAGTGAAAGACTCCAGCACCCCGTGGATGTACGATTGAGTTCATCGCTCAAGTCGGAACCACGTAAAAATCTCTATGTCTCTTTTCTCTTTGTTTGTGATTGTTTTCTCTTCGTTGGTTTGTTCTTCGATTGTGTGTGTAGTTTGTGGGTTTGCGCGCTTGGAACCTCAAAAACTGGTATCAGAGCTTCGGGTTAGGAGATCTAGGGTTTCACACAATGGCAGAAGACAAAGTCAAGATCGAGAAGTTCAATGGTACGAACTATGCTTTCTGGAAGATGCAGATGGAGGATATTCTATATATATCAGAATGATCTATATCATCCAATTAGCGGCGTTAAACCATAAAGCATAAAACAAGCAGATTGGGATATTTTGGATAGCAAAGCTTTGGGAACTGTGCGATTAACCCTCGCGCCATCGGTCACTTCAAATATTGCCAAAGAAAAGACAACAGCAGATTTGTTTAAAGCCCTAGAAAAGATGTACGAAAAGCCTTCAGCGGTGAATAAGGTATATCTTGTGAAAAAGTTGTTTAACCTAAAGATGCCTGAAAATTCTGATGTTGCTAAACATCTTGATGAATTTAATTCAATCACGAATTAGCTAGAATATGTGGGTATTAATTTCGATGATGAAATTAGAGCTCTTATTTTACTATCAAGTTTGCCAGGAAGTTGGAACGGACTTGTCGTGGCAGTAAGCAATTCTTCCGAGTCTGAAAAGATAAAACTAGAGGATGTTGTTGGTTTGATATTAGGTGAAGAGGCTCGGAGGAGGGTATCGGGTGAGGATACTGCTTCGGGTTCAGCGTTAAGTACAGAGGACAGGGGCAGGTCTGCGAATAGGGGAAATAATAAGAACAAAAACAAGGGTAGAGCGGCTTCAAAGAACAGGGGTCATAATAAATCTCGAGGAGGAGATACGAAGACTGAGGAGTGCTTCAATTGTGGTTAGAAGGGGCACTAGAGGTGAGATTGTAAGGCACCGACAAAACAGCAGAATGGGAAAAGTTAAGGGGGTAAGAACACTGCCTATGTATCTGATGAGTCTGATAATGATTGCTTGATTTGTTCGTTGGATTCTCCAGTGAGTCTTGGATTGTAGACTCTAGAGCCTCATTCCATACTACTCCATGCATGGATGTGTTACAAAATTATGTGCAAATTTTTTTTGGCAAAGTGTATTTGGGCGATGATGAAACTTATAGCATAGTTGGGAAAGGAGATGTACAGATTACTTAGACAGACGGGACAGTTCTGAAATTGAAGAATGTTAGACATGTGCCTAGTCTAACTTGGAATCTTATTTCAGTGGGTCAGTTGTAAGAGAGTGGAGTTGTTACATCATTTTTTTTAGACGCATGGAAGATGAGCAAGGGGGCCTTGAATCTTGCTTGTGGTGAGAAAAACGGAACCCTCTACGTATCTATAGGTACATATATCGTGGTGGCAACAAAAGGGATTGATTGCACTACATGGCATCATAGGCTGGGTCACATGAGCGAAAAAGGGATGAAAGTAATGTTGTCAAAAGGGAAATTACCAGGTTGTAAGTCGCTGAATTTGGAGTTTTGTGAGGACTGTGTTCTCGGGAAACAGAGGAAAGTCAGCTTTACGAAGGTAGCTAGGACCCTGAAAACAGAGAAGCTGAAGCTTGTGCACACCGAATGTGTGGGGCCCTTCTAAGGTAACCTCTCGTGGTGGTGCTAATTATTTTGTTACTTTCATTGATGATGCTATTAGAAAATTATGGGTTTATTTTCTTAAACATAAGTCTGATGTGTTTAGTATCTTTAAGAATTGGAGAGCACTAGTTGAGAATGAAACAGGAAAGAAATTGAAGTGTCTGAAATCAGATAACGGTAGCGAGTATTGTAGTGATGAGTTTGAGGCTCATTGCGCTGTAGAAGGGATTTGTAGGATAAAAACGGTCTCAAGAAAGCCAAGGCAGAATGAAGTTGCTGAACGCATAAATAGGACGATCCTAGAGCGTGTGAGAAGCATGAAGTTACATGCTGGGTTGCCTAAGCAGTTCTGAGCTTATGTAGTAGATACAGTCGTGTACTTCATCAATAGGGGACCTTCAATTCCTTTGAATTGTGGATTACCAGAAGAGGCTTGGACAGGTAAAGAGGTAAATTTATCCCATTTACGAGTTTTTGGTTGCATTGCTTATATGCATATAGAACTGGCAGAAAAGGGTAAACTTGATGCTAAGTCTCGTAAGTGTGTGTTCATAGGCTATGGTACTGATAACTATGGTTTAGGCTACATGATTTTGAAAATCAAAAAACACGCAGGAGTGTGGATATGGTATTTAATGAATCTACTTTGTATAGAAACAGGAACAGTCAACCCGATGAGGCTGAGAAAAATTCAGACTTGGTAGAGTTTGAAGGGATCCAAACGGTAAAGTCCTGCAGCCTCAGGATATTAATACCGAATCAATTCCATAGGAAAATCCATGGACTCCCCCTCCTAGGAGTTCAACATGTGCTGCTAAACCTCCAATACATTATTCTCCATATTTACATTATTTGTTGTTAACAGATAATGGTGAACCAGAATATTTTAAAGAAGCATTGCAGGTTGAGACCAGAGAGGAGTGGGAGCATGCCATGGATGATGAGATGGATTCTTTCTCATCAAATCAAACTTTGGAATTGGTTCAGTTACCCAAGGAGAAGAGAGCTTTGCACAACAAGTGGGTTTACAGGATTAAGGAAGAATCTGATGGTAGCAAACGGTTCAAGGCAAGGTTGGCAATAAAGGGTTTTGAGTAGAAACCAAGTATCGACTTCACTGAAAATTTTTCACCTGTTGTGAAGATTTGTACTATCAAATGTGTTCTTAATATTATGGTGGTTGAGAACTTGCACTTAAAGCAGTTAGATGTCAAAACTGCTTTCCTTCATGGGGACTTGGAGGAGGACATCTATATGCATCAGCCAGAAGGATATGTTGTGGAAGGAAAGAAGAATCAAGCGTGCAAGCTTAAAAAGAGCCTGTATGGGTTGAAACAGGCTCTGAGATAGTGGTATAAAAAGTTTGATACTTTTATGACTAATACGAGTTTCAGTAGGTGTCATGGGGATCACTGTTGTTACTTTAAAAAACTTGGTATGCCGTATCTCATACTTTTGTTGTATGTAGATGATATGCTTGTTGCAAGTTCAAGCATGGATGAGATTGTGAATCTCAAGGCACAACTGTCCAAAGAATTTGCAATAAAGGATTTGGGTTCTGCGAAGAAAATCCTTGGGATGTGAATTAGTAAGGACAGGGCAAGGGGAAAGTTGAAGTTGTCACAGGAAGAGTATGCTAAAAAGGTGTTGAAACGTTTTAACATGGAGAATGCTAAGCCAGTTAGCACACCTTTGGCAAGTCACTTCAAGCTTTCGAGTGAAAGGAATGCAGTAACTGATGAAGAACAGAGCTACATGGCGAGTGTTCCATATGCCTCGACAGTAGGCAGCTTGATGTATGCCATGGTTAATACAAGGCCAGACATTGCTCATGCAGTGGGAGTTGTCAGTAAGTTCATGGCAAATCCGAACAAGGAGCATTGGGAAGTAGTCAAGTGGATTTTGCGTTATTTGAAAGGTACTACGGATTTGGCTTTGTGTTATGGGGGTTCTGATATTTGTTTGCAAGGTTTTGTGGATTCAGATTTAGCAGGAGACATTGACAGCAGGAAGAGCACTACTGGGTATGTGTTTACTTTGAGGAGTGCAGCAGTCAGTTGGGTCTCACGGCTACAGAGAATAGTGACTATTTCCATGACAGAGGCAGAGTATGTTGCAACCATGGAGGTGTGCAAAGAGAAGGTATGGTTGAGGAGCTTCATGAAAGAGTTGAGTAAAGAGCAAGACAGATGCAGATTGTTCAGCGACAGTCAGAGTGCTATACATCTGGCAAAGAATGAAGCCTTTCATTCGAGGACCAAACATATCGACATAAAGTATCACTTTATTCGCTCTCTGTTGGAGGAAGAACAGTTCACTTTGGAGAAGATTCACACAAGTGAAAATCCGGCAAACATGTTCATGAAGGTGGTTACTGTGGGGAAGCTGAAGGCTTGTTCAGCTTCCGTGGGTCTCCAAGCTTGAGTGGGAGACTGGGTGCTGGTGTGTTTTATGATTGGTGGTGTCTAAAGACGACCGTTGATATTTGGGGGTGCCGCTGCAAACAGTTTTCAAGTGGGAGAATTATTGGGATGAAATCTGTTTAAACTGAGCGCGAACCGAGATGTGCGCGTGTCAGTCTTTTTAGGGTTTCGGTCCATTGTATGCTTATGATATAAAAGCAAAAAGGGCAGCACCCATTTTATTGCAACTGTAACATTCAAACATTCATAGTGAAACAACCCACCACCTCGTGGATGTACGATTAAGTTCATCGCTCAAGTCGGAACCACGTAAAAATCTCTGTGTCTCTCTTCTCTCTGCTTGTGATTGTTTTCTCTTCCTTGGTTTGTTCTTCGATTGTGTGTGTGTAGTTTGTAAGTTTGCACGCTCGGAACCCCAACACAGCCTTTTTGCTGGTCTATTATCGTGGGGTGTGGATTTTTAAAATGTGGGGTGGAACGGACCCCGTTCTTATACCATGTGAAAACTTTATATCCATCTCAAAACCAATTGACAATGAGTGGAGAGGTCCCAGATATTATTAAGTGATCACCCTTTCCACTTCCATGCAATGTGAAATTCATTTCCTTAACACCTTTAACCCCAAAAATTGATGTATGTGAAGAGAATAATCTGTGTTGAAATCTTTATTTTTGTAGGGCTAAAGCCCCTTTAGCTCGTTTTGGGAAACTTACTCATAAATTCTGTGGGGTCGAAGATGAAGACATTGATTTAGGCATTTACTTCCTTAACCCTATCTTTCAAAGTTCCTCCAAACTCAATTTTGTGAGTTCTAAAGCATTCTTTCGAGCAGTTTATTTTATATTTGTTGTAGTAATTAAAAAAAAAAAGAATTAGCTTTTATTGGACTTGGATAGACATGCAGATGAATCCTGTTCTATTTCGTTGAATGTATGATTCAATTGTAAAATCAAATTTGTTATCCAAAAATATATGAAAAGTTCACTGTTATATCGATCAATGTTTGATTAAAATAATTTCACACAGAAGTTCATTTCATAGGCGTCTACACAATAAACGGTCGGAATTAATTTGGAAGTGTTAATTATGAAACCCACAGAGTCAAGTTTGAAAGGGTCGGATGGAGTATTAATTATGAAGAGTTTCTATCTAGAGATAAAAATTCCAGTAGTCAGTCAGTCAAACACGCTTTCGGATCAGCAAGAATTTCCAAATATCTTGACCAAAGGAAGTCCTTGTAGCCGTGACCCCACCGGATTTGGGACCAAAGGAAGTCCTTATAGCCATGACCCCACGCTTTCGTTTTTCATGCTATTATGCTTGATATATTATTATTCATAAAACTTCAAGTACGTACGTGTGAAGAAATTATTCATAAATAAAATGAATCGCCATTAATGATAGCCAAATGGTTGCAAGTTTCTGTATTCAATTCTTTTTAGTCATTCTTGTTGCTGGATTTTCTGTATATATACACGATTTTATTCTGAAAATTTGGGTAATTGAAACGTCCGTGAGTAATATTAAGGTATGGAAATAATATATAACATAGTCTAAATGTAGTATGAAACCCCACTTTTCCGATTTTTTTTTTTAATAAAGCGGTTGTTTTTTAACGACATCTCACATGAGGTGAGTCCCGGATATGCGTATGGTCTCATCTCATGCGAGAGGAGCGTTACAAATTAATAACTGTGAATTAGAAAATTTTTCTTTCTTCCAACAAAATCTACTTCTTGGAAATTTTCATTTTAAGAATAAGCTTCAAACATGTTATCAAATGTTATCTAACTAAGTTCATAAAATAGTCTAACACAACAAATGTAATCAAATTTGTGTAATTCCGTTAGTTGCATTCAGGGATAGTATCAGAGATATTAAGAATGTATAATCATACAGGATTCCAACTCGAATTCAATTTTATGAATGTTCACTCACTCAAAAGCTAGCAACACCCCTATCGTACTCATTTCTTTAACTAACCTAGAAAAATAGAAAAGCAAAATAGTTCCAAGATTAGATATAACCAAGTAAGAAGTAGAGTTTGAAACTCTGTATACCCAAAAAACTCCAAAAAAAAACCTACAAAGAATTACTCCTGGCCTCGAATAATTAATTACTCATGGCTGGAAAAAATACTCTTGGCAGCAAAGAATTACTTATAGTCACAAAGAATTACTCCTAGCCATACAGAATTACTCTTAGCCATAATGAATTACTCTTGGCCGCTTAGAATTACTCTTTGGCCGCAAAAAATTACTCGTGGCCGCACAAAATTACTCTTGGCCGCAACAATTATTTGCGGCCAAGAGTAATTATTTGCAGCCAAGAGTAATTATGTGCGGCCAGGAGTAATTCTTTGTATCCATGAGTAATTCTCATGGGAGATTGTAATGCACGACTGTTTCCCCTTGTGTAAAATACACACGTCAACCGTCCCTCAATGGATACACAAGCAGTCCTTGTATTCATAGTAGCTTCTATTTTTCTTCCTTATTTCATTGAATACGTGATTCTACCATTCTCTATCTCTTGGTGTTTGTATTGTCATAAGATTAGGAATTCTTTTCGATACTCCAAATTGGTTATATTCTTCAACGACTCCGGTTGCAATAGCGTTTGAGCGTGTGCAGTGTTGAATACATCCATTTAATCATTTGCTCCCGAATCCAAGTTTGTTCTCTTCATTCAGCATCACATGTTGCATTGAAGTCAATACGCAGGAAATACATCTAAAAAGCATTGCGTATGGAAAAGTCTAGCATTTCGTTATATTGAATGTCTTTTCCCACGCATCTACCCGTCCATTTCAAGTTTAAAATGGATGGTTTGTCAGCTCATTCAAAAGAATTAAAATAAATTGTTCAAACATGAGGACATATATAAAAGAAAGTTTTTTTTTTTTTGATAAGTCAAATATATATAAAAGAAAGTATTTGGTGGTGCATGATATCATGAAATTAGATGTGTAAATACCGCCCAACTAACTGGATATCTACAGTCCATACATCTTGCTCTACTGGTACAAGAAAAACAAATTAGGATGGTCACGTTTCTTGCAATCAAATCATCTTTCTTCATTACTTTCTACAATTTGTATAATTTCGTGAAGTGGGGTACTGGTTTCTGTTGTAGAAAGCCCTTCATCGTGCGAGAAAATACATTCTGCAATCTGAGAATCACTTGTTGCTGGACTTTGTGGACAGTCAGCCGTTGCTGCTATAGGCACTGCCATACCTTTGCCTATGGGGTGTTTTCTCTTGGATGCATCAGATGAATTTGCTTTTTCTCCATGGAAAGATTTAGCCATTGCTATACGTTTTTCCTTGATTGTCAAGTCCTTAGAGGCAAAGGTGTCCCAGTTCTCGTATAGAAAGATCGACAGGAATAACATGAGAGCAGAAAGGGGAGCTACGGCAGCAACTATGAAAAGACCCTTAAAACTGTCGAGCGTTAGGCTGTTGGAGGTGACCGTGGCACCATCTTGCTCCGCACAAGTAGCTCCTCCCCCCAACCATTCTTCATTGATTCTCGTCATTACATCTTGCTCAGATACATTTAAGATTGCTCTTGATACGTCAGGTACTAGGGGAGATTCCTTTGGGAATGCCTGCAAGTAGATCCACACCTAACATGTTTTAGAGGATATGTAGAGCTGGCGGCCCGGCTATTTTAAAATATTGCATGGATAATGCTATTTAAATAGAACTTTTATACCGAAATCCAAATGGTGTGGACTTTTGTGCTGCTTTCATTCATACAAAAATCCGAACTGCTTTTAATCTTTTTTTTGAATCCTTTTCAAAATCCAAATGGTGTGAACTTTTTTTTGATGCTACCCTAGTCAATACACACACAGAGAGACAGACACAAAGAGAGAGAGAGAGAGAGAAAGAGAGAGAGAGAGAGAGAGAGAGAGAGAGAGAGAGACTCACAAATCCGAAGCCTGCAGTATTGTAGATAGGTCCTACCAATGCTACCATGGTGTACTTAGCACAATATGTTGGATTGGCAAGGAAGAGGTTTATGTAAGGGAGCTCATCGATGATCGCAGCAACTCTTCCATTCTTACTTCCAGAGGAAAGGGCTTTGTCATACTGTTCAAACGTGCTATAAACCTTTAACTTGGAGGAATCAAATTTCTGATTCTTCAGTAGATCCGGAACAAAAGAACCCTGCTGGTAGCCAACATACTCCTTACTCTGTATGAGGTCTCTTATATCTGAGATAGAAGGCTTTAGCTTTTGCACTGTCAACATTGATGTTAAGCTCGCAGTATAACTCGATGTGAGTACCAGCACCACAAAAACCCACACAATTACAACAAATCTAGATAAGTTGGTGATCAAATTCTCCTCTGCAAATCAAACAAAAAATCAAGTTCCTTTTTGTGTGAGAAAATTTTGTCAACAAATACTATGATTGATGTTTACAGTGCCATTCAATAATGCATTAAGCATCTTAAATGAGAATATGCATGTTGTTTTCATCAAACTTTGAGAAGATTTAGACTTTAGAGAGAAAAATCAAAAGAGAGAAGACATATGAAACTAAACATCCTCCTGATTATCTGTTTGCAATGGAGCATGTTTAAATAGGGGTATCAGGACACAAATCATTATCAATTGAATTAAAAAGGTAAGGGAACTATAGCACTACGTGTATCAGGAATTGGATGGAAATTTTCAATCAACAACTACAAAAAAAGGCAGCCGAATTTAGCCTTGTCAACTGCGAACTAGGTTATGTATCAACCATAAATCGATACAAAGAATGAACTGGGCCAGTTGAAAGGGGTTTTATATGTAGGGCCACATCGGCCTCTTAGGACTAACAAATTTGACATTCTAGCTGTTTATGTACTTTTAATATGGCGGGAGATGGTGATCATGGACTTACTCTGGGCGAAAACAAGTGTGGAGAAGGAGAACCAAAATATCATTCCAACTTGCTTGCCAGGTGGGCCTTGGAATTCTTTGTTTACACCATGCTCAACAACCCAAACTACGAATCCAGTCAAGATGAAGAAAAACACCGTTGTTACCCACAAATCCATTTTTAGGGGTTTCATGAAAATCCATGCATTAGTCCTGTCATCTTCGAATGGAACGACCATTGCCAAACTGGATGCCATGTATGGCAATGTAAAATCAACAAACCTAGATCTGTTTGATAGAATGGTTATATCACCCACAACAACATCGTAATTCTGGAGATGGACATAAATGACAAAACTTTAGCTACTTAACAAAGAGAAAACAAAAATTAAAACATCTCAAATTAAAGATGCAAATTTGATTACCCCAAGAAAGACCTGATACACAAGATCATCGTAACTTCCAGCGCTTTCACCATCAAGAGTTTCGAAAGGAAGAAACTCATAGGGGACAGCATATGGCAAATAATGGTCCATGACTTCTATGAACACATCTATGCAGAAACCAGTGCCAATCACAGCATTAGTTTGAGAATCCCTTTCCACTGAGACAAATTCACTAAAGCCACTTTTGACAGGAACCCCAACCCTCAACTTTGCTTCACCTATCGGCATCTCCCAACCTTTAGGCACAACATTTGATTCACCAGGCCATATGATAGCTCCAAGATCATCTTTGTTGGTTGAGTAACTCTTACTACTGGGCAAGCTCAGATTTTTTGATATGCCATATTTTCGAGTCCAAAATCCAATTTTCCTATCCCCTTTTCCAATTACATTGACTATTTGAAAGGATGAGGGTTGTAACTGTCCATTAAGTAGATGGAATTTACCACTCAAGCCATTGAATTCAATGTTCTGGAGTGATTGAAGGAGCCTTGGTCCCATTTCTAAGATTCCAATTGCTGCTAAATCTGTTAAGTTCTCTTTAGCAACTGGTTTCTTAAACTCTGATACACCAATACCAGATCTCCCTACTGCCATTGCTAACGCTGTGATGCTATCATATGCCCATAGCCCAAACATGTTCATTTCAAATCTATCCACGTCTGGATTCTCTTGACGAAATATCTTCCTCCATCTTACTTTGAAGTTTTCAAGCTGACTAGACTTTGGAACATAAGGTTTCACACCTATCACCCCTTGCATAGAATTTATAACTGCAGGATCCATAGAATCCAAGAGAGATGTAAGCCCATCCGTAATGATCCAGGCATATCCCGTGTTCATCATTTTAGCTTGTTTCACTTTTGTGAAAAAACGAGAAGCGAGAAATGGTAACATATGCACCACGAAAACCCTGGTTTGCATTGTCATGAGCTTGTAGAGTTCTTGAAGGATATGATCATCTGAGGCTGAAAGAGACAAAACACTACGATGCCTGACTTGAGTACTGATCCCTTGGAAAGAATCACTTAAAAAGGGCTCTAAGCCCCTCCCATAGTTGGTGTCTTCATAAATCAACACTACCTCCCTCCAACCGAAGGACTGAACTATAGCAGCAAGGGATTCAACCTGAGAAGAGCTACTCTGTGCCCCTCGAATGAAGTACGGGTTTTCCGCGGGTGAGAGAGAAGGACTCATCGCTTGAGAAATGATAGGAACTTGCGTTTTGTTCCCAATGTCAATCACAAATTCTGCTTCCGAGGATGTTTGTGGACCTAGTATTGCCTGTACTTGGACATTTTTGAGCAAGTCTATGGCTGCAAATAGAAGTTCAATAGAGGTGAAATCCCTATAGTTGATTAAAATCCTATAAACCTCGCAGGCAGCATTTCACAGCGTAGTTAGTGATCGACGACTAGCAGAAAGAAAATGGTCAATCGTCTGAACTTGTGATTTCCATGATAAGAGGAAAAGTACGAAAATAGATTAAACCAAATTGACTGTCAGATGGCTAATCTCAAGATGAGATTTACGAATTTTTTTTGCATATAAGACTGAGATTTTTGCATATAAGTATATTTGCATGTTGTCATCACCAGTGTAAATGAAGAGAAAAGTGAAGGGGGGCGAATATTAAACAAAAATAAGGATGTAGGACATCTATCTACTAGTAATTGTCCGTGGCTAAAGCTCGGCGCAATGCTTTCTAAACATGGTCTAAATGAAGTATTAAATCCCACTTTTCTAAAGATTTTTTTTGGATACAACTGTTGTTTTTAGCGCCATCTCACAGGAGGTGAGTCCCGGATATGCGTATGGTCCCACCTCATGCTAGAGGAGCGTTACAAATTAAAAACCGTGAATTAATTTTTTTTTCTCCTTCTCCCAACAAAATCTATTTCTCGAAAATTTTCATTCTAAGAATAAGCTTCAAACATGGTCCATCTAATCAAGTTCATAAAATAGTCTATATTCTTCAAATTAGCACATAATCTAGAAAGTTTTAGTATTCCTCTCTCTCTCTCTCTCTCTCTCTCTCAAAAATCACAGAGACATTAATGTACTATCGTTAGGAGTAAATAAACCTACACGGCAATTGTGTAATATGTGCAAAAAGTGTGAGCATTGTACTGAAAGAATGAGAATGAGCCTAAACCATTGGATCAAAGTAATCAATCATTCCAATAACTTGTCTTTTGTTAAGTATGGATGGGCCTTACACCCTTGTGTTATGTACTATAGAAAATTAAAATTAACTCCAATGCGAAAATACAGACACATTTCAATTTTCAACCTCATGAAGGCGAAGATGAAACTATGACTTAGAATTAAGATGCAACAAAATCAATACACTTCCTGCAACCAACATATTATAATGAATCAAATAACCAAATATATAATTAATCGGTTTTGTCCCCTCAATCACTCAACCAACTAAACAATTAGCAATTTGAACACATTTAAAAAAATGACATGGCCCCCATATATAGAGAGAGAGAGAGAGAGAGAGAGAGAGAGAGAGAGAGCGCTAAATGTGTGTGTGAGAGAGAAAGCAGTTTTGGATTCAAAATTGAAATCCGTTTTGAAATTAACGTGTGAGGAAGAGAGAGACAACCTTATCACGGTAATTGTTTTTGACTGATGTAAGGAAAATTCAAAAATAAGGAATCAGAATAAGATTATGACACATCAATTTTAGTTTTTCTTTCATCCTTCTTCCAAATATTCATTCTTTCCAAATATATTTCTTGTCCTATCCGTAAATCTCAGTCATAGAAAAAATATGTATAAATCCGAGTGTCCAAAATATAGAAAATTTAAAAACCGCTGCATATTATATAGATGATTGATAAATAGTCACACGCAAGGAAGCATAAAAAAAGAACAAGAAGATATATAGCCAACCACAGTATTCACAACTTTCATATGATCAGTACTGGAGAGTAATTCTTCCTTATCGCCTCACTCATGATCTGCAGGTTTAATATTTATTCTTGGATCCTCAAGGCAAGGATTTAGTTTTATAACCCAAGCTCCAATGCAAATTGGATTTTTGTTTGCATGATGGACGATGGCCAGCAATTGCATATATACAAAAGCTTGACATTTAACAATGAGAAGAAGGAAGCTATATATATGCATGTGCAGTCACTGAATGCATTAATACAAATGAAAGCCTGATCTGATATGTGCATTAATCCAATTAACTTACTATTATTCAATTTATTTCTATTTTGTCCTTAATCCATTGATAAAAATTACCTATCGTGTCCTTAAACTTTTCAAACTGATATCTGTTGGAAGGTAATTAAGCTTAATTAATTAATTGTGGTGTGTGTGTGTCATGGAGTTGAGAGATAATTAAGAGATATGTGAGAGTGCTGAAGAGAGGGGCCTAGCCCATCTGGGTATTTGCGGTGGGTTAAATTAATGGTGTAGTTGGGAATTATACTGTATGTGTTCGTAATAGGTGTGGGCAGAGAGAGAGAGAGAGAGTGAGAGAGAGGTACGGGAACCCTCCCAAGCGGCCGCCTGTTTGTGAGAGTTTTAAGTGTCAGGCAAGAATATTCTTCCTCAAAACCAGAAATTTTTCAGTGCCGGATGAGTATCATGTGGTGCCTGCTCGACACATCCAGGCCGTCCAAAAGTATTTTGGATGGTCTAAATTTTAAAAAAACTTTTACCCGGGAAAAATTAAACTCTTCCCTGGAAATTTTTTTTTTTAAAATCCAAACTGTCCAAAATACTTTTGATCGATTTGGATGCATGAGCGGACGCCGGATGGAATATACTCACCTAGCACTGAAAAACTTTTGGACAACTTGGATGCATCAGCAGGCACCGAGTGGAATATACCCACCCAGCACTGAAAAACTTCTCAAAACTTAAAGAAAAAACAACCCAAAGAATAGTTGTTTATTATTGGGAACAACAATTTCTTTTATAGTATATTTTAAAAAGAACAGTGGCTTTTGTCTAGTAGACGAGTGGATATAATATATCGAATTATCAATTTGGAAGTTTAAGGACTCAATAGGTTAATTGATAGACTGAGAACAATTTAAAGAAAAGTTGAGTCGTTGAGGGGATTAGAATGAAATTTAGCCTGGATCGTATACCTCGATTGTGAGATCTTCTGAAATTCACATCCATACCAAAATATAACTTGTTAGATTTTTTTGTTTTTTTCCCTTTCAAGCCTTTTTAAATCTGAAATATATTTGATTTAAAAACTTAAGGAGCTTATCTACTTAAATTTGGGTATTTGAGTTGGTCTCAAAATACTTCCCTTCAGTTTCACTCGAGTTGAAGTAATTGAAGTGAACTCCTGTAGCTTATCGCGCTGAGCTCACATTACGTGTGTTCAAACTTGATTTCCAGCCAACAAGTCGACATTGAATAGCTCGGTTAAATCATTTTATTTTGGCAGCATGTTCTAATGATCCTCGGTAAAACTAAAAGTAATAAAGTATGAACGCTTTTAAGGCCCTTGTGGGTTTTGACATTTCATTTCAATCCATATATTCCAACTCATGTTATTTTCTCATACCAAGTGCGGCCTAATTAAACTCTTTCTTCAAGGGGTTTAATATCTCTTACGAACTTTCAACCTCCATAAACTTTGGTGCATCAGAATACACAGGATGCCTGACTGCTCCATCATATATATTCTACAACTCAAACTAGTACGTGGTAAATAAATGTCATTTATCCTTGATATATGATGCCATTTTGTGCCCTTATCAAATAATTGGGAAACGACTTTTGACAAAGTGTTATGAATTATAGAGAAAATGTTACGAATTGTATTGCTAAAAAGTTACGAATCGTATAAAGGTTACGAGATACACCAAAATATTATGAATCATAATGAAATGTTACGAATCGTATTGCTGAAAAGTTATGAATTCTAGAACAAAAGTTATGAAATGTGCTAAAATGTTATGAATAAATCATAAAATAGGTGCATATGGTACACCATTTTAAGAGGTGTGTATTGTAGACTTTCCCAAAATGTGAAATCAATGGGAAGTGCGGAATTATAACCAAAAATATGTTTAAGTGCAGAAGTATCGGAACAAAGTAAATAATTAATTAACGTACTGTAGACACCCCATTCTGGACTGTCCAGATAACGTTATTTGTCGATCTTTTTACTTCCCCAATGATGATTATAGTCGAAAACAGATCGAGGACAAAGGTGTTTGAGCCTTGAGCGTCCCAAACCCCTTTCAAACCCATTTTTAAACCCTTCAAACCAGAGCCAGACGGCCCCAGCAAAACTCAACTGGCATACGCCGGTGTCGTGGAGGCGTACGCCAGTTACCTGCCACGTGTCAGTCATCGACCAATGGCCCAGCTTTAACTGGCGCACGCCAGTTAAGAGTGGCGCACGCCAGTCAAACCCAGTCAAATCAACTTTATTCAGCCACTTGGGCGGGACTTTTGTGTCACTCTGACGTCGGCCACAGTGTCCCTGATGATTGCATTCGGCGGGGGCATTCCCTCTCTCTCCTACACCCCCCATCAACTAGTCCCATGCATTTAATGCATGGAAGGCCCCTTTTGCACCTAAGGCCAGCCAAACAAGGCCTTACCTCCACTGATCTCAGTCCCTCTCCCCTCTATAAATACCCCCCTTGCATTCATTTGCAAGGGGTTAGCCACTTTAAGGGGTGCCATCTCTCTCCTTCTCCTTTTCTTCAAGTTTTCTATCTCCTTTCTTCTATTGAAAGAGAAGAAAAGGTCATACACTTCCACACATCCTGCTGGAACCCAGTCACCATATAAGCCACTATCTTCAACCTTTGAGTCCAAAACCACCTCCAAACCTCCATACAAAAGGTATACCACCTTTACGTTCTTTTCTATTTTCAGCTCCTGAGGGGGACCAGAAAGGTCCAGGCTAGTAGATAATACTAGTCCTGACCTTACACTGGTAAAATATGACAATCGATCGAGGTTCAACATGGCGCACGCCAGTCATGTGGTGCCGTACGCCAGTCCTGGCAGTACGTGCAATACTGGCGTGGGGATCATGGTTCACCCCTTTCTGCTTACTTTCATTCCTGTCAATCACCCTGGCATGCTAATAACCAGCTTACTGCTTTCTGTATTTAGAACTGTTTAGTGGTAGTATCCTATACTTGTTCATTTATGTCATATAAAGGCCTCTGGGATCCTTCTGGTCATGCTCCAGAGCCCAGATGATGCAAAGCCAAACACAGGAATCAAAGGCCAAGTGGCGTACGGTGGTCAATGACTGGCGTACGGCAGTATGCCTCGGGGTTCAGTAGCTGGCCCTTGCATCTGAGCTTAATCTAGGCCTATCTTTCTGTCCCCGCACTGTTTTGGGGTATTCTGTTTTCTTTCATGGCCTAAAGCCATTTCTGCTGCCTGTAACTATGCCTATTCTGATATATTGAACTGCGTGGTTTGTCCTGGGTGTGCACTGGTCCTTTTCCAGAGCCCAGAGGGTTGCAAACAAGGACTGAGAAATCAAACAAGTAGGAGTACGCCAGTTTGTGGGTGGCGTGCGCAGGTCTGATCACCATGCAGTGGCTCGACCAGTGCATGCTGGCAGAATCTGCTCACGTCACTTTGTGACAGCGTACTGCAGTTTGTTCGGGTTGCTCAGTGCTTGTTCTCAATCTATGTTTAGCATTGTAATCAAATCATTCATAAACATTTTGTCACATAAACTGCAATCTATTACCGCTTTCATCCCCATTAATTGCTCCCCCACCCTAACTGGCTAAAAAAAAAATTGATAAAATGAGAGAAAAATGCAAAGGTTTTTATAGAATGCCCGAGTAGAGACCGATCTCCGGATTGGGCGAGAAGGGGGTGCCATAAAACCCTTCCCCTCTCGTAACCTGGCTCCCGAACCTCAGATATCGAAGGTGACGACGGACTGGTCTACGCCTTTTCAAAATCAAACAAACGTGGCAAACGTTTTTGAGTTCGGTTCCTTGGGTATTCCACCGCTAAAACCCGAGTGGCGACTCTGAATCGAGGCGTTTCGCCGCGCGTTTTCAAAAGAGGGTCGCGCCCAATCTTTAAAAGGGAACCCGAGGTCGAGCGATTTTCGGGGCGCGTGCCCACACGTACCAGCAGATGCTGCCTCCACAACATCACCCTTTGAATCCCTTTTGTGAAGTACAATCCTTCTTGTTCCGTGATTTTGATTTAATGCATAGAAATCTTCAAGGGCCATAGATATGCAAGTCTGGCTAACCTTTCCAACAATATTATCAGCATCAAGAATCACCCCGACATCAACTTCTATTAAACCACTGCCCTTTTTACCAGATATTGGCGCAACATAAAAGCTTATAATGAAGAGTAGAACTACTAGTAACACAAGAAGCTGAGAACAATATCTTCGACGCTCTCGCATGGCTAGGAGAGAGAGAGAGAGAGAGAGAGAGAGAGAGAGAGAGAGATTTTACAATATTTAGCTTTTGCTCGTGTGAGGAATGATTTGTTGTCTCACCTCCTTTTTATTTGTGCATAACAAGTTGAGTCAATATATATTAAGTCAACTCATTTTGCTTGTTTGTCTTAGTCAATTGGGGGATGGTGTTGTGCAATGGTGTGCATAGCACGGTGTTGCGCACCTCTGAGCCATCGGATCGTGCATCCGACGACTCGAATCTCATCTCGGCAATGAATGGCTCTCGATCATTGGTTGCTGAGATGAGATCCAAGCCGTCGGATGCACGATCCGATGGTTCGGAAGTGCGCAGCATGGTACTGTGCACCTCACTGTACAACACCAACCCGAATTCTGGTTAAAATAAAGCAGTTCTTTTGATAAGGGTGGCAATGTTCTCCCCAAGTTGAATACTTTAACTTTTTAAGAGTTAATTTCCTCCTACCGTGTTTGACAAACTGATAGCAAAACAATAACAGCAATATTTAGGCAACATTTGCACCACAAACAACAACATAGCACATAAGAATCAGCTGAAATTGCATGAAAACTGAAAGCCCAACAATATCATGAAGCCCTTCTAGTCTTTTTAAAACAATCAGCTATGAACTACGCAGACGAGAAAGTCAAAACTTGCGTAATGTGAAGCAAACCAACTCCCACTACACCCAAAGCCCCAATATTTCAGATCGTGCTACAACCTCCAGAACCCAATACATGCACTAACGAGAGAGATCAAATTCTGAAGATATTTCAAGCTAATAGCGCAGCAATCAGGCATCATTTTCACCACAAACACCACCAGAGCTCACAAGAATCAGCTGAACTTGCTTGAAAAATGAAAACCCACCCAAAGTACACTAATAGATGAGGCTGCGGGACAAGCTGAACTGGTCTAGTATACTGCAATCATTTGAGCTTTGACTAGATACGTAAAGGTGCAACATGCTCACATGTCGTTTTGTGCTAATTGAGAATACATTTGTGTAGTTTGAACACAATTAAAATACCAGCTGACAACTCACGTGCATTCCCTCTTCTCCCCACCTACTCTTCTCTCTCTCTCTCTCTCTCTCTCTCTCTCTCTCTCTCTCTCTCACCTGCCTCACAAAATCCAAATACTGATAAGGATTGATTCTGATCCTAATTTTCCTTAATTCCTTCTGTACTTTGTGTGCGCTCTCTCTCTTTATCTCTTCCCGTGCATGTGGTCAGAATTATTTGTGTTCACACTGCACAATTGGGTTCTCACATGTTCAATTTATTATCGGATGATTGTGATTGTGATTGTGATTGTGATTCTAATTCCTTTCTATTAATTGTGTTCATGCTACACAATTGTTTTCTACCTAAAAAGCCCATACACATCTGGACAAAACTCAAACACATTCATAGAACACAAACGGAAAACATGAAAAGTCTGATAAGGTCAAAATGGTAATCCGAAAAACACGGCATAACTACTCAACAACCCATCTACCAAGCATGTAATGACAAACAGGATATCCATGAAAAGGGGCAAACTCGTCTTTGGCATGCCAAAATATGGACGATGGCTTACCTACTAAAAGAGGCTCAACGGTTCTTTTAGTGTAAGGGTTATTGGATCACCACAGTTTAACTATGCACTTAAAAAGTTCTAGATTTTTGGGCCCAACTGAATGCCATTTCAGTTATTGGTGTTTTCAACTACATGCAAGTTGAGTCAATTTATAGTATTAAGTCAACTCATGCTATTTCCTTGTAGCTTCTCTTGTACTACTTTGTCCAATGTCAACTCCAAATAGCATACATGTCATCCACAAAATGACAAGCAACAACAATCTTTACTACTCCATGTTATAGAGACAAGCGCTGCATACTTTTCTATTGTGATCAGAAGCGTTTCGGAAATGGGAGTAAACCGAAGGGAACACGAGCCTACTCCGGGTTTCATGAAAAATCAGCTCAATCCGATATGTGTAGGTACTCGATTCAATCTTCCATTTTTTCAATCACACTATAGGATTGACGAGGGCAATAATTCTATTTAGAGATGGGTATTGAAAGACGCAACAGAAGTCATGGCTTGGTTAAACTTATATATAGAAAAGCTGACCCTAAAACCGTGGCAAACCGGTCCCATGAATAAAATGCATGCCGCGTCATATTAATTAATGTTCACTGAATGAATCACTATATATTCTCATCGACAATTAGTGGCTGCTACGTACCCACAAGAAAGTCTCTCTAGACAAACCACATTAATTGGTCAAATTTGATTGCCAATCACGCACAGCCACAGAATATCCATATACTTACACTAAGGGGAAAAACCAGTGCACAAGCAAGGATGGGATCGGGGGGGTCTAGTAGCGGCGACCACCACGACAAGAATTTTAAAAAATGCAATTATTATATGTAAAAAAAATATTTTATGCCCAACTTATATAGTTTCGCCACCACTAAATTTTTTTAGTATATATTTCGCCACTGCTAGGGTAAAATCCTGGTTCCGTCCTTGTGCACAAGACTCCTGCCATTGCAGGGTTTGGAGAAGGGTTGATATACGCAAGGAAAGCAGAGACGTTTTTTTCCCGAATCGAACTCCTGACTTCCAGGTCACAATGGAGCAACTTTACCGTTGCACCAAGCCCACCCTTCATCCATATATATATACTCCATTACTTATATAAATCTTAAATCCTCTTAATATTCCTAAACCATAGAAGTCGCCATCGGGTCGTCATTGACAACTTGTACGACTTATATACATATACTCTACTTATACAACTTGTTACTTCTTTCCTTCTTAGAAAGAAGAGAAATTGCTAGGTAAATGCTCCCCATTGACGAATTAAATAGTAACAAGTTCCTCAATATTGTTGGGTTTTTTTCGGGAGGATTCTATAAAATTGTTGTTGGTAATGCCTTACACTTTTCACTCTGTTTTTCCCGCCCTTCCCCTAACCGTTCATTTTGTGGCTGACATATAGTATGCTATTGGGAGTTGACATTGGACAAACAAGAGCAGCTACAAGGAAATAGTATGGAAATCACGCGAGTAATTAAAAATGTTGCTTCGAATTCATTGCCTAACTAAGGCAGGTTGATTTTGGATTTCCTTTGATATGCTTGGGATAGATTTACTTAGAAAGTTGGTGATTTGTTTTTCATGCTATTATGCTAGATATATAAATATTATTCATAAAGCTTCAAGTACGTACGTGTGAAGAAATTATTCATAAATAGAATGAATCGCCATTGATAGCAAAATGGTTGGAAGTTTTTTAATTCAAGTCTTTTTAGTCATTCTTGTCGCTGGATTTCCTGTTGTTGATCGTAACATCTTGAGTTTGAAATGTGAGGTGTTGAGAGCCTAGCTAGCCTCATCTATTAGTGTACATTTGGTGGGTTTTCATTTTTCAAGCAATTTCAAGTGATTCTTGTGAGCTCTGGTGGTGTTTGTGGTGAAAATGTTGCCTGATTGCTGTGCTATTAGCTTGAATTGTCTTCAGCATTTGACCTCTCTCGTTAGTGCATGGATTGGGTTCTGGAGGTGGTTGCATGCCCAATCTGAAATGGGGCTTTGGGTTTAGTGGGAGTTGGTTTGCTTAACATTATACTAATTTTTTACCACTTTATTCGAAGACGTAGTCGGAGAAAACACCACCAGTATGGCAATGTACACGTGGTAGAAAAATTATGTCAAAATGATATGGGTAGTTAATAGTTGATTGTTTTGTGAAAACTAGAAAGGCTTCATGATATTGTTGTGCTATGCTGCTGTTTGTGGTGCAAATGTTGCCTGATTTTTGTATCCCTTTTTTCCCTTAACTGATGCAAATGTGGCCTGATTGCTGTGATTTGTTTTGCTATCAGTTTGATTCATCTTGGGGAGAACATTGCCGCACTTACCAGAAAAATCTGCTTCATTTTAATCTTTAGACGCGCTAAAGAAAGACACTATTATGCTAACAGACTAAGATAAACAAAGCAAAATGAGTTGACTTAATGAATAATTGACTCGACTTGTAGTTTAAATCACATATAACAGGAAGGGCATTCAGTTATATGTGATCTCTGCCTTTGATTCTTCAAGCAGAGTGAAACAAGCAAAATGAGTTGACATATTGACTCAACTTGTAGTTTAAAATCACCAGTAACTGAAATGGCATTCAGTTGGGCCCACATTGTGATTTCACGTTCTTCTATAGAACTTTTAAAGTGCTTAGTCCAACAGTGGTGATCCAATAATCCATGCTTGTCTGCCTAAATGAGGATTGGTCTTTGTTTTGACATGTAAGCAATGACCATTTTTTTGGGCGGGGTTCTCCCGAAAATGCCCCCTTCTCCATGCTTGCCTCCCCAAAGGAGGAAGGGGCATTTTGGTTGTTACACAACGTTTGGGTGGTGGCCCACAGGTACAATTCATGTACTACAGCACGCTTTTTAAAATTTACTTTAATGGGTTTTCCGACTTTTCACCATTTCTCTCATTGTCCTTTTTTTTCCCTTCTTAGTTTCATGCTTTTTTGTCCGTTGTGCGGAGTTAATTTGGTAAAATCATGTTTGAAAAATCTTCAAAAAATGAGAGAGAGAGAGAGAGAGAGAGAGAGAGAGAGAGAGAGAGAGAGAGAGAACCACTAGGTGATTTCCTGACAAAGAATCCTTGGGAAATCCTCAAAAATTAGAAGCATAGGATTCTGATTCTTAGCGGGGGAGATTTTGGTAGGGAGGATGACGCCAGCCATGTGGGACGAAATGAGAGAGAGAGAGAGAGAGAGAGGGTTGGGGAATAGGAAATCCACGGTCACCCATGTGCACCACTCGTCGACGGAAATCATATAAGCCTGGGTCTTACAAATCTTTCAGCAATTGCTGCCGTTATCCTTTTAATTTATGGGCTTTAATTTTTTTAGGGAAATGATATTGGCACTCTAAAAATTGATGCAGGCACTCCAAAAAACAAAAGAAAGTGACTTTGGAGTTACACTGATTTTGGAGTGCCTGCATCAATTTTTGGAGTGCCAATATCATTTCCCTTTTTTTAAAGCATGATATTGGTGTTGCTTGTGAAACTGTAAGCTAAGCATCTGTGTAGCACGGATACGGACACTAACTCCAACAAGCGACGCCATTTGTCCATACTCAAGCTTTGTTGAAGCGAAGGATTGACAACTCTGATGCCACTTGATACGGGTATAACTCACCCTTAAAAACCGGCTTACAAGAAGAAAGTGTCCAAGAATTTATAACTTAATATATACCGGACCAAGCCCATATTTAGTTAACGTGGAATATTAGGATTGTAACATTCCATCATGCTCTACAAGCGACATCCATGGTGGCACATTCTATGGACTCGTGCCATATTTGTACATTGCTTTTCAAGATATCGATGTTCGAATTGCCTATAGAAGTCTAATCCTCTCTCTGCAACTGATGATTTTGTACTTATAGAGCTATACAAGCAGTGGCGGATTGAGAAATTTCATGTAGAGGGGTCACCGCTCAAGCATAACTTTGAAAAAACTTCTCATAGTCAAATATAACAAAGACATAAATTGTTAGATATTCTAAGCACAAAAATTATAGAATCTTCCTATGAGTTCTTACCATTGATCCCAACCGATTTTCATCTTTTGAAAGTTTTGTATGATTGTATTGTTGTCAATCCGATGAAAAACATCTTTCTATATATGTACACCACCAAACTATTGTTCACCAACTGATCATTCATTTGTTTTTGCAATCGTTGATTCAGTATAGTCATTGACGAAAATACTCTTTCAACACTAGCAGTCACAATGGGTAAGATCAATGCCAAAGTCACGAGCTAGTAAAACTAAAGGAATGTTGAGTGAGGGCTATGGTTGGATCAGTACAGATGGGCTAATGGATTTGATTTACTATATGGATTCCCCTCTGATAGAGGCAATGCAAGGAGTTTTGGGGGTAAGGCCTCGGATTCCCAGGTCGAAAGAACTTGATTCCTTCGAAGTCAGGTGGAGAAGAAAGTTCCTCTAGGATAATCCTGCTGCCAAAAAGGCTGAGATAGGCATTTTTGGCCTATGGGATTATGACACTGTTTGGGCACTGGCTATGGCAGCAGAAAAGTTGGAGTTAAGGAGCCAGTCATCCTGTTTGGCTTGGGAATCTCCCAAACAGGTCCTAAGCTTCTCAGAGCAATGTTGGAGACAAGATTTGTAGGCCTGAGTGGTGAGTTTGACCATGTTAATGGGCGATTACGGCCATCAGCATTCCCATCACTGAATGTGATTGGAAAAGGGGAGAGAGAGATTGGAATCTGGACACAATCTCGTGGAATTTCAAGAGGATTCCAAACGAATGAAACAGATTCCTCCTTGAATCTGAGGGAAAGTTTCCGAGGAATTGTGTGGCCGGGAGAAATAACATTTGTGCCGAAAGGCTGGGAAATTCCAGGGAGTGGTAAAAAGCTTAGAATTGCAGTTCCTGTGAAACTTGGTTTCACTTAATTTGTGAAAGTGGAAAGAAATTCTCTTACCAATGCAACAAAAGTCAGCGGAATTGCTATCGAAACTTAGAACGTGTTTTATCTTTAGTGGCTTCGAGGATTTTTGTAGTGGTCTGGTTTGTACTCAGTTTTTATAAACGAAACTCAAATATTTTTATGGTTTGATTCTACCATCTATTAGTACTTCAAAAACACTTTTTAATGATATACCATGGGTCTTGATCCGATTTTAAATGAAAGACATACATGCGTTTTACGGAAACGAATCAATTTTTGACCTATTGAGGGTAAAATGGTCACTTCCTTTATGTACAAAATATTTTTGATCCAAACTACTTGAGCGAGAAAGTAAATTGAATAAGTTTTATAATGGTTCAAACCATATACAAATTAGAGTTCGGTAGTGTCCGGAGCAAGTCTGCAAAGTTTGACATGTTAGGTAGTATTAATGCGCCTCAGGTGCATTTCAGTGCATCTTGAACATTGCACAATAAGCCCAACTTTGCGGACTTGTCCCGGACACTATCGAACTCCAATATGCGCGTGGTTTGAACCATCATCTTTTCAATCTACTTTCTTACCGAATTTTTTTCGATGAAAAATAATTTGTACATCAAAATACTTGACCATTTTACCCTTAGCTAGTCAAAAAATAAAAACAAATTAGGAAAATGCACGTATTGCTGTCATTTTAAATCGGATTAAGACAAATTATATAATGATAAATAAGGTTTTCCATGTAAGAAAAGATGATGGAAAAGAACAATGAAAATAATAATGTTTGGTTTATGAAAAGTTGGTCAAAGGGAGACCAATTCAAAGATCAGCAAAGCCACAACAGCTAAAGTACATTTTCGTGCCCATTTACACATTCTAAATTCTATTGGACGGGCACATTCTAGGGTATTTGGTCATTCAGTAAGAGTTTCACATGGTTCATAAGGCTTTCCATACTTCATTAATTCATCACAATTGTTTAATCATCATGATTCACAAAGGCGAGGCTTGTACATTTACAAAGCCAAATTTGTCGTCTACACTACCAACACTATCTCTTGACCACTACGACTACCACAGTACCATGATCATCGTCATTTGACCACCACCCCCTTTCACCCCACTAACAAAGTAGTCAGCACCTCGACCGCTATAACTTTACCACTGCACTTTCACATCACCCCCAATCAATTAACATAATATCACCATAACAACATCTTAGTACTACACCACCGTCACTTCACCGCCACTTTCACCATTATTTCACCACAACCAAACACACAAAATAGTTTAAAATGACCGCAATAGTAAAATCTACCGACATCACTACGGAAACATAATCTCCACTATCAACTAATACATCAAGAATATTTTGCAGTCTAAAATTTTTGAGGACTTTAGCAATGTATTTGGATTGGGAATATTTTCCTGAATAGAGAATGTTAAGAATCCGTTGTGGAGGCACTAAAGATCCTAGTTGTAATTTGGTGGCAGTTTATTGACATATAGAAAATAGTTTCAATCCAGTTCGGTATTCTCGAGTGGAAATATTCTCAAATTTTGTTGTGTTGAAAGTTTTAGACACTCAAATTTGAATTTGAAAATATTTGAGCCCCACTTTGGGCGAAGGTTGATGATGAAGCAAATCTTCCTATGCTTTGACAAAGTGTGGATACTTTGTGAACATTGTGAAACAATTAAGCAAAGAAGAAGTACCTTAGAATTAGGAATTTGATTACCAAATGAAACGTAGAATGTGTTTTAGCCTTACTGGTTTCGACGATTTTTGTAGTTGTTTGGCTTCTGCCAAATTTTCATGAATGAAAAGCAAATATTTTTATGGTTAGATTTTGCTATCTTTTAGTACTTAAAAAACACTATTTATTGACATATAATGGGTCTTGATCCAATTTTATATGAGAGACATACACGCATTTTACCAAAATGAATCATATTTTGACCCATCGAGGGTAAAATGGTCACTTCTATTGATGTACAAATGATTTTTTATCCAAACTACTTAGGCTAGAAATTAAATTGGACAAGCTTTCTAACGGTTCAAACCACGCGCAAATTGGAGTTCGGGAATCTTCGGGGCAAGTCCGCAAAGTTTGACATATTATTGAGCACTAACGCGCCTCAGGCGCAGTCTTATGCGCCCTAGGCGCATTTCAGTGCGCCCCAGGAGCATGCTGATTCCACAACAAGTCCAACTTTGCGGACCTACCCCGGATACTACCAAACTCCAATTTGCTCGTGGTTTGAACCATTAGAAAGCTTGTCCAACCGACTTTCCCATTGAATTGGTTTTGTTGAAAAATAATTTGTACATCAAAATACATGACCATTTTACCCTCAATTGGTCGAATAACAAATTATTTTAGTTAAACACTAGTATCGCCCTCATTTTGAATCGAATTAAGACCAATTATATAATGATAAATAAGGTTTTTACTCGATTAAAAGATGATGGAAATGAACAATTAAAATAATAAAGTTTTATTTATGAAAAGTTGGTCAAAGGGAGACCGATTCAAAGATTATCGGAGCGGCAAAGCTGCTAAAGTACATATTTAGCGCCCATTTACACATTTTGAGTTCCATTCGATGCACACATCCCTAGTTCTAGGGTACTAGTTCATTTTGTAAGAGTGTCGACAAGGTTCATAGGGCTCTCCACCTTCATTAAATAATCAGAAACCATTCATTTTGTGGTGAAAATGTTGCTTGATTGCTGTGCTATTAGCTTGAATTGTCTTCAGCATTTGACCTCTCCCGTTAGTGAATGTATTGGGTTCTGGAGGTTGTTGCACAATCTGAAATGGGGCTTTGGGTTTAGTGGGAGTTGGTTTGCTTCACATTATACTAATTTTTTACCACTTTATTCGAAGACGTAGTCTGGGAAAACACCACCAGAATGGCAATGTACACGAGGTAGAAATATTACGTCAAAATGATATTGGTAGTTAATAGTTGATTGTTTTGTGAAAACTAGAAGGGCTTCATGATATTGTTGTTCTATGCTAGCTGTTGCTTGTGGTGCAAATGTTGCCTGATTTTTGTATCCTTTCTTTCCGTTAACTGATGCAAATGTGGCCTGATTGCTGTGATTGTTTTGCTATCAGTTTTATTCATTTCAGAAATCTCGGGAAAGTCCCTGCTTTTGTCAAACACGGTGGGAGGAAAAATTAACTCTTAAAAGTAAAGTATTCATCTTGGGGAGAACATCGCCACACTTACCAGAAAAATCTGCTTTGTTTTAATCTTTAGATGCGCTAAAGAAAGATACTATGATGCTAACAGACTAAGATAAACCAGCAAAATGAGCTGACTTCATAAATAATTGACTCAACTTGTAGTTTAAATCACATATAACTGGAAGGGCATTCAGTTATGTGTGATCAACAGAGTGAAACAAGCAAAATGAGTTGACATGTTGACTCAACTTGTAGTTTAAAATCACAAATAACTGAAATGGCATTCAGTTGGGCACACATTGTGATTTCACATTTTCTATAGAACTTTTAAAGTGCTTAGTCAAACAGTGGTGATCCAATGATTCATGCTTGCCTGCTTAAAGGAGGAATGGGGCATTTTGGTTGTTACACAGCTTTTGGGTGGTGGCCCACTGGTACTATTCATGCACTGTAGCACATTTTTAAAAATTTACTTTAATGTGTTTTCCGACTTTTCACTATTTCCCTCTATGTCCTTTTTCCCTTCCTAGTTTCTTGCTTTTTTGTCCTTTGTGTGGGTTTACTTTGGGAAAATCATATCCTTTGTCCTTTTTCCCTAGATTTTGCTAGGATCTTGATTAATGAGGAGAGAGAGAGAGAGAGAGAGAGAGAGAGAGTCACTGGGTGATTCTTTGACAAACAATCCTTGAGAAATCTTCGAAAATCAGAAGCGTAGGATTCTGATTCTGATTTTCGGAGGGGGAAATTTTGGGAGGATGACCCCAGTCATGTGGGACGAAATGAGGAGAGCATGTGAGGAAAAGTTGGGGAAGAGGAAGTCGATGTCAGCCATGTGCACCACTCATCGAGGGAAATCATATAAGCCTGGGTCTTGCAAATCTTTGAGCAACACTCAACAAAAGAAGCTCAAAAAGTATCTGGATATTGTGATTAGTAAGCAATTGGTAGAAGAAGCCATAAAGGTGATCAGAATGAAGCTTCATAGATACAAATCTCATGTAACTATCTCAGGCCAATAACCGAGGGTGCTTAGAAGAGAATGGAGTGGTGATATCCATGCCTTTGCAACTCTCTGTCTTCGACAAATACACTCTGTCACCTCACAAAGTAAGAGCAGTCATGAGGGAGGATTACGAACTAATGAATCTACTGTGGTGAAGCAAACTGACATGAACCAATGTAATGCCAGTTGAAAGCAAATTATAAGGTGAATTGTGAGTGATTCAATGAGCAATATACAAAAAGCAATGAGGGCACAGAACGACGTGCAAGCACGTCACACCTTTCACTAGTAGCTAGTCAAAGCTCGAATGATCACGGTATACTAGACCATTTCAGCTTGTCCCACAGCCGCCTCATATTTTTATTGTTTAGACTTTAGTCCCTTCACTCCCTTGTATAAAATCACCATATATTGTCTAATCGAATTATCGAACTCAACTCAAGTACTAATTGATAAAATATAAGGTGTCTTAACCTTGCTGTCTGCCTTCTGTTTCTTTTGTTTCATGCTTTTTTCCTGCTCATCGCAAACTTCTTCTAGCAGTACTAGCAATGATACAGCAGTTGTGTTTAATGTGAGAAATTTTTCAGTGCTGGGTGGGTACCACGTGGTGTCCGCTCGGCCCATCCAGGCCGTCCATTTCGGTTTTGGACGGCTCGGATTTGGAGAGAGAAAAAGGGGAGAAAGTGGTGAGGTGAGAGGAGAGAGAGGGTTTCAATCTAAGCCGTCCAACATACATTTGGACGGCCCGGTTGGGCTTCTCGGGCACCACGTGGGCACGGTCACGTGGTACCCACCCGGTACTCAAAAATTTCTCGTTTAATGTGGGTGTGGTTCTTGATTTGGATTCAGTAGTAGGACGTGTGGGACAAAGCTGTTAGTCGATGGCTCTGTCCGACTTCTATTCTCTTCGCACAAACTACACTACCAGGCTTTCTCTCCATGTTAGGGACTCAAAGGGCCAAGTCCTTGATGCTGCTGCTGCCGTTATCCTTTTAAATTCTGGGCTTTAATTTTTTAAAGCATGATATTGGTATTGCTTGTGAAACTGTAAGCTAGGCAAGCTAAGCTTCTATGTAGTACGGATACGGACACTAACACTAACAAAGGACACCATTTACCATACTCGAGCTTTGTTGAAGCGAAGGATTGACGACTTTGATGCCACTTGATATGGGTATAACTCACCCTTGAAAAGTGGCTTACAAGGAGAGGGTGTCCAAGAGTTTATAACTTAATGTATACACCAGACCAAGCTCATATTTAGTTGATGTGGAATATTAGAATTGTAACATTCCATCATGCTTTCCAAGCAACATCAATCGTGGCACATTCTATGGACTCGTACCATATTTGTACATTGCGTTTCAAGATATCGATGCTCGAATTACCTATAGAAATCTAATCCTCTCCCTGCAACCGATGATTTTGTACTTATAGAGCTATACAAGCAGTGGCGGATTCAGGAATTTCATATAGAGGGGTCACTGCTCAAGCATAACTTTGAAAAAAATTCTCATGGTCCAATATAACGAAGACATAAAGTGTTGGATATTCTAAGCACAAAAATTATAGAATCTTCCTATGAGTTTTTACCATTGATCCCAACGAGTTTTCATCTTTTGGAAGTTTTACATGATTGTATCGTTGTCAATCCAATGAAAAACATCTCTTTCTATATATGTACACCACCAAACTATTGTTCACCAACTGATCATTCATTTGGTTTCGCAATCATTGATTCAGTATAGTCATTGATGAAAGTACTCTTTCAACACTAGCACTCACAACCAGTAAGATCAATGCCAAAGTCAAGATCAAGTAAAACTAAAGGACATAATTAGTAAATTTACATCTCTTGGTCTCTACCATTTTTTCAGAAAAATCACCGAGTCCATTCAACCTCAAAAAATCACCATTAAAGGAAGAATAGAGGAAAGGAAATCTTCTGGCGTAGTTTTTTCCGGAATCCGACTGTATACAAGATGAAGACTATGCAAACTCGGGTGTTTGTGGTGCTTATGTCACTCTTGGGACTCGACTCTTTTTGAAAGCCCAGGATTTAGGAATGTTGAGTGAGGGCTATGTTTGGATCATTACGGATGGGCTAATGGATTTGATTTACTTTATGGATTACCCTCTGATAGAGGCGATGCAAGGAGTTTTGGGGTTAAAGCCTCGGATTCCCAGGTCGGAAGAACTTGATTCCTTCAAAGTCAGGAGGAGAAGGAAGTTCCTCCAGGATAATCCTGCTGCCAAAAAGGCTGAGATAGGCATTTTTGGCCTATGGGCATATGACACTGTTTGGGCACTGGCTATGGCAGCAGAGAAAGTTGGAGTTAAGGAGCCAGTCATCCTGTTTGGCTTGGGAATCTCCCAAACAGGTCCTAAGCTTCTCAGAGCAATGTTGGAGACAAGATTTGTAGGCCTGAGTGGTGAGTTTGATCTTGTTAATTACGGCCATCAGCATTCCAAATACTGAATGTGATTGGAAAAGGGGAGAGCGAGATTGGAATCTGGACCCAATCTCTTGAAATTTCAAGGGGACTCCAAACGAATGAAACAGATTCCTCCTTGAATCCGAGGGAAAGTTTCTGCGGAATTGTGTGCCCGGGAGAAAAAACATTTGTGCCGAAAGGCTGGGAAATTCCAGTGAGTGGTAAGAAGCTTAGAATTGCAGTTCCTGTGAAACTTGGTTTCCCTTAATTTGTGAAGCGGAAAGAGATCCTCTTACCAATGCAACAAAGTTCAGTGGAATCGCTATCAAAACTTAGAACGTGTTTTAGCCTTAGAGGCTTCAAGGATTTTTGCAGTAGTCTGGTTTGTACTCAGTTTTCATAAACGAAACTCAAATATTTTTATGGTTGGATTCCACCATCTATTAGTACTTCAAAAACACTATTTATTGATATATAATGGGTCTTGGTCCGATTTAAAACGAAAGACATACATGCGTTTTACCAAAACGAATCAATTTTTGACCCATTGAGGGTAAAATGGTCACTTCTTTTATGTACATAATATTTTTGATCCAAACTAGTTGAGTGGAAAAGTAAATTGACTAAGCTTTCTAATGGTTCAAACCACACACAAATTCGAGTTCGGTAGTATCCGAGGCAAGTCCGCAAATTTTGATATGTTATGTAGTATTAATGCGTCTCAGGCGCATCCTAAACATTGCCCAACAAGCCCAACTTTACGGACTTGTCCTGAACAGTACCGAACTCTGATATGCGTGTGGTTTGAACTGTTAGAAAGCTTGTTCAATCAACTTTCCAATTTTCCTACCCTTAGGTGGTCAAAGAATAAAATGTTTTAGTAAAACGCACGTATCGCTCTCATTTTAAATCGCATTAAGACAAATTATATAATGATAAATAGGATTTCCATGTACAAAAAGATGATGGAAAGGAACAATGAAAATAATAAAGTTTGGTTTATGAGAAGTTGGTCAAAGGGATATCAATTCAAAGATCAGAGGAGCCACAAAAGTATCTGTCCACGGAAGGTTAGCCTATTACACGGGAATGCTTAACCGAACTATTATCCAAGCAGACCTTTCTCTTACTTGCCTGGAATTAGTAAGAGAGGCTCGTTTAACGAGCTGGAGCCTATCAACTTAGTATATCTATCATCAAGGTGCCTAAACTCAAGGTCTCTGTACATATCAATAGGCATAGAAAGAGATTGGCCAAATCGCAGAGACTGCATTCTGCCTGGAGCATAGGACTCACTCAAAATAAAGGAAGGGCTCAGTACTCTCAGGTCTGGACTCTAGTTTTCCACGTAGAATTACTTATTCAAATATTATGGCAGAATCATATGATTCTGGGACTAGCTACCTACACCAGAGTTTTGAATCAGTGCATACTTATTCGCCAAGGAAGTGTTGAAGCTATCCCGGGTTTGTTGTTCACTGCGCTTTATATAAAGCAGTGTGCAGTCTATCTCCAACAATATGTTGGAGGTAAACCAACAGCTCATTCACTTCTTCCGGTGATGGTTACTCTGACGAAAGCAGGTATCCCTCAAATCATCCCAACTAAAGTACATTTTCACGGCCATTTACACATTCTAAATTCCATTGAATGGGCACATCCTTAGTTCGTCGTCTGACTGCTATAACTTCACCACTGCATTTTCACATCACCCCCCCCACCCCCCCCCCCCCCCCCCCCACAAATCAATTAACATAATATCGCCATAACAACATCTTAGTATAACACCACCGTCATTTCACCACCACTTTCACCGTTATTTCACTACAACAAAACACACAAAATAGTTTAAAATGACCTCAATAGTAAAATCTACAGACATCACTAAGGAAACATAATCTCCACCTTAACTACTCCCTCCGTCCCACTTTGTGGCTCCTATTTCCTTTTTGGGACGGAGGGAGTAATACATTAAGAATATTTCGCAGACTCAAAATTTTGAGGACTTTAGCAATGCATTTGGATTGGGAATATTTTCCTGAATAGAGAATGTTAGAATCCATTGTGGCGGTACTAAAGATCCCAGTTGTAATTTGATGGCAGTAGATTGACATATAGAAAATAGTTTCAATCCTTTTCGGTGTTCTCAAGTGGAAATATTCTAAATTTTTGTTGTGTTGAAAGATTTTGACACCCAAATTTGAATTTGAAAATATTTGAGCCCCGCTTTGGGCGAATGTCGATGATGCAGCAAATTGCCCTACGCCTTGACGAATTGTGGATACTCTATGAACATTGTGAAACAATTAATCAAAGAAGAAATACCTTAGAATTAGGAATTTGATTACCAAATGAAACGCAGAATGTGTTTTAGCCTTACTGGCTTCAATGATTTTTGTAGTTGTCTGACTTCTACCCAATTTTCATGAACGAAAAGCAAATATTTTTATGGTTGGATTTTGCCATCTTTTAGTACTTTAAAAACACTATTTATTGACATATAATGGGTCTTGATCCAATTTAAAATGAGAAACATTCACGCATTTTACAAGAGTGAATCTTATTTTGACCCATCGAGGGTAAAATGGTCACTTCTTTTGATGTACAAATGATTTTTTATCCAAACTACATAGGCTAGAAAGTAAATTGGACAAGCTTTCTAATGGTTCAAACCACGCGCAAATTGGAGTTTGGGAGTGTCTGGGGCAAGTCCGTCAAGTTTGACAAGTTATGTGGCGCTAATGCGCCTCAGGCGCAATCTTGTCCGCCCCGGGCGCATTTCAGTGCGCCCTAGGCGCATGCATCCTGAACATTGCACAACAAGTCCGACTTTGCGGACTTGCCCCTGATACTACCAAACTCCAATTTGCTCGTGGTTTGAACCATTAGAAAGCTTGTCCAACCTACTTTCCTACCGATTTGGTTTCGACGAAAAGTAATTTTTACATCAAAATACATGACCATTTTACCCTCAATTGGTCAGAAAAAAAATTATTTTAGTTAAACACTAGTATCGCTCTCATTTTGAATCGAACTAAGACCAATTATATATTGATAAATAAGGTTTTCACTCTATTAAGAGATGATGGAAATGAACAATTAAAATAATATAGTTTTATTTTGTGTTAGAAAGTTTTAGACACCCAAATTTGAATTTGAAAATATTTGAGCCCCGCTTTGGGCGAATGTCGATGATGCAGCAAGTTGCCCTACGCCTTGACGAATTGTGGATACTATATGAACATCGTGAAACAATTAATCGAAGAAGAAATGCCTTAGAATTAGGAATTTAATTACCAAATGAAACATAGAATGTGTTTTAGCCTTACTAGCTTCGACGATTTTTGTAGTTGTCTGGTTTCTATCCAGTTTTCATGAAAGAAAAGCAAATATTTTTATGGTTGGAATTCGCCATCTTTTAGTACTTTAAAAACACTATTTTATTGACGTATAATGGGTCTTGATCCAATTTAAAATGAGAAACATACACGCGTTTTACCAGAGTGAATCTTATTTTGACCCATTGAGGGTAAAATGGTCGCTTCATTTGATGTACAAATGATATTTTATACAAACCACTTGGGCTAGAAAGTAAATTGGAAAACCTTTCTAACGGTTCAAACCACGCGCAAATTGAAGTTCGGGAGTGTCTGGGGCAAGTACGCCAAGTTTGACATGTAATGCAGCGCTAATGTGCCTCAAGCGCAATCTTGTGCGCCCCGGGCGCATTTTAGGGCGCCCTAGGCGCATGCATCCTGAACATTGCACATCAAGTCCGACTTTGCGGACTTGCCCCGGATACTACCGAACTCCAATTTGCTCGTGGCTTGAACCGCTAGAAGGCTTGTCCAACCTACTTTCCTACCGATTTGGTTTCGACGAAAAGTTATTTTTGCATCAAAATACATGACCATTATACCCTCTATTGGTCGAAAAAAATTATTTTAGTTAAACACTAGTATTGCTCTCATTTTGAATCGAACTAAGACCAATTATATGTTGATAAATAAGGTTTTCACTCTATTAAGAGATGATGGAAATGAACAATTAAAATAATATAGTTTTATTTTGTGTTGAAAGTTTTAGACACCCAAATTTGAATTTGAAAATATTTGAGCCCCGCTTTGGGCGAATGTCGATGATGCAGCAAATTGCCCTACGCCTTGACGAATTGTGGATACTCTATGAACATCGTGAAACAATTAATCGAAGAAGAAATGCCTTAGAATTAGGAATTTGATTACCAAATGAAACATAGAATGAGTTTTAGCCTTACTGGCTTCGACGATTTTTGTAGTTATCTGGTTTCTGCCCAGTTTTCATGAAAGAGAAGCAAATATTTTTATGGTTGGATTTCGACATCTTTTAGTACTTTAAAAACTCTATTTTACTGACGCATAATGGGTCTTGATCCAATTTAAAATGAGAAACATACACGCGTTTTATCAGAGTGAATCTTATTTTGACCCATCGAGGGTAAAATGGTGGCTTCATTTGATGTACAAATGATATTTTATCCAAACAACTTGGGCTAGAAAGTAAATTGGACAAGCTTTCTAAAGGTTCAAACCACGCGCAAATTGGAGTTCGCAAGTGTCGGGGGCAAGTCTGCCAAGTTCGACATGTTATGAAGCGTTAATGCGCCTCAGGCGCAATCTTGTGCGCCCCGGGCGCATATCACGGCGCCCTAGGCGCATGCATCCTGAACATTGCACATCAAGTCCGACTTTGCGGACTTGCCCCGGATACTTCCGAACTCCAATTTGCTCGTGGTTTGAACCGTTAGAAAGCTTGTCCAACCTACTTTCCTACCGATTTGGTTTCGACGAAAAGTTATTTTTGCATCAAAATACATGACCATTATACCCTCTATTGGTCGAAAAAAAATTATTTTAGTTAAACATTAGTATTGCTCTCATTTTGAATCGAACTAAGACCAATTATATGTTGATAAATAAGGTTTTCACTCTATTAAGAGATGATGGAAATGAACAATTAAAATAATATAGTTTTATTTTGTGTTGAAAGTTTTAGACACCCAAATTTGAATTTGAAAATATTTGAGCCCCGCTTTGGGCGAATGTCGATGATGCAGCAAATTGCCCTATGCCTTGACGAATTGTGGATACTCTATGAACATCGTGAAACAATTAATCGAAGAAGAAATGCCTTAGAATTAGGAATTTGATTACCAAATGAAACATAGAATGTGTTTTAGCCTTACTGGCTTCGACGATTTTTGTAGTTGTCTGGTTTCTACCCAGTTTTCATGAAAGAGAAGCAAATATTTTTATGGTTGGATTTCGACATCTTTTAGTACTTTAAAAACTCTATTTTACTGACGCATAATGGGTCTTGATCCAATTTAAAATGAGAACCATACACGCGTTTTATCAGAGTGAATCTTATTTTGACCCATCGAGGGTAAAATGGTGGCTTCATTTGATGTACAAATGATATTTTATCCAAACCACTTGGGGTAGAAAGTAAATTGGACAAGCTTTCTATCTGTTCAAACCACGCGCAAATTGTAGTTCGCAAGTGTCGGGGGCAAGTCTGCCAAGTTCGACATGTTATGAAGCGTTAATGTGCCTCAGGCGCAATCTTGTGCGCCCCGGGCGCATGTCAGGGCGCCCTAGGCGCATGCATCCTGAACATTGCACATCAAGTCCGACTTTGCGGACTTGCCCCGGATACTACCGAACTCCAATTTGCTCGTGGTTTGAACTGTTAGAAAGCTTGTCCAACCAACTTTCCTACCGATTTGGTTTCGACGAAAAGTAATTTTTGCATCAAAATACATGACCATTTTACCCTCTATTGGTCGAAAAAAAAATTATTTTAGTTAAAAACTAGTATTGCTCTCATTTTGAATCGAACAAAGACCAATTATATGTTGATAACTAAGGTTTTCACTCTTTTAAGAGATGATGGAAATGAACAAATAAAATAATCTAGTTTTATTTTGTGTTGAAAGTTTTAGACACCCAAACTTGAATTTGAAAATATTTGAGCCCCGCTATGGGCGAATGTCGATGATGCAGCAAATTGCCCTACGCCTTGAGGAATTGTGGATACTCTATGAACATTGTGAAATAATTAATCAAAGAAGAAATGCCATTGAATTAGGAATTTGATTACCAAATGAAACATAAAATGTGTTTTAGCCTTACTTGTTTCGACGATTTTTGTAGTTGTTAGGTTTCTACGCAGTTTTCATGAACGAAAAGCAAATATTTTTATGGTTGGATTTTGCCATCTTTTAGTACTTTAAAAACACTGTTTTATTGACGTATAATGGGTCATTATCCAATTTAGAATGAAAAACATACACGCGTTTTACCAGAGTGAATCTTATTTTGAACCATCGAGGGTAAAATGGTCGCTTCATTTGATGTACAAATGATATTTTATCCAAACCACTTGGGCTAGAAAGTAAATTGGATAAGCTTTCTAACGGTTCAAACCACGCGCAAATTGGAGTTCGCAAGTGTCGGGGGCAAGTCTGCCAGGTTCGACATGTTATGAAGCGTTAATGCGCCTCAGGCGCAGTCTTGTGCGCCCCGGGTGCATGTTAGGGCGCCCTAGGCGCATGCATCCTGAACATTGCACATCAAGTCCGACTTTGCGGACTTGCCCCGGATACTACCGAGCTCCAATTTGCTCATGGTTTGAACCGTTAGAAAGCTTGTCCAACCTACTTTCCTACCGATTTGGTTTCGACGAAAAGTAATTTTTGCATCAAAATACATGACCATTTTACCCTTTATTGGTCGAAAAAAAAATTATTTTAGTTAAAAACTAGTATTGCTCTCATTTTGAATCGAACTAAGACCAATTATACATTGATAACTAAGGTTTTCACTCTATTAAGAGATGATGGAAATGAACAAATAAAATAATATAGTTTTATTTTGTGTTGAAAGTTTTAGACACCCAAATTTGAATTTTGAAAATATTTGAGCCCCGCTTTGGGCAAATCTCGATGATGCAGCAAATTGCCCTACGCCTTGAGGAATTGTGGATACTCTATGAACATTGTGAAATAATTAATCGAAGAAGAAATGCCTTAGAATTAGGAATTTGATTACCAAATGAAACATAGAATGTGTTTTAGCCTTACTGGTTTCGACGATTTTTGTAGTTGTCAGGTTTCTGCCCAGTTTTCATGAGCAAAAACATTTATTTTTATGGTTGGATTTTTCCATCTTTTAGTACTTTAAAAATACTATTTTATTGACGTATAATGGGTCTTGATCCAATTTAAAATGAGAAACATACACGCGTTTTACCAGAGTGAATCTTATTTTGAACCATCGAGGGTAAAATGGTCGCTTCATTTGATGTACAAAAGATATTTTATCCAAACCACTTGGGCTAGAAAGTAAATTGGACAAGCTTTCTAACGGTTCAAACCACGCGCAAATTGGAGTTTGGGAGTGTCTGAGGCAAGTCCGCCAAGTTTGACATGTTTTGTGGCGCATGCATCCTGAACATTGCACAACAAGTCTAATTTGCGGACTTGCCCCAGATACTACCAAAATCCAATTTGCTCGTGGTTTAAACCATTAGAAAGCTTGTCCAACCTACTTTCCTACCAATTTGGTTTCGACGAAAAGTAATTTTTACATCAAAATACATGAAAGAAAAGCAAATATTTTCACGGTTGGATTTCGCCTTCTTTTAGTACTTTAAAAACACTATTTTATTGGCGTATAACGGGTCTTGATCCAATTTAAAATGAGAAACATATATGCGTTTTTCCAGAGTGAATCTTATTTTTAACCATCGAGGGTAAAATGGTCGCTTCATTTGATGTACAAATGACATTTTATCCAAACCACTTGGGCTACAAAGTAAATTGGACAAACTTTCTAACGGCTCAAACCACGCGAAAATTGGAGTTCGGGAGTGTCTGAGGCAAGTCCGCCAAGTTTGACATGTTAGGCGCAATCTTGTGCGCCCCGGGCGCATGTCAGGGCGCCCTAGGCACGTGCATCCTGAACATTGCACAACAAGTCCGACTTTGCGGACTTGCCACGGATACTACCGAACTCCAATTTTCTCGTGGTTTGAACCATTAGAAAGCTTGTCCAACTTACTTTCCTACCAATTTGGTTTCGACGAAAAGTTATTTTTTCATCAAAATCCATGACCATTTTCCCTCTATTGGTCAAAAAAAAATTTATTTTAGTTAAACACTAGTATTGCTCCCATTTTGAATCGAACTAAGACAAATTATATGTTGATAAATAAGGTTTTCACTCTATTAAGAGATGATGGAAATGAACAATTAAAAGAATATAGTTTTATTTTGTGTTGAAAGTTTTAGACACCCAAATTTGAATTTGAAAATATTTGAGCCCCACTTTGGGCGAATGTCGATGATGCAGCAAATTGCCCTACGCCTTAACGAATTGTGGATACTCTATGAACATCGTGAAACAATTAATTGAAGAAGAAATGCCTTAGAATTTTGAATTTGATTTCCAAATGAAACATAGAATGCATTTTAGCCTTACTGGTTTCGACGATTTTTGTTATTGTCTGGTTTCTACCCTGTTTTCATGAAAGAAATGCAAATATTTTCATGGTTGGATTTCACCATCTTTTAGTACTTTAAAAACACTATTTTATTGGCATATAATAGATCTTGATCCAATTTAAAATGAGAAACATACATGCGTTTTACCAGAGTGCATCTTATTTTGAACCATCGAGGGTAAAATGGTCACTTCATTTGATGTACAAATGATATTTTATCCAAACCACTTGGGCTAGAAAGTAAATTGGACAAGCTTTCTAACGGTTCAAACCACGCGCAAATTGGAGTTCGGGAGTGTCTAGGGCAAGTCCGCCAAGTTTGACATGTTATGCAGCGCTAATGCGCCTCTGGCACAATTTTGTGCACCCCGGGCGCATGTCAGGGCGCCCTAGGCGCGTGCATCCTAAACATTGCACAACAAGTCCGACTTTACGGACTTGCCCGGGATACTACCGAGCTCCAATTTTCTCGTGGTTTCAACCGTTAGAAAGCTTGTCCAACCTACTCTCCTACCGATTTGGTTTCGACGAAAAGTAATTTTTGCATCAAACTACATGACCATTTTACCCTCAATTGGTCGAAAAACAAATTATTTTAGTTAAACACTAGTATCGCTCTCATTTTGAATCGAACTAAGACAAATTATATATTGATAAATAAGGTTTTCACTCTATTGAGAGATGATGGAAATGAACAATTAAAATAATATAGTTTTATTTTGTGTTGAAAGTTTTAGACACCCAAATTTGAATTTGAAAATATTTGAGCCCCGCTTTGGGCGAATGTCGATGATGCAGCAAATTGCCCTATGCCTTGACGAATTGTGGATACTCTATGAACATTGTGAAATAATTAATCGAAGTAGAAATGCCTTAGAATTAGGAATTTGATTACCAAATGAAACATAGAATGTGTTTTAGCCTTACTGGCTTCGACGACTTTTGTAGTTGTCTGGTTTCTACCTAGTTTTCATGAAAGAGAACAAATATTTTTATGGTTGGATTTCACCATCTTTTAGTACTTTAAAAACACTATTTTATTGGCATATAATGGGTCTTGATCCAATTTAAAATGAGAACATACATGCGTTTTACCAGAGTGAATCTTATTTTGAACCATCGAGGGTAAAATGGTCGCTTCATTTGATGTACAAATGATATTTTATCCAAACCACTTGGGGTAGAAAGTAAATTGGACAAGTTTTCTAACGGTTCAAACCACGCGCAAATTGGAGTTCGGCAGTGTCTAGGGCAAGTCCGCCAAGTTTGACATGTTATGCAGCGCTAATGACCCTCTGGCGCAATCTTGTGCGCCCCAGGCGCATTTTAGTGCGCCCTAGGCGCATGCATCCTGAACATTGCACAACAAGTACGAATTTGCGGACTTGCCCCGGATACTACCGAACTCCAATTTGCTCGTGGTTTGAACCGTTAGAAAGCTTGTCCAACCTACTTTCCTACCGATTTGGTTTCGACGAAAATTTATTTTTTCATCAAAATACATGACCATTTTACCCTCAATTGGTCGAAAAACAAATTATTTTAGTTAAAAACTAGTATTGCTCTCATTTCTAATCGAAATAAGACCAATTTTATGTTGATAACTCTATTAAGAGATGATGGAAATGAACAATTAAAATAATATAGTTTTATTTTGTGTTGAAAGTTTTAGACACCCAAATTTGAATTTGAAAATATTTGAGCCCCGCTTTGGGCGAATGTCGATGATGCAGCAAATTGCCCTATGCCTTGACGAATTGTGGATACTCTATGAACATTGTGAAATAATTAATCGAAGTAGAAATGCCTTAGAATTAGGAATTTGATTACCAAATGAAACATAGAATGTGTTTTAGCCTTACTGGCTTCGACGACTTTTGTAGTTGTCTGGTTTCTACCTAGTTTTCATGAAAGAGAACAAATATTTTTATGGTTGGATTTCACCATCTTTTAGTACTTTAAAAACACTATTTTATTGGCATATAATGGGTCTTGATCCAATTTAAAATGAGAACATACATGCGTTTTACCAGAGTGAATCTTATTTTGAACCATCGAGGGTAAAATGGTCGCTTCATTTGATGTACAAATGATATTTTATCCAAACCACTTGGGGTAGAAAGTAAATTGGACAAGTTTTCTAACGGTTCAAACCACGCGCAAATTGGAGTTCGGCAGTGTCTAGGGCAAGTCCGCCAAGTTTGACATGTTATGCAGCGCTAATGACCCTCTGGCGCAATCTTGTGCGCCCCAGGCGCATTTTAGTGCGCCCTAGGCGCATGCATCCTGAACATTGCACAACAAGTACGAATTTGCGGACTTGCCCCGGATACTACCGAACTCCAATTTGCTCGTGGTTTGAACCGTTAGAAAGCTTGTCCAACCTACTTTCCTACCGATTTGGTTTCGACGAAAATTTATTTTTTCATCAAAATACATGACCATTTTACCCTCAATTGGTCGAAAAACAAATTATTTTAGTTAAAAACTAGTATTGTTCTCATTTCTAATCGAAATAAGACCAATTTTATGTTGATAACTCTATTAAGAGATGATGGAAATGAACAATTAAAATAATATAGTTTTATTTTGTGTTGAAAGTTTTAGACACCCAAATTTGAATTTGAAAATATTTGAGCCCCGCTTTGGGCGAATGTCGATGATGTAGCAAATTGCCTTACGCCTTGACGAATTGTGGATACTCTATGAACATTGTGAAATAATTAATCACAGAAGAAATGCCTTAGAATTAGGAATTTGATTACCAAATGAAGCATAGAATGTGCTTTAGCCTTACAGGCTTCGACAATTTTTGTAGTTGTCAGGTTTCTACCCAGTTTTCATGAAAGAAAAGAAAATATTTTTATGGTTTGATTTCCCCATCTTTTAGTACTTTAAAAACACTATTTTATTGACGTATAATGGGTCTTGATCCAATTTAAAATGAGAAACATACACGCGTTTTACCAGAGTGAATCTTACTTTGGACCATCGAGGGTAAAATGGTCGCTTCAATTGATGTACAAATGATATTTTATCCAAACCACTTGGGCTAGAAAGTAAATTGGACAAGCTTTCTAACGGTTCAAACCACGCACAAGTTGGAGTTCGGGAGTGTCTGAGGCAAGTCCGCCAAGTTTGACATGTTATGCAGCGCTAATGCGCCTCTGGCGCAATCTTGTGCACCCCGGGCGCATGTCAGGGCGCCCTAGGCGCGTGCATCCTAAACATTGCACAACAAGTCCGACTTTACGGACTTGCCCGGGATACTACCGAGCTCCAATTTTCTCGTGGTTTGAACCGTTAGAAAGCTTGTCCAACCTACTCTCCTACCGATTTGGTTTCGACGAAAAGTAATTTTTGCATCAAACTACATGACCATTTTACCCTCAATTGGTCGAAAAATAAATTATTTTAGTTAAACACTAGTATCGCTCTCATTTTGAATCGAACTAAGACCAATTATATATTGATAAATAAGGTTTTCACTCTATTAAGAGATGATGGAAATGAACAATTAAAATAATATAGTTTTATTTTGTGTTGAAAGTTTTAGACACCCAAATTTGAATTTGAAAATATTTGAGCCCCGCTTTGGGCGAATGTCGATGATGCAGCAAATTGCCCTACGCCTTGACGAATTGTGGATACTCTATGAACATTGTGAAATAATTAATCGAAGTAGAAATGCCTTAGAATTAGGAATTTGATTTCCAAATGAAACATAGAATGCGTTTTAGCCTTACTGGCTTCGACGACTTTTGTAGTTGTCTGGTTTCTACCTTGTTTTCATGAAAGAGAACAAATATTTTTATGGTTGGATTTCGCCATCTTTTAGTACTTTAAAAACTCTATTTTATTGACGCATAATGGGTCTTGATCCAATTTAAAATTAGAAACATACATGCGTTTTACCAGAGTGAATTTTATTTTTACCTATCGAGTTTAAAATGGTCGCTACGTTAGATGTACAAATGATATTTTATCCAAACCACTTGGGCTAGAAAGTAAATTGGACAAGCTTTCTAACGATTCGAACCACCCGCAAATTGGAGTTCGGGAGTGTCTGGGGTAAGTCTACCAAGTTTGACATGTTATGCAGCGCTAATGCGCCTCAGGCGCAATCTTGTGCGCCCCGGGCGCATGTCAGGGCGCCCTAGGTGCATGCATCCTGAACATTGCACAACAAGTTCGACTTTGCGGACTTGCCCCGGATACTACTGAACTCCAATTTGCTCGTGGTTTGAACCGTTAGAAAGCTTTTCCAACCTACTTTCCTACCGTTTGGTTTCGACAAAAAGTAATTTTTACATCAAAATACATGAGCATTTTACCCTCAATTGGTCAAAAAACAAATTATTTTAGTTAAACACTAGTATCGCTCTCATTGTGAATCGAACTAAGACCAATTATATATTGACATATAAGGTTTCACTCTATTAAGAGATGATGGAAATGAAACGTCCATGGGTGTTATTATGGTATGGAAACATTATATACAACATAGTCTAAATGAAGTATGGAACCCCACTTTTCAGAATTTTTTTTTGGATAGAACGGTTGTTTTTAACGCCATCTCAAATGAGGTGAGTCCCGGATATGCGTATGATCACACCTCATATGAGAAGAGCGTTACAAATTAATAACCGTGAATTAAAATTTTTTTCTTTCTCCCAGCAAAATCTACTTCTTGAAAATTGTCATTTTAAGAATAAACTTCAAACATGTTATCAAATGTTATCTAACCAAGTTCATAAAATAGTCTAACACAACAAATGTTATCAAATTTGTGTAATTTCATTAATTGCATTTAGGGATTGCATCAGAGATATTAAGAATGTATAATCATATGGGATTCCAACTCGAATTCAATTTTTTAAACGTCCACTCACTCAAAAGCTAGCGACACCCCTATCGCACTTATTTCTTTAACTGACCTAGAAAATTAGAAAAGCAAAATAGTTCCAAGATTAGATATAACTGAGTAAGGAGTAGAGTTTCAGTTTGAAACTTTGTATACCCAAAAGGCTCCAACAAAAAACCTATAAAGAATCACTCCTGGCGGCGAATAATTACTCTTGGCGCGAATAATTACTCTTGGTTGAAAAAAATACTCATGGTCGCGAAGAATTACTCATGGCCGCGAAGAATTACTCCTAGCCGCATAGAATTTTTTTTGGCCGCAATGAATTACTCTTGGCCGCAAATAATTACTCTTGGCCGCACAAAACTACTCTTGGCTGCAATTATGCCAAGAGTAATTATTTGTGGCCAAGAGTAATTTTGTACGGCCAGGAGTAATTCTTTACAGCTATGAGTAATTCTCATGGGAGATTGTAACGCACGACTGTTTCCCGTGTAAAATAGACACATCAACCGTCCCTCAATGGATACACAAGCAGTCCTTGTATTCATAGTAGCTTCTATTTTTCTTCCTTATTTCATTGAATACGTGATTCTACCATTCTCTATCTCTTGGTGTTTGTATTGTCATAAGATTAGGAATTCTTTTCGATACTCCTGTTCTGAGAGCATTTTACTGTGTGTAATGTAGATTGGGCATATCTTGGTTTTGGATCCAAATTGGTTATATTCTTTGACCACTCCGGTTGCAATAGCGTTTGAGCGTGTGTAGTGTTGAATACATCCATTTGATCCTTTGCTCCCGAATCCAAGTTCGTTCTCTTCATCTAGCATCACATGTTGCATTGAAGTCAATACGCAGGAAAGGCATCTAAAAAGCATTGTGTATGGGAAAGTCTTGCATTTCGTTATATTGAATGTCTTTTCCCACGATCTACCAGTCCATTTCAAGTTTAAAATGGATGGTTTGTCAGCTCGTTCAAAAGAATTAAAAGAAATTGTTCAAACATGAGGACATACATAAAAGAAAGTATTTGGTGGTGCATGATATCATGAAAATTAGATGTGTAAATACCTCCCAACTAACTGGATATCTATGGTCCATACATCTTGCACAACTTGTACAAGAAAAACAAATTAGGATGGTCATGTTTCCAGCAATTCATAAGATCATCTTTCTTCATTACTTTCTACAATTTCTATAATTTTGTGAAGTGGGGTACTGGTTTCTGTTGTAGAAAGCCCTTCATTGTGCGAGAAAATATATTTAGCAATCTGAGAATCACTTGTTGCTAGACTTTGTGGACAATCAGCCGTTGCTGCTGCAGGCACTGCCATACCTTCACCTGTGGGGTGTTTTCTCTTGGATGCATCAGATGAATTTGCTTTTTCTCCATGGAAAGATTTAGCTATTGCTATACATTTTTCCCTGATTGTCAAGTCCTTAGAGGCTAAGGTGTCCCAGTTCTCATATAGAAAGATTGACAGGAATAACATGAGAGCAGAAAGGGGAGCTACGGCGACAACTATGAAAAGACCCTTAAAACTGTCGAGCGTGATGCTGTTGGAGGTGACCGTGGCACCATCTTGCTATGTACAAATAGCTCCTCCCCCCAACCATTGTTCATCGATTCTCGTCATTACATCTTGTTCAGATACATTTAAGATTGCTCTTGATACGATAGGTACTAGGGGAGATTCCTTTGGGAATGCCTACAAGTAGATCCACACCTAACATGTTTTAGAGAATGTAGAGCTGGCGGCCTAGCTATTTTAAAATATTGCATGGATAACGCTATTTAAATAGAACTTTTATACCGAAATCCAAATGGTGTGGACTTTTATGCTGCTTTCATTCATACAGAAATCCAAACCGCTTTTATTCATTTTTTTTGAATCCTTTTCAAAACTTCGCAGGGTATATTTGATACTGCCCTAGTCAATACACACACACACACAGAGAGAGAGAGAGAGAGAGAGAGACTCACAAATCCGAAGCCTGCAGTATTATAGATAGGTCCTACCAATGCTACCATGGTGTACTTAGGACAATATGTTGGATTGGCAAGGAAGAGGTTTATGTAAGGGAGCTCATCGATGATCGCAGCAACTCCTCCATTCTTACTTCCAGAGGAAAGGGCTTCGTCATACTGTTCAAACGTGCTGTAATCCTTTAACTTGGAGGAATCAAATTTCTGATTCTTCAGTAGATCCTGGACAAAAGAACCCTGCTGGTAGCCAACATACTCCTTACTCTACATGAGGTCTCTTATATCTGCGACAGAAGGCTTTAGCTTTTGCACTATCAACATTGATGTTAAGCTCGCAGTGTAACTCGATGTGAGTTCCAGAACCACAAAAACCCACACGATTACAACAAATCTAGAAAAGTTGGTGACCAAATTCTGCTCTGCAAATCAAACAAAAAATCAAGTTCCTTTTTGCGTGAGAAAATTTTGTCAACAAATACTATGATTGATGTTTGCAGTGCTACTCAATAATGCATTAAGCATGTCAAATGAGAATAAGCATGTCGTTTTCATCAAACTTTGAGAAGATTCAGACTTTAGAGACTAAACATCCTCCTAATTATTTGTTTGCAATGAAGCATGTTTAAATAGCGGTATCATGACACAAATCATTATCAATTGAATTAAAAGGGTAAGGGACGTATTGCACTACGTGTATCAAGAATCGGATGGAAATTTTCAATCAACAACTGCAAAAAAGGCAGCCAAATTTAGAATTATCAACTGCGAAATGGGTTATGTATGAACCAAAATCGATACAAAGAATGAACCAGGCTTGTTGAAAGGGGTTTTATATGTAGGGCCATATCGGTATCATGGGACTAAAAACTTTGACATTCTGGCTGTTTATGTACTTTTAATATGGCACGAGATGGTGATCATGGACTTACTCTGGGCGAAAACAAGTGTGGAGAAGGAGAACCAAAATATCATTCCAACTTGCTTGTGAGGTGGGCCTTGGAATTCTTTGTTTACACTATGCTGGACAACCCAAACCAAGAATACAGTCAAGATGAAGAAAAGCACCGTTGTTACCGGCAAATCCATTTTTAGGGGTTTCATGAAAATCCATGCATTTGTCCTGTCATCTTCAAATGGAATGACCATTGCCACACTGGACCCCATGTATGGCAATGTAAAATCAACAATCCAAGATCTGTTTGATAGAAAGGTTATATCACCCACAACAACATCATAATTCTGGAGATGGACACAAATGACAAAACTTTAACTACTTAACAAAGAGAAAACAAAAATTAAAACATCTCAAATTGAAGTTGCAAATTTGATTACCCCAAGAAAGACCCGATTCACAAGATCATTGTAACTTCCAACGCACTCACCATCAGGAGTTTCAAAGGGAAGAAACTTGTAGGGGACAGCATATGGCAAATAATGGTCCATGACTTCTTTGAACACATCTATGCATAAACCAGTGGCAATCACAGCATTAGTTTGAGAATTCCTTTCCACTAGGACAAATTCACTAAAGCCATTTTGGACAGGAACCCCAACCCTCAACTTTGCTTCATCTGTCGGCATCTCCCAACCTTTAGGCACAACATTTGATTCACCAGGCCATATGATAGCTCCAAGATCATCTTTGTTGGTCGAGTAACTCTTACTACTTGGCAAGCTCAAATACTCCAATACCAAATCTCCCTACTGCCATTGCTAACGTTGTGACGCTATCATATGCCCATAGCCCAAACACGTTCATTTCAAATCTATCCACGTCTGGATTCTCTTAACAAAATATCTTCCTCCATCTTACTTTGAAGTTTTCAAGCTGACTAGACTTTGGACATAAGGTTTCACACCTATCACCCCTTGCATAGAATTTATAACTGCAGGATCCATAGAATCCAAGAGAGATGTAAGCCCATCCGTAATGATCCAGGCATATCCTGTGTTCATCATTTTAGCTTGTTTCATTTTTGTGAAAAAACGAGAAGGAGAAATGGTAACATATGCACCACGAAAACCCTGGTTTTCATTGTCATGAGCTAGTAGAGTTTTTGAAGGATATGATCATCTAAGGCTGAAAGAGACAAAACACTACGATGCCTAACTTGAGTACTGATCCCTTGGAAAGAATCACTTAAAAAGGGCTCTAAGCCCCTCCCATAATTGGTGTCTTCATAAATCAACACTACTTCCCTCCAACCAAAGGACTGAACTATAGCAGTAAGGGATTCAACCTGAGAAGAGCTACTCTGTGCCCCTCGAATGAAGCCTAAGGTAGGGGGATGTTCTGTCTAGGTTCTTGAGTGTATTCCTTTGTAAGTTGGTGCTTAATAAAGGTTGAGACGGTTCCCGTAACTCTTGAGTGTGTTTCTAGACGTTCAAACATATCGGGTGTGTGAGTAAACATTAGTTGGCTAAGACCAAGTTGCTGGCAAACTTGGTGCCATCACGGGCAAATTTCTAGGCAAAAAATAGCCCCGTGACAACTACCATAGTACCATGACCATCGTCGTTTGACCACCTGCCACGCCCTCAATTTTTAACAAATAAATAATCCACTTCAATAAAAGATCCTTGCATAACATAAATATTACCCAAAAGAGTTCCCAAGTTTAAGTAATTACAACTTTGGCACTACGGCCCAAATCAACCTAAATACAAGTATGAACCTGTTTAAGATATTACATACTTTATAATCAAGAGGAATTTAGGTATAATTAGTTACAAATCCATCTTTGTCAAAGGAAAGGCAATACAAGATGTTTAGTAACTGAAACAGAATTTGCTCGCAAAAGTCTTCACGCCCAAGCACAAGAATGCATTATGTCCTGAAAGAAAGATTAGGTTGAGCTACACTAGCCCAGTAGGAAAATCTTTACTGATTCTATATGTAAATGTGCAGGTGAAAAGAAGACAAGAAGTACGGGTCAATCGACAGATAACATTTGATTTAAGGGCATTCCAACATTCGATATATTCATCCTAATGCATGCCTATAGCTCAATGTACTACCAAGTTCACACGATGTTAAATAACTCGAGTAACCGCGACACAACTCACTATCCCCAATCACCTCCATTGGTATTTCCACCCCTTGCGTTACCGTATAACACCACGAGGATTACCGTGTTACCACCCCTTGCGTCACGGTGATCCCTAACAACTTGGGTCACCGCATTACCACCCCTTGCGTTGCGGGACCGTCTAAGTCGTCGTATTACCACCCCTTGCGTTACGAGACTTCCTAATCCAACTTTCGACTCACATACCTACCTTCATACTCAACAAGCAAGCTAAGACATTCCACTAGTCACACGTTCAGACGAAACATCATACGATATGCCAACAACGCCATAATCATGCCACAAACATCATCGAGTAATCGATTAACCAACATAACGTATTTTAACAAAGCTTTTATCACAACAATCCTTATTCGATCTTTACTAACGAAGTCCAATGAATCATGATTAGCAACGATTAATCGTAGAAGGTCAATTGAGCATGTGAGAAAGGTTAAAAGACGTTCAAAAGGGGCTTAGGGACAATTGGAGCTCAATACGATCAACGAGGCACCAAAACAGCACAAGTTGTCCAGAAAAAGGGAGGGGTATTGATACCCCGGAATCAGGTATCAATACCTGGCAAGCTGGAAATCCAGTGAAGGATGGGGTATCGATACCCTATATTTGGGTATCAATACCCCGCTATTTTGAGACGATTTTCTGCAATTTTGACAGACATTAAAAGCACCAAAGGGGGACGATCAAAGCACGATTTCTACACCATATCAACATATATACACATAAAAGAGGTAAAGAAGTCCCTACCTCGAGTGAAGGAGCGAAACCCAAGAGATTCGAACAAACCCTAGCTCCAAACTCCGTGAAATCAACCGAAATCTTCTCCTCGAGCTTCCCCCAATACGATACGAGCCCGAGGTTGTGTTCTAGAGGTGAAAGCAAGATGGATCCTTGAGGTTTTGTGTGAGGGAGCTAGAGAGAGAGAGACGCACGCAGTAGAGAGAGGGAGAGGTCGGCGTGAGAGAGAGGGAGAGATAGAGATCAAAATGATCTCCTACATCACACACACCCCTTTTTATACCCCTATATCTATATATTACACTCACGCTCCCTTAATCACCTATTCTTTCACTTTAATCCTTGATTTAAATAACCACCAAATAAGCCACATTTTTCCAACTTGATATTTAATAAATATTTCAATAATTATAATTATCTGGGTCTCTACAATCTCCCCCTTTCACCCCACTAACAAAGTAGGTAGCACCTCAACCGCTATAACTTTACCACTGCATTTTCACATCACCCCCAATCAATTAACATAATATCACCATAACAACATCTTAGTACTACAGCACTGTCACTACACCGCCACTTTCACCATTATTTCACCACAACCAAACACACAAAATAGTTTAAAATGACCGCAATAGTAAAATCTACCGACATCACTACGGAAAGATAATCTCCACTATCAACTAATACATCAAGAATATTTCGCAGTCTAAATTTTTAAGGACTTTAGCAATGTATTTGGATTGGGAATATTTTCCTGAATAGAGAATGTTAGGAATCTGTTGTGGCGGCACTAAAGATCCTAGTTGTAATTTGGTGGCATTTTAATGACATATAGAAAATAGTTTCAATCCTTTTCGGTGTTCTCGAGTGGAAATATTCTCAAATTTTGTTGTGTTGAAAGTTTTAGACACCCAAATTTGAATTTGAAAATATTTGAGCCCCGCTTTGGGCGAAGGTTGATGATGAAGCAAATTTTCCTACGCTTTGACGAAGTGTGGATATTCTATGAACATTGTGAAACAATTAAGCAAAGAAGAAATACCTTAGAATTAGGAATTTGATTACCAAATGAAACACAGAATGTGTTTTAGTCTTACTGGCTTCGACGATTTTTGTAGTTGTCTGGCTTCTACCCAATTTTCATGAATGAAAAGCAAATATTTTTATGGTTGGATTTCTCCATCATTTAGTAATTTAAAAACACTATTTATTGACATATAATGGGTCTTGATCCAATTTAATATGAGAAACATACACGCGTTTTACCAAAATGAATCATATTTTGACCCATTGAGGGTAAAATGGTCACTTCTTTTGATGTACAAATGATTTTTTATCTAAACTACTTAGGCTAGAAATTAAATTGGACAAGCTTTCTAACGGTTCAAACCACGTGCAAATTGGAGTTCGGGAGTGTCCGGGGCATGTCCGCAAAATTTGACATGTTATGCAGCACTAACGCGCCTCAGACGCAAAGTGCGCCTAGGCGCATCCTAAACATTCCACAACAAGTCCAACTTTGCGGACCTGCCCCGGATACTACCGAACTCCAATTTGCTCGTGGTTTGAGCCGTTAGAAAGCTTGTCCAACCTACTTTCCTATCAAATTGGTTTTGATGAAAAATAATTTGTACATCAAAATACATGACCATTTTACCCTCAATTGGTCAAAAAATAAATTATTTTAGTTAAACACTAGTATTGCTCTCATTTTGAATCGAATTAAGACTAATTATATAATGATAAATAAGGTTTTCACTCTATTAAAAGATGATGGAAATGAACAATTAAAATAATAAAGTTTTATTTATGAAAAGATGGTCAAAGGGAGACCGATTCAAAGATCATCGGAGCGACAAAGGCTAAAGTACATTTTTCACGCCCATTTACACATTTTGAGTTCCATTCGATGCACACATCCCTAGTTCTAGGGTACTCGTTCATTTTATAAGAGTGTCCACAAGGTTCATAGGGCTCTCCACATTTCATTAAATAATCAGAAACCATTCGTTTTATGGTGAAAATGTTGCCTGATTGTTGTGCTATTAGCTTGAATTGTCTTCAGCATTTGACCTCACTCGTTAGTGCATGTATTGGGTTCTTGGAGGTGGTTGCATGCCCAATCTGAAGTGGGGCTTTGGGTTTAGTGGGAGTTGGTTTGCTTAACATTATACTAATTTTTTACCACTTTATTCGAAGACGTAGTCGGGGAAAACACCACCAGTATGGCAATGTACACGAGGTAGAAAAATTACGTCAAAATGATATTGGTAGTTAATAGTTGATTGTTTTGTGAAAACTAAAAGGGCTTCATGATATTGTTGTGCTATGCTAGCTGTAGTTTGTGGTGCAAATGTTGCCTGATTTTTGTATCCTTTCTTTCCGTTATCTGATGCAAATGTGGCCTGATTGCTGTGATTACTTTGCTATCAGTTTTATTCATTTCAGAAATCTCGGGGAAGTCCCTGCTTTTGCCAAACACGGTGGGAGGAAAAATTAACTCTTAAAAGTAAAGTATTCATCATGGGGAGAACATCGCTTCACTTACCAGAAAAATCTGCTTTGTTTTAATCTTTAGACGCGCTAAAGAAAGATACTATTATGCTAACAGACTAAGACAAACCAGCAAAATGAGTTGACTTCATAAATAATTGACTCAACTTGTAGTTTAAATCACATATAACTGGAAGGGCATTCAGTTATGTGTGATCTCTGCCTTTGATTCTTCACACAGAGTGAAACAATCAAAATGAGTTGACATATTGACTCAACTTGTAGTTTAAATCACAAATAACTGAAATGGCATTCAGTTGGGCACACATTGTGATTTCACATTTTCTATAGAACTTTTAAAGTGCTTAGTCAAACAGTGGTGATCCAATAATTCCTGCTTGCCTGCCTAAAGGGGATTGGCCTTGTTTTGACATGTAAGCAACGACCATTTTTTTGGGTGGGATTCTCCCGAAAATGCTCCCTTGTCCATGCTTGCCTGCTTAAAGGAGGAATGGGGCATTTTGGTTGTTACACAGCTTTTGGGTGGTGGCCCACTGGTACTATTCATGCACTGTAGCACATTTTTAAAAATTTACTTTAATGCGTTTTTTTCCAACTTTTCACCATTTCCCTCTATGTCCTTTTTCCCTTCTTAGTTTCTTGCTTTTTTGTCCTTTGTGTGGGTTTACTTTGGGAAAATCATGTCCTTTGTCCTTTTTCCCAAGATTTTGCTAGGATCTTGATTAATGAGGGGAGAGAGAGAGAGAGAATCACTAGGTGATTCTTTGACAAACAATCCTTGGGAAATCTTCAAAAATCAGAAGCATAGGATTCTGATTCTGATTTTTGGAGGGGGAAATTTTGGAAGGATGACGCCAGTCATGTGGGACGAAATGAGGAGAGCATGTGAGGAAAAGTTGGGGAAGAGGAAGTCGACGTCAGCCATGTGCACCACTCATCGAGGGAAATCACATAAGCCTGGGTCTTACAAATCTTTCAGCAACACTCAACAAAAGAAGCTCAAAAAGTATCTGGATATTGTGATTAGTAAGCAATTGGTAGAAGAAGCCATAAAGGTGATCAGAATAAAGCTTCATAAATACAAATCTCATGTACCTATCTCAGGCCAATAACCGAGAGTGATTAAAAGAGAATGGAGTGGTGATATCCATGCCTTTGCAACTCTCTGTCTTTGACAAATACATTCTGTCACCTCACAAAAAGAGAGCAGTTATGAGGGAGGATTACGAACTCATGAATCTACTGTGGTGTAGCAAACTGACATGAACCAATGTAATGCCAGTTGAAAGCAAGTTATAAGGTAAATTGTGAGTGATCCAATGAGCAATATACAAAAAGCAATGAGGGCACAGAACGACGTGCAAGCACATCACGCCTTTCGCTAGTAGCTAGTCAAAGCTCGAATGATCACGGTATACTAGACCAGTTCAGCTTGTCCCACAGCCGCCTCATATTTTTATTGTTTAGACTTTAGTCGCTTCACTCCCTTGTATAAAATCACCATATAGTGTCTTAACCTTGCTCTCTGCCTTCTAATTCTTTTGTTTTCATGCTTTTTTTCTGCTCATCGCAAACTTCTTCTAGCAGTACTAGCAATGATACAGCAGTTGTGTTTAATGTGAGAAATTTTCAGTGCTGGATGGGTACCACGTGGAGCCCGCTCGGCGCATCCAGTCCATCCATTACGGTTTTGGACAACTCGGATTTGGAGAGAGAAAAAGGAGAGAAAGTGGTGAGTTGAGAGGAGAGAGAGGGTTTCAATTTGAGCCGTCCAACACACATTTGGACGACCCGGTTGGGCTACTCGGGCACCACGTGGGCACGGCCACGTGGTACCACCCGGTACCCAAAAATTTCTCGTTTAATGTGGGTGTGGTTCTTGATTTGGATTCAGTAGTAGGTCGTGTGGGACAGAGCTGTTTGTCGATGGCTCTGTCCGACTTCTATTCTCTTCACACAAACTACACTACCAGGCTTTCTCTCCATGTTAGGGACTCAAAGGGCCAAGTCCTTGATGCTGCTGCTGCCGTTATCATTTTAAATTCTGGGCTTTAATTTTTTTAAAGCATGATATTGGTATTGCTTGTGAAACTGTAAGCTAAGCAAGCTAAGCATCTATGTAGTACAGATACGGACACTAACACTAACAGAGGACACCATTTGCCATACTCAAGCTTTGTTGAAGCGAAGGATTGACGACTTTGATGCCACTTGCTATGGGTATAACTCACCCTTGAAAAGCGGCTTACAAGGAGAGGGTATCCAAGATTTAATATATACACCAGACCAAGCTCATATTTAGTTGATGTGGAATATTAGAATTGTAACAATTCCATCATGCTTTGCAAGCGACATCCATGGTGGCACATTCTATGGACTCGTGCCATATTTGTACATTGCGTTTCAAGATATCGATGCTCGAATTGCCTATAGAAGTCTAATCCTCTCCCTGCAACCGATGATTTTGTGCTTATAGAGCTATACAAGCAGTGGTGGATTCAGGAATTTCATGTAGAGGGGTCACTGCTGAAGCATAACTTTGAAAAAAATTCTCATGGTCCAATATACTGAAGACATAAAGTGTTGGATATTCTAAGCACAAAAATTTTAGAATCTTCCTATCAGTTTTTACCATTGATCCCAACGGGTTCTCATATTTTGGAAGTTTTACATGATTGTATCGTTGTCAATCCGATGAAAACATCTCTTTCTATATATGTACACCACCAAACTATTGTTTACCAACTGATCATTCATTTGGTTTCGCAATCATTGATTCAGTATAGTCATTGATGAAAATACTCTTTCAACACTAGCACTCACAATCGGTGATCAATGCCAAAGTCAAGATCAAGTAAAACTAAAGGATATAATTAGTAAATTTACATCTCTTGGTCTCTATCATTTTTTCAGAAAAATCTCCAAGTCCATTCAACCTCAAAAAATAACCATTAAAGGAAGAATAGAGGAAAGGAAATCTTCTGGCGCAGTTTTTTCCAGAATCCGACTGTATACAAGATGAAGACTATGCAAACTCGGGTGTTTGTGGTGCAAATGTCACTCTCTCTTGGGACTCGACTCTTTTTGAAAGCCCAGGATTTAGGAATGTTGAGTGAGGGCTACGTTTGGATCATTACGGATGGGCTAATGGATTTGATTTACTTTATGGATTCCCCTCTGATAGAGGCGATGCAAGGAGTTTTGGGGTTAAAGCCTCGGATTCCCAGGTCGGAAGAACTTGATTCCTTCAAAGTCAGGTGGGGAAGGAAGTTCCTCCCGGATAATCCTGCTGCCAAAAAGGCTGAGATAGGCATTTTTGGCCTATGGGCATATGACACTGTTTGGGCACTGGCTATGGCAGCAGAGAAAGTTGGAGTTAAGGAGCCAGTCATCCTGTTTGGCTTGGGAATCTCCCAAACAGGTCCTAAGCTTCTCAGAGCAATGTTGTAGACAAGATTTGTAGGCCTGAGTGGGGAGTTTGATCTTGTTCATTACGGCCATTAGCATTCCAAATACTGAATGTGAATGGAAAAGGGGAGAGCGAGGTTGGAATCTGGACACAATCTCGTGGAATTTCAAGGGGATTCCAAACAAATGAAACAGATTCCTCCTTGAATCCGAGGGAAAGTTTTTGAGGAATTGTGTGGCCGGGAGAAACAACATTTATGCCGAAAGGCTGGGAAATTCCAGTGACTGGTAAGAAGCTTAGAATTGCAGTTCCTGTGAAACTTGGTTTCACTTAATTTGTGAAAGCGGAAAGAGATCCTCTTACCAATCAACAAAAGTCAGCGGAATCGCTATCGAAACTTAGAACATGTTTTGGCCTTAGAGGCTTCAAGGATTTTTGTAGTAGTCTGGTTTGTACTCGGTTTTTATAAACGAAAATCAAATATTTTTATAGTTGGATTCCACCATCTATTTGTTCTTCAAAAACACTATTTATTGATATATAATAGGTCTTGGTCCGATTTAAAATGAAAGGCATACATTCGTTTTACCGAAACGAATCACCTCACTTCTTTTATGTACAAAATATTTTTGATCCAAACTACTTGAGCGAGAAAGTAAATTGAATAAGCTTTCTAATGGCTTAAACCACTTGTAAATTCGAGTTCGATAGTATCCGGGGCAAGTCTGCAAAGTTTGACATGTTATGTAGTATTAATGCACCTCAGACGCAATCTTATGCTCCCCAGGCACATTTCAATGTGCCCCAGGCGCAACCTGAACATTGCCCAACAAGCCCAACTTTGCGGACTTATCCTGAACAGTACCGAACTCCAATATGCGCGTGGTTTGAACTGTTAGAAAGCTTGTTCAATCAACTTTCCTACCGAATTTGTTTATATGAAAAATAATTTGTACATCAAAATACATGACCATTTTACCCTTAGGAGGTCAAAGAATAAAATGTTTTAGTAAAACGCACGTATCGCTCTCCATTTAAATCGCATTAAGACAAATTATATAATGATAAATAAGGTTTTCCATATACAAAAAGATGATGGAAAAGAACAATGAAAATAATAAAGTTTGGTTTATAAAAAGTTGGTCAAAAGGAGACCAATTCAAAGATCAGCGGAGCCACAAAAGTATCCATCCACGGAAGGCTAGCCTATTACACCGGAACCGAAGCTACTATCTGAGTAGACCTTTCTCTTACTTGCCTGGAATTAGTAAGAGAGGCCCGTTTAACGAGCTGGAGCCTATCAACGTAAAATATCTATCATCAAGGTGCCTAAACTCAAGGTCTCTGTACATATCAATAGGCATAGAAAGAGATTGGCCAAAGCGCAGCGACTGCATTCTGCCCGGAGCATAGGACTCACTCAAATAAAGGAAGGGCTCAGTACTCTCAGGTCTGGACTCTAGTAGACGATTGTCCACGTAGAATTACTTATTCAAATAGTATGGCAGAATCGTATGATTCTGTGACTAGCTACCTACACCAGAGTTTTGCATTAGTGCATACTTATTCACCAAGGAAGTGTTGAAGTTATCCCGGGTTTGTTGTTCACTGTGCTTTATTTAAAGCAGTGTGCGGTCTGTCTCCAACAATATGTTGGAGGTGAACCAACAGCTCACTCACTTCTTCTGGTGATGGTTACCAGAAAGCAAGTATCCCTCAAATCATCCCAACTAAAGTATATTTTCACGCCCATTTACACATTCTAAATTCCATTGGACGGGCGCATCCTTAGTTCTAGGGTATTTGGTCATTCAGTAAGAGTTTCACGTGGTTCATAAGCCTTTCCATACTTCATAATTCATCACAGTTTGTTAAATCATCAGGATTCGCACTCTCGTCTACACTTCCAACACTATCTCTTGACCACTACAACTACCACAGTACTATGAACATCGTCATTTGACCACCACCCCCTTTCACCCCCCTAACAAAGTCGTCTAACTGCTATAACTTCACCACTGCACTTTCACATCACCCCCCAATCAATTAAAATAATATTACCCTAACATCTTAGTACTACACCACAGTCTCTTCACCACCACTTTCACCATTATTTTACCACAACCAAACACACAAAATAGTTTAAAATGACCGCAATAGTAAAATCTACCGACATCATTACGGAAACATAATCTCCACTATCAACTACTCCCTCCGTCCCACTTTGTTGTGCTTGTTTCCTTTTTGGGGCGAAGAGAGTAATACATTAAGAATATTTCGTAATCTCAAAATCTTGATGAGTTTAGCAATGTATTTGGATTGGGAATATTTTCCAGAAAATAGAGAATGTTACAATCTGTTGTGGCGGCACTAACAATCCTAGTTGTAATTTTGGTGGCAGTAGATTGACATATAGAAAATAGTTTCAATCCTTTTTGGTGCTCTCGAGTGGAAATATTCTCAATTTTTGTTGTCAAAAGTTTTAAACACCCAAATTCAAATTTGAAAATATTTGTGCCCTGGTTTGGCCAAATGTCGATGATGAAGCAAATTTTCATGCACTTTGACGAAGTGTGGATACTCCATGAACATTGTGAAAAAACTAAGCAAAGAAGAAATGCCTTAGAATTAGGAATTTATTATCAAATGAAACATAGAATGTGTCTTAGACTTACTGGCTTTGACGATTTATTTAGTTGTCTGGTTTCTACCCAGTTTTCATGAACGATAAGCAAATTTTTTTATGGCTGGATTTCGTCATCTTTTAGTATTTTAAAAACACTATTTATTGACACATAATGGGTCTTGATCCAATTTAAAATGAGAAACATACACGCGTTATACCAGAATGAATCATATTTTGACCCATCGATGGTAAAATGGTCACTTCTTTTGATGTATAAAAGGTTTTTTTTATCAAAACTACTTGGGCTACAAAGTAAATTGGAGAAACTTTCTAACGGTTCAAACCACGCGCAAATTGGAGTTTGGGAGTGTCTGGGGCAAGTCCACAAAGTTTGATATTTTATGCAGCAACAGTGCGCCTCAGGCGCAATCTTATGCGCCCCAGGCGCATGCTGGACATTACACAACAAGTCCGATTTTGCGGACTTGCCCCAGATACTTGCGAACTCCAATTTGCCCAAGGTTTGAACCATTAGAAAGCTTGTCCAATCTACTTTCCTACCGAATTGGTTTCGAAGGTACATAATTTGTACATCAAAATACATGACCATTTTACCGTCAGTTGGATGAAAAACAAATTATTTTTGTCAAACAATAGTATCGCTCTCATTTTGAATCGAATTAAGACCAATTATATAATGATGAGTAAGGTTTTCACTCTATTAAAAGAAGATGGAAATGAACAATTAAATAGCAAAGTTTTATTTGTGTTGAAAGTTTTGGACACCCAAATTTGAATTCGAAAATATTTGAGCCCCCCTTTAGGCCAATGTCGATGATGAAGCAAATTTTCGTGGGCTTTGACGAAGTGTGGATACTCTACGAACATTGTGAAAACATTAAGCAAAGAAGAAATGCTTTAGAATTAGGAATTCGATTACCAAATGAAATATAGAATGTGTTTGGCCGATATGTGGCCATGCCTTGTGTAGTTTTGGGTTGGTAGTGGCCAAGGGTAGATGAACCGTGCAAGTATATGGCCACTACATTTTTGTAGTCCCTTTCCCTTTGTATCCAAGGTCGTTATAAGCTAATAAAGTCATCTGTTGATCTTTTGTCTGCTAATTAACTCCGTTTGATGCATGGTCGATATCTATTATTACTTAAGTTGTGATATTCCTAGTCTTTCCATACTTGTCAATAATTAGCTTTCCTTTCTTTCTTAGCGCTCTTTTGATAGCATGCGTAGCTTTTTATCTCTAGCTATTGCATTTACTCGCTAGCGCTTGTCATGGGATGTATCTTGTATCTTATTGTGTGAAAAGTCGAATAAGAGCGTTATCCTTGTGAGTTTTGGAGTCGAAACTCGTTGTGGTGTATGCATGCTTGACTACTCTAATATGGCATAGTTTGTTCATCCTAATTCATGGCATGTTTGTGTGTGGATTGCATATGGTCAGATTTGAAGGGGTGTTTTTGACTCTTGCCTAGTTGTAGTTATTGAGCATAGCTTTCATATCTTCGTTTCGGAAAGATTGCATAGTTTAGTTAAATACATTTTGTTTTAGTTTGCTAGGGACTAGCAAAGTTCAAGTTGGGGGGTGTGATAAGCACCCAATAATGCATATTCTTGGTGCTTAAGTCCTCTAGTATGTTGTGTTTGTACATATATATTATCATTTTTATGCGATATTGCACGTAAGGTACGTTTTTGTGTATTTCAGGTAAAACGTGCTAATAAGGCGGTTTTGAATGCCAATCAACGTTCCAGGATGAACCAAGTATCCAAATGTCCGCCGGTACTCATTTCATTGTCACCAAAGCCTAACGGTGCCACAAGAAGCCTCGGAGATTGGCCGGAGGTCAAGGTTGGCAAGGAAGGTGCTAAAGTGTGTCAAGCGAGGCATTTGCATCAAGGATGGTTCCGAGGACATCCGTGGGACCAAGGCCACATGGCATACCTCCGCCAAGTCCCGTTGATCATGTAATCAAGTATTGGAAGGCCGTCGGGGCACGACAAGGCATGATGGCCCAAGCTGACCCTGTTCTGCAGTTTTCACACAGAGGTACCAATACCTCATTTTTTAGGTATTGGTACCATCATGCCGAATTAGAAGACAGTTGAGTTGGTACCAATACCTCATTTTTTAGGTATTGGTACCAACGCCCTTCGGCCAGCACACTTTTTGCTGAATATTTCAACCTTCCATATATGGAAAGTTTCTACTTCTAGTATGTTTTTGGGATATTTTGGGGATCTTTTGGTCCATTGTAAGGCTGATTTTATAAGCTCTATAAATAGGCTTGTATGCCACTTATGGAATAGATGGCCATTAGTGAGTTTTTTAGGCCTAAGTCTTTTCTTTCTTCCTAGGACTCCATTGTTAGCCTTTTAAGCTTTTGATTGTATTTCCTTCAAGAACTCCTTAAGGTAATTGTCTTATGTTAATTTCTCGTTTATTAATGTTGTAGCTATGGTATGGATCTTCTCATAAATTAAGTTTATTTTCGTTTTCATCGGTGAATCATGTTTTCAATTCTAAGCATATTTTCTAGTCTTTTTGCTATGTGTGAGTAGTTGATTTAGGCTCGGCATCGGGGTGATTAACGCCTCGTGACTTAGGGTTAATTTTGCTCTTCTCAACTTAAGACTTGAGGTTTGGTTTGTAAATGTGCGTGATTCGCCTTTTATGTAACAAAACTTGTCGATGTTAACCTCCGGTGATCATATGCTTGCACATATGGTTCCGTGAGCTCTGTCTCGACTCGTGTTTGCCAAAAGAACCAAAGAACTTGCTCGCTTTCCAAACTACGCTTTTTGTTCTTGACCTTGATATTTAGTTTGAATGCAAGTCTTGGCGTTGTTAATCTCCGGTGATCATGTGCTCGCTCACATGGTTCCGAGAGCTATGTCACGCCTTGTGTTAAGCTTGTTGTTCAAACTCTATATCAAGTCTAACCATTTTCATTGCTAAATCTTCCGGTTGATAGCCTATGCCGTGCGATTCAACCGTGTTTTCGTTGAGATTGGTTCGTTGGCCTAAGTTACGGGCGTTATGAACTTCTATGCCTTGCCGCTTGTTAAATTAAGTTAAACTCATTTCTAGTCTTTTCCATAAGAGTGTTTCTATGCCTTGCCGCTTGTTAAATTAAGTTAAACTCATTACGGGCGTTATGAACTTCTATGCCATCTAAACGCAGGAAACCCGTACTTCTACAATCCGAACAAGCTATATTCGAACTCCCTGTGGATCGACTCGGACTTCCTCACTATGCTATGCAAATCTTTAGTTGTAGTCCGGTTAATAAATAATTGAATTTGACGGCCGTTTGGTAAACTTCAACGACTACCGAAAGGGCTCGATTAGAGCCCCGCTTTGGGAAATGTCGAAGATGAAGCAAATTTTCCGGCGCTTTGACGAAGTGTTGATACTCTATGAGCATTATGAAACAATTAAGCAGAGAAGAAATTCCTTAGAATTAGGAATTCAATTACCAAATGAAACATTGAATATGTCTTAGCCTTACTGGCTTCGACGATTTTTTAAGTTGTCTGGTTTCTACCCACTTTTCATGAATGATAAGCTAATTTTTTTTATGCTTGGATTCCGCCTACTTTCAGTACTTTAAAAATAGTATTTATTGACATATAATGGGTCTTGATCCAATTTAAAATGAGAATCATACACGTGTTTTACCAGAATAAAGCATATTTCGACCCATCGACATTAAAATGGTAACTTCTTTTTATGTAAAAATAGATTTTTATCCAAAAAACTTGGCCTGGAAAGCAAATTGGACAAGCTTTCTAACGGTTCAAACCACGTGCAAATTGGAGTTAGAGATTGTAGGGGTCAAGTCTGCAAAATTTGACATTTTATGCAGCACCAATGCGCCTGAGGCGCAATCTCATGCACCCCGGGAGCATTTCAGTGCGCCCCAGGCGCATACTTGACCATTTTACCCTAAGTTAGTCAAAAAACAAATTATTTTTGTCAAACAATAGTATTGCTATCATTTTGAATCGATTTAAGACCAATTATATAATGATAAGTAAGGTTTTCCCTCCATTCAAAGATGATGGAAATAAACAATTAAATAGCAAAGTCTTATTTGTGTTGAAAGTTTTGGACACACAAGTTTAAATTTGAAAATGTTTGAGCCCCGCTTTGGGCAAATGTCGATGACGAAGCAAATTTTCCTGCGCTATGAAGAAGTGTGGATACTCTATGAGCATTGTGAAATAATTAAGCAAACAAGAAATGCTTCAGAATTAGGAATTCGATTACCAAATGAAACATAGAATGCGTCTTAGCCTTACTGCCTTCGACGATTTTTTTAGTTGTTTGGTTTCTACCTTGTTTTCATGAATGATAAGAAAAAAAATTTATGGTTGGATTCCACCACCTTTTAGTACTTTAAAAACAGTATTTATTGACATATAATGGGTCTATAAGCAATTCGAAATGAGAAACATACACGCGTTTTACCAGAATGAATCATATTTCTATCCGTTGAGGGTAAAATGGTCACATCTTTTGATGTACAAATGATTTTTTATCCGAACCACATGGGCTAGAAAATAAATTTGATAAGCTTTCTAACAGTTCAAACCACGCGAAAATTGGAGTTTTGGAGCGTCTGAAGCAACTCCACAAAATTTGACATTTTATGCAGCACCAATGTGCCTCAGGGGCAATCTCATGCACCCCAGGCGCACACCAGACATTGCACAACAAGTCCGACTTTGTAGACTTGCCCCGGATACTACCGAACTCCAATTTGCCCGTGGTTTGAACCGTTAGAAAGCTTGCCCAACCTACTTTCCTACCAAATTGGTTTCGATGGTACATAATTTGTACATCAAAATCCATTACCATTTTACCCTCAGTTGGTCGAAAAACAAATTAAGTTTGTCAAACAATAGTATCATTCTCATTTTGAATCGATTTTAGACCAATTATACAATGACAAGTAAGGTTTTCACTCTATTAAAAGATGATGGAAACGAACAATTAAATAGCAATGTTTTGTTTGTGTTGAAAGTTTTGAACCCCTAAATTTGAATTTGAAAATATTTTAGCCCCGTATTGGGCGAATGTCGATGACGAAGCAATTTTTCCTGAGCATTGACGAAGTGTGGATACTCTATGAGCATTGTGAAAAAAATTAAGCAAAGAAGAAATGCCTTTGAATAAGGAATTCGATTACCAAATGAAACATTTAATGTGTCTTAGCCTTACTGGCTTCGACGATTTTTTTAGTTGTTTGGTTTCTATCATGTTTTCATGATTGTGAAGAAAAAAAATTAATGGTTGGATTCCGCCGCCTTTTAGTACTTTAAAAACAGTATTTATTGACATATAATGGGTCTCGATCCAATTTAAAATAAGAAACATACACGCGTTTTACCAGAATGAATCATATTTCAACCCATCAAGGGGTAAAATGGTCACTTCCTTTGATGTACAAATGGTTTTTTATCCAAACTATGTGGGCTGGAAAGTAAATTGAACGAGCTTTCTAACGGTTCAAACCACGCACAAATTGGAGCTCGGGAGGGTATGGGGCAAGTCCTCAAAATTTAACATTTTATGCAGCACCAATGCGCCTTAGGCGCAATCTCATGCACCCTAGGCGCATTTCGTTGCGCCCAAGGCGCATGCTAGACATTGCACGACAAGTCCGACTTTGCAGCCTTGCCCAGGATAATACCAAACTCCAATTTGCCCGTGGTTTGAACCATTAGAAAGCTTGTCCAACCTACTTTCCTACAGAATTGGTTCCGTTGGTTCATAATTTGTACATCAAAATACGTACATTGCCATTTTACCCTCAATTGGTCGAAAAACAAATTATTTTTGCCAAACAATTGTATCGTTCTCATTTTGAATCGAATTAAAACCAATTATATAATGACAAGTAAGGTTTTCACTCTATTAAAAGATGATGGAAACGAACAATTAAATAGCAAAGTTTTATTTGTGTTGAAAGTTTTGGACACCCAAATTTGAATTTGAAAATATTTGAGCCCCAATTTGGGCGATTGTCGATGACGAAGAATTTTTCCTGAGGTTTGACGAAGTGTGGATACTCTATGAGCATTGTGAAAAAATTAGGCAAAGAAGAAATGCCTTAGAATTAGGATTCGATTACCAAATGAAACATGGAATGTGTCTTAGCCTTACTGGCTTCGACGATTTTTTTAGTTGTTTGGTTTCTACCTTGTTTTCATGAATGATACGAAAAAAATTTATGGTTAGATTCCACCAACTTTTTGTACTATACAAATAGTATTTATTGACATATAATGGGTCTCGTTCCAATTTGAAATGATAAACATACACGCGTTTTACCAGAATGAATCATATTTCGACCCATCAATGGTAAAATGGTCACGTCATTTGATGTACAAATGGTTTCTTATCCAAACTACTTGGGCTAGAAAGTAAATTGGATGAGCTTTCTAACAGTTCAAACCACGCCCAAATTGGAGTTCTAGAGTGTCTGGGGCAAGTCCACAAAATTTGACATTTTATGCAGCACCAATGTGCCTCAAGCGCAATCTCATGCAGCCCAAGCGCATTTCCGTGCGCCCCAGGCGCACGCTAGACATTACACGACAAGTCTGACTTTGTAGACTTGCCCCGGATACTACCGAACTTCAATTTGCCCGTGGTTTGAACCGTTAGAAAGCTTGCCCAACCTACTTTCCTACCGAATTGGTTTCGATGGTACATAATTTTTACATCAAAATCCATTACCATTTTACCCTCAGTTGGTCGAAAAATAAATTAAGTTTGTCAATCAATAGTATCATTCTCATTTTGAATCGATTTTAGACCAATTATACAATGACAAGTAAGGTTTTCACTCTATTAAAAGATGATGGAAACGAACAATTAAATAGCAATGTTTTGTTTGTGTTGAAAGTTTTGGACCCCTAAATTTGAATTTGAAAATATTTTAGCCCCACTTTGGGCGAATGTCGATGACGAAGCAATTTTTCCTGAGCTTTCGAAGTGTGGATACTCTATGAGCATTGTGAAAAAAATTAAGCAAAGAAGAAATGCCTTTGAATAAGGAATTCGATTACCAAATGAAACATTAAATGTGTCTTAGCCTTACTGGCTTCGACGATTTTTTTAGTTGTTTGGTTTCTACCCTGTTTTCATGAATGTGACGAAAAAAAATTTATGGTTGCATTCCGCCGCCTTTTAGTACTTTAAAAACAGTATTTATTGACATATAATGGGTCTCGATCCAATTTAAAATAAGAAACATACACGCGTTTTACCAAAATGAATCATATTTCAACCCATCAAGTCGTAAAATGGTCACTTCCTTTCATGTACAAATGGTTTTTTTATCCAAACTACATGGGCTAGAAAGTAAACTGGACGAGCTTTCTAACGGTTCAAATCACGCACAAATTGGAGTTCGGGAGTGTATGGGGCAAGTCCTCAAAATTTAAAATTTTATGCAGCACCAATGCGCCTTAGGCGCAATCTCATGCACCCCAGGCGCATTTCAGTGCGCCCAAGTCGCATGCTAGACAATGCAAGACAAGTCCGACTTTGCAGCCTTGCCCAGGATAATACCAAACTCCAATTTGCCCGTGATTTGAACCATTAGAAAGCTTGTGCAACCTGCTTTCCTACAGAATTGGTTCCGTTGGTACATAATTTGTACATCAAAATACGTATATTACCATTTTACCCTCAATTGGTCGAAAAACAAATTATTTTTGTCAAACAATTGTATCGTTCTCATTTTGAATCGAATTCAGACCAATTAGATAATGACAAATATGGTTTTCACTCTATTAAAAGATGATGGAAACGAACAATTAAATAGCAAAGTTTTATTTGTGTTGAATGTTTTGGACACCCAAATTTGAATTTTAAAATATTTGAGCCCCTCTTTGAGCGAATGTCGATGATGAAGCAAATTTTTCTGTGCTTTGACGAAGAGTCGACACTCTATGAACATTGTGAAACAATTAAGCAAAGAAGAAATGCCTTAGAATTAGGAATTCAATTACCAAAAGAAACATAGAATGTGTCTTAGCCTTACTGCCTTCGACGATTTTTTTAGTTGTCTGGTTTTGACCCAGTTTTCATGAACGATAAGAAAATTTTTTTACAGTTGGATTCCGTCATCTTTTAGTACTTTAAAAATAGTATTTATTGATATATATATATAATGGGTCTTTATTCAATTTAAAATGAGAAACAAACACGCGTTTTATCAGAATGAATCATATTTCGACCCATCGAGGGTAAAATGGTCACTGCTTTTGTTGTACAAATGGTTTTTTATCCATACTACTTGGGCTAGAATGTAAAGTGGACGAGCTTTCTAAAAATTCAAACCATGCGTAAATTGGAGTTCGGAAGTGTCTTGGCAAGTCCGCAAAGTTTGACATGTTATGCAGCACCAACATGCCTCAGGCGCAATCTTATGTGCCCCAGACGCATCCTTTACATTGCACAATAAGTCCGACTTTGTGGATTTGCCCCGGATACTACCGAACTCCAATTTACCTTGGGTTTGAACCATTAAAAAGCTTGTCAAACCTACTTCCCTACCGAATTGGTTTCGATGTTACGTAATTTGTACATCAAAATAGGTGACCATTTTACCCTCAATTGGTCGAAAAACAAATTATTTCTGTTAGTACTAGTATAGCTCTCATTTTTAATCGAATTAAGACCAATTATATAATGATATTATGGTTTCCACTCTATTAAAGGACAATGGAAACGAACTATTAAGTAGTAAAACGTTTTATTTTTCTTAAAAGTTTTACATACCCAAATTTGAATTTGAAATTATTTGAGCCCCATTTTGGGCGAATGTCGATGATGAAGCAAATTTTCTTGTGCTATGACGAAGTGTGGATACTCTATGAACATTGTGAAACAATTGAGCAAGGAAGAAATCCTTTAGAATTAGGAATTCAATTACCAAATGAAACATTGAATGTGTCTTAGCCTTACTGGCTTCGACGATTTTTTTAGTTGTCTGGTTTCTACCCACTTTTCATGAATGATAAGCTAATTTTTTTATGCTTGGATTCCACCTACTTTCAGTACTTTGAAAACAGTATTTATTGACATATAATGGGTCTTGATCCACATTAAAATGAGAATCATACACGCGTTTTACCAGAATGAAACATATTTCAATCCATCGAGGTTAAAATGGTAACTTCCTTTTATGTAGAAATAGATTTTAATCCAAACTACTTGGCCTAGAAAGCAAATTGGACAAGCTTTCTAATGGTTCAAACCACGTGCAAATTGGAGTTCGAGATTGTATGGGTCAAGTCTGCAAAATTTGACATTTTATGCAGCACCAATGCGCCTCAGGCGCAATCTCATGCACCCCAGGCTCATTTTAGTGCGCCCCAGGCGCATACTGGACATTGCACGACAAGTCCAACTTTGCGGACTTACCCCGGATTCTACCGAACTCCAATTCGCCCATGGTTTGCACCGTGAGAAAGCTTGTCCAACCTACTTTCCTTTCAAATTGGTTCCGATGGTACATAATTTGTACATCAAAATACATGACCATTTTACCCTAAGTTGGTGAAAAAACAAATTATTTTTGTCAAACAATAGTATTGCTATCATTTTGAATCGATTTAAGACAAATTATATAATGATAAGTATGGTTTTCCCTCCATTAAAAGATGATGGAAACGAACAATTAAATAGCAAAGTCTTATTTGTGTTGAAAGTTTTGCACACACAAGTTTGAATTTGAATATGTTTGAGTCCCACTTTGGGCGAATGTCGATGACGAAGCAAATTTTCCTGCGCTTTGACGAAGTGTGGATACTCTATGAGCATTGTGAAAAAATTAAGCAAAGAAGAAATGCTTCAGAATTAGGAATTTGATTACCAAATGAAACATGGAATGTGTCTTAGCCTTACTGGCTTCGACGATTTTTTTAGTTGTTTGGTTTCTACCTAGTTTTCATGAATGATAAGAAAAAAAATTTATGGTTGGATTCCACCACCTTTTTGTACTTTACAAACAGTATTTATTTACATATAATGGGTCTCTAACCAATTCGAAATGGGAAACATACACGCGTTTTACGAGAATGAATCATATTTCTACCCGTTGAGGGTAAAATGGAAACATCTTTTGATGTACAAATGATTTTTTATCCAAACTACATGGGCTAGAAAGTAAATTGGATAAGCTTTCTAACAGTTCAAACCACGCGCAAATTGGAGTTCTGAAGTGTCTGGGGCAAGTCCACAAAATTTGACATTTTATGCAGCACCAATGAGCCTCAGGCGCAATCTCAAGCAGCCCAGGCGCATTTCAGAGAAGTGCGCCCGGGGCGCAAGCTGGACATTACACGACAAGTCCGACTTTGTAGACTTGCCCTGGATACTACCGAACTCCAATTTGCCCGTAGTTTGAACCGTTAGAAAGCTTGTCCAACCTACTTTCCTACCGAATTGGTTTCGATGGTACATAGTTTGTACATCAAAATACATGACCATTTTACCCTCAATTGGTCGAAAAACAAATTATTTTTGTCAAACAATAGTATCGTTCTCATTTTGAATCGAATTAAGACAAATTATATAATGAGAAGTAAGGTTTCCACACTATTAAAAGATGATGGAAACGAGCAATTTAATAGAAAAGTTTTATTTGAGTTGAAAGTTTTGGACACCGAAATTTGAATATGAAAATATTTGAGCCCCACTTTGAGCGAATGTCGATGATGAAGCAAATTTTTTTGCGCTTTGACAAAGATTGGACACTCTATGAACATTGTGAAACAATTAAGCAAAGAAGAAATGCCTTAGAATTAGGAATTCGATTACCAAAAGAAACATAGAATGTGTCTTAGCCTTACTACCTTCGACGATTTTTCAAGTTGTCTAGTTTCGACCCAGTTTTCATGAATGATAAGCAAATTTTTTTACAGTTGGATTCCGTCATTTTTTAGTACTTTAAAAATATTATTTATTGATATATATAATGGGTCTTTATCCAATTTAAAATGAGAAACAAACAAGCGTTTTACCAGAATGAATCATATTTCAACCCATTGAGGGTAAAATGGTCACTTCTTTTGTTGTACAAATGATTTTTTATCCATACTACTTGGGCTACAATGTAAAGTGGACGAGCTTTCTAAAAATACAAACGACGCATAAATTGGAGTACGGGAGTGTCTTGGCAAGTCCGCAAAGTTTGACATGTTAAGCCGCACCAACACGCCTCAGGCGCAATCTTATGCGCCCCAGGCGCATCCTTTACATAGCACAATAAGTCCGACTTTGTGGATTTGCCCCGGATACTACCGAACTCCAATTTCCCCTGGGTTTGAACCATTAAAAAGCTTGTCAAACCTACTTCCCTACCGAATTGGTTTCGATGATACGTAATTTGTACATCAAAATACGTGACCATTTTACCCTCAATTGGTCGAAAAACAAATTATTTCTGTTAGTACTAGTATCACTCTCATTTTTAATCGAATTAACACCAATTATATAATGATAAGTATGGTTTCCACTCTATTAAAAGACAAAGGAAACGAACTATTAAGTAGTAAAACGTTTTATTTTTCTTGAAAGTTTTATGGACCCAAATTTGAATTTGAAAATATTTGAGCCCTGTTTTGGGCGAATGTCGATGATGAAGCAAATTTTCCTGTGCTTTAACGAAGTGTGGATACTCTATGAATATTTTGAAACAATTAAGCAAGGAAGAAATCCCATAGAATTAGGAATTCAATTACGTACCAAATGAAACATTGAATGCGTGTTGGCCTTACTGGCTTCGACGATTTTTTTAGTTGTCTGGTTTCTACCCACTTTTCTTAAATGATAAGCTAATTTTTTTATGCTTGGATTCCGCCTACTTTCAGTACTTTAAAAATAGTATTTATCGACATATAATGGGTCTTGATCCAATTTAAAATGAGAATCATAAAAGCGTTTTACCAGAATGAAGCATATTTCGACCCATCGAGGTTAAAATGGTAACTTCTTTTTATGTAAAAATGGATTTTTATCCAAACTACTTGGCCTAGAAAGCAAATTGGACAAGCTTTCTAACGGCTCAAACCACGTGCAAATTGGAATTTGAGATTGTATGGGTCAAGTCTGCAAAATTTGACATTTTATGCAGCACAAATGCGCCTCAGGCGCAATCACCTGCACCCCAGGAGCATTTCAGTGCGCCCCAGGCGCATACTGGACATTGCACGACAAGTCCGACTTTGTGGACTTACCCCGGATTCTACCGAACTCCAATTTGCCCATGGTTTGCACCGTTAGAAAGCTTGTCCAACCTACTTTCCTTCCAAATTAGTTTCGATGGTACATAATTTGTACATCAAAATTCATGACCATATTACCCTAAGTTGGTCAAATAATAAATTATTTTTGTCAAACAATAGTATTGCTATCATTTTGAATCGATTTAAGACCAATTATATAATGATAAGTAAGGTTTTCCCTCCATTAAAAGATGATGGAAATGAACAATTAAATAGCAAAGTCCTATTTGTGTTGAAAGTTTTGGACACACAAGTTTGAATTTTAAAATGTTTGAGCCCCGCTTTGGTCGAATGTCGATGATGAAGCAAATTTTCCTGCGCTTTGACAAAGTGTGGATACTCTATGAGCATTGTTAAACAATTAAGCAAAGAGGAAATGCTTCAGAATTAGGAATTCAATTACCAAATGAAACATAGAATGTGTCTTAGCCTTACTGCCTTCGACGATTTTTTTAGTTTGGTTTCTACCTTGTTTTCATGAATGATAAGAAAAAGAAATTTATGGTTGGATTCCCCCACCTTTTAGTACTTTAAAAACAGTATTTATTGACATATAATGGGTTTCTAACCAATTCGAAATGAGAAACATACACGCGTTTTACCAGAATGAATCATATTTCTACCCGTTGAGGGTAAAATGGTCACATCCTTTGATGTACAAATAATTTTTTATCCAAACTACATGGGCTAGAAAGTAAATTGGATAAGCTTTCTAACAGATCAAACCACGCACAAATTGGAGTTCTGGAGTGTCTGTAGCAAGTCCACAAAATTTGACATTTTATGCAGCACCAATGTGCCTCAGACGCAATCTCATGCACCCCAGGCGCATTTAAGTGCACCCCAGGCGCACGCTGGACATTACACGACAAGTCCGACTTTGCAGACTTGCCCTGGATACTACCGAACTCCAATTTGCCTGTGGTTTGAACCGTTAGAAAGCTTGTCGAACCTACTTTCCTACCGAATTGGTTTCGATGGTACTTAATTTGTACATCAAAATCCATTACCATTTTACCCTCAGTTGGTCAAAAAACAAATTAAGTTTATCAAACAATAGTATCATTCTCATTTTGAATCGATTTAAGACCAATTATACAATGAAAAGTAAGGTTTTCACTCTATTAAAAGATGATGGAAACGAACAATTAAAAAGCAATGTTTTGTTTGTGTTGAAAGTTTTGGACCCCCAAATTTGAATTTGAAAATATTTTAGCCCCGCTTTGGGCGAATGTCAATGACGAAGCAATTTTTCCTGAGCTTTGACAAAGTGTGGATACTCTATGAGCATTGTGAAAAAAATTAAGCAAAGAAGAAATGCCTTCGAATTAGGAATTCGATTACCAAATGAAATATTGAATGTGTCTTAGCCTTACTGGCTTCGACGATTTTTTTAGTTGTTTGGTTTCTACCCTGTTTTAATTAATGATAAGATAAAAAAATTATGGTTGTATTCCGCAGCCTTTTAGTAGTTTAAAAGCAGTATTTATTGACATATAATGGGTCTCGATCCAATTTAAAATGAGAAACATACACGCGTTTTACCAGAATGAATCATAGTTCAACCCATCAAGGGGTAAAATGGTCAATTCCTTTGATGTACAAATGGTTTTTTATCCAAACTACGTGGGTTAGAAAGTAAATTGGACGAGCTTTGTAACGGTTTGAACCACGTGCAAATTGGTGTTCGGGAGTGTATGGGGCAAGTCCTCAAAATTTGACATTTTAAGCAGCACCAATGCGCCTGAATCTCACCCACCCCAGGCGCATTTTAGCCCAAGGCGCATGCTAGACATTGCACGACAAGTCCGACTTTGCAGCCTTGCCCCAGATACTACCGAACTCTAATTTGCCCGTGGTTTGAACCATTAGAAAGCTTGTCCATCCTACTTTCCTACAGAATTGGTTCCGTTGGTACATAATTTGTACATCAAAATACATTACCATTTTACCCTCAGTTGGTCGAAAAACAAATTATTTTTGTCAAACAATTGTATCGTTCTCATTTTGAATCGAATTAAGACCAATTATATAATGACAAGTAAGGTTTTCACTCTATTAAAAGATGATGGAAACGAACTATTAAATAGCAAAGTTTTATTTGTGTTGTAAGTTTTGGACACCCAAATTTGAATTTGAAAATATTTGAGCCTCAATTTGGGCGATTGTCGATGACTAAGCAATTTTTCCTGAGGTTTGACGAAGTGTGGATACTCTATGAGCATTGTGAAAAAATTAAGCAAAGAAGAAATGCCTTAGAATAAGGAATTCGATTACCAAATGAAACATGGAATGTGTCTTAGCCTTACTGGCTTCGATGATATTTTTAGTTGTTTGGTTTCTACCCTGTTTTCATGAATGATACGAAAAAAAAAAATTATGATTGGATTCCACCACCATTTTGTACTTTACAAACAATATTTATTGACATATAATGGGTCTCGTTCCAATTTGAAATGATAAACATACAAACGTTTTACCAGAATGAATCATATTTCGACCCATCAAGGGTAAAATGGTCACTTCCTTTGATGTGCAAATGGTATTTTATCCAAACTACTTGGGCTAGAAAGTAAATTGGACGAGCTTTCTAACAGTTTAAACCACGTGCAAATTGGAATTCTGGAGTGTCTGGGGCAAGTCCACAAAATTTGACATTTGATGCATCACCAATGTGCCTCAGGCGCAATCTCATGCAGCCCAGGCGCATTTCAGTGCGCCCCAGGCGCACGCTGGACATTGCACAACAAGTCCGACTTTATAGACTTGCCCCAGATACTACCGAACTCCAATTTGCCCGTGGTTTGAACCGTTAGAAAGCTTGTCCAACCTACATTCCTACCGAATTGGTTTCGATGGTACATAGTTTGTACATCAAAATATATGACCATTTTACCCTCAATTGGTCGAAAAACAAATTATTTTTGTCAAACAATAGTATCGTTCTCATTTTGAATCGAATTAAGACAAATTATATAATGACAAGTAAGGTTTCCACACTATTAAAAGATGATGGAAATGAGCAATTTAATAGAAAAGTTTTATTTGAGTTGAAAGTTTTGGACACCCAAATTTGAATATGAAAATATTTGAGCCCCACTTTGAGCGAATGTCGATGATGAAGCAAATTTTTTGCGCTTTGACAAAGAGTGGACACTCTATGAACATTGTGAAACAATTAAGCAAAGAAGAAATGCCTTAGAATTAGGAATTTGATTACCAAAAGAAACATAGAATGTGTCTTAGCCTTACTGCCTTCGACGATTTTTCAAGTTGTCTGGTTTCGACCGAGTTTTCATGAATGATAAGCAAATTTTTTTACGGTTGGATTCCATCATCTTTTAGTACTTTAAAAATAGTATTTATTGATATATAATGGGTCTTTATCCAATTTAAAATGAGAAACAAACCCGCGTTTTACAAGAATAAATCATATTTCGACCCATTGAGGGTAAAATGGTCACTTCTTTTGTTGTACAAATGGTTTTTTATCCATACTACTTGGGCTAGAATGTAAAGTGGACAAGCTTTCTAAAAATACAAACCACGCATAAATTGGAGTTCGGGAGTGTCTTGGCAAGTCCGCAAAGTTTGACATGTTAAGCCGCACCAACACGCCTCAGGCGCAATCTTATGCGCCCCAGGCGCATCCTTTACATTGCACAATAAGTCCGACTTTGTGGATTTGCCCCGGATACTACCGAACTCCAATTTCCCCTAGGTTTGAACCATTAAAAAGTTTGTCAAACCTACTTCCCTACCGAATTGGTTTCGATGATACGTAACTTGTACATCAAAATACGTGACCATTTTACCCTCAGTTGGTCGAAAAACAAATTATTTCTGTTAGTACTAGTATCGCTCTCATCTTTAATCGAATTAACACCAATTATATAATGATAAATATGGTTTCCACTCTATTAAAAGACAAAGGAAACGAACTATTAAGTAGTAAAACATTTTATTTTTCTTGAAAGTTTTATATACCCAAATTTGAATTTGAAAATATTTGAGCCCCGTTTTGGGCGAATGTCGATGATGAAGCAAATTTTCCTGTGCTTTGACGAAGTGTGGATACTCTATGAACATTGTGAAACAATTGAGCAAGGAAGAAATCCCTTAGAATTAGGAATTCGATTACCAAATGAAACATAGAATGTTTCTTAGCCTTACTGGCTTCGACGATTTATTTAGTTGTCTGGTTTCTACTCACTTTTCATGAACGATAAGCAATTTTTTTTATGGTTGGATTTCGCCATCTTTTAGTAATTTAAAAACACTATTTATTGACATATAATGGATCTTAATCTAATTTACAATGAGAAACATACACTCGTTTTCCCATAATGAATCATATTTCGACCCATCAAGGGTAAAATGATCACTTCTTTTGATGTACAAATGGTTTTATATCCAAACTACTTGGGCTAGAAATTAAATTGGACAAACTTTCTAACGGTTCAAACCACGTGCAAATTGGAGTTCAGGAATGTCTGGGGCAAGTCTGCAAAGTTTGACATGTTATGCAACACCAATGCGCCTCAGGCGCAATCTTATTCGCCCCAGGCGCATCTTGAACATTGCACAACATGTCCTTTGCGAACTTGCCCCGGATACTATCGAACTCTAATTTGCCTGTGGTTTGAACTGTTAGAAAGCTTTCCAACCTACTTTCCTACCAAATCGGTTTCGATGATATATAATTTGTACATCAAAATACATGACCATTTTACCCTCAGTTGGTCGAAAAACAAATTATTTTAACTAAACCCTAGTATCGCTCTCATTTTGAATCAAATTAAGACCCATTATATAATGATAAATAAGGTTTTCACTCTATTAAAAGATGATGGAAATAAACAATTATAATAATAAAGTTTTATTTGTGTTGAAAGTTTTAGACACCCAAATTTGAATTTGAAAATATTTGAGCCTCGCTTTGGGCGAATGTCGATGATGAAGCAAATTTTCCTGCGCTATGACGAAGTGTGGATACTCTATGAACATTGTGAAATGATTAAGCAAAGAGAAATTACCTTAGAATTAGGAATTTGATTACCAAATGAAACATAGAATGTGTCTTAGCCTTACTGACTTCGATGATTTTTTTTGTTGTCTGGTTTCTACCCAGTTTTCATGAATGATAAGCAAATTTTTTTATGGTTGGATTTCACCATCTTTTAGTACTTTAAAAACACTATTTATTGACATATAATGGGCCTTGGTCCAATTTAAAATGAGAAACATACACGCATTTTATCAAAATGAATCATATTTTGACCCATCGAGGGTAAAATGATCACTTCTTTTGATGTACAAATGATTTTTTATGTAAATTACTTGGGCTAGAAAGTAAATTGGACGAGCTTTCTAACGGTTCAAACCATGCGCAAATTGGAGTTCGGGAGTGTCTGAGGCAAGTCCGCAAAATTTGACATGTCAGGCACAATCTTATGAGTCCCGGGCGCATTTCAGTGCGCCCCAGGCGCATCTTGAACATCGCACAACAAGTCCAACTTTGCGGACTTGCCCCGTATGCTACCAAACTCCAATTTGCTCGTGGTTTGAACTGTTAGAAAGCTTGTGCAACTTACTTTCCTACCGAATTGGTTTCGACGCAAATTAATTTGTACTTCAAAATACATGACCATTTTACCCTCAATTGGTAGAGAAACAAATTATTTTAGTTAAACATAAGTATCGCTCTAATTTTGAATCAAATTAAGACCAATTATATAACAATAAATAAAGTTTTCACTCTATTAAAAGATGATGGAAATGAACAATTAAAATAATAAAGTTTTATTTATGAAAAGTTGGTCAAAGGGAGACCAATTCAAAGATCATCGGAGCGATAAAGGCTAAAGTACATTTTTCGCGCCCATTTACACATTTTGAGTTCCATTTGATGCAGACATCCCTAGTTCTAGGGTACTCATTCATTTTGTAAGAGTGTCCACAAGGTTCATATGGCTCTCCAAACTTCATTAAATAATCAGAAATCGTTCATCATTAGGATTTACCCTAGGCAAGACTTGTGATGAGGGTGAGAGATAACGAGAGGGAGTCTAGCTCAGCGGGGTGCTCCTCTGAAGAGTTTTTTGAAATTTTATTGCGTATGATCCAATAATAGTTAAGTTTCTCTCAATTCGTGTGTGAGTGTTCGGTTTTGATCCTCAACGCACAACACGAGTCCACTCAATGAGCTTTAGTACAAGTTTGCTTTGATAAGTTGCTTTTCATTAAGAAAAAACAAACCAAAAAACATGGACCAAGACCCAAACCAAACCAGAAAGAAGAAAGGAATTACATGGCTAAAAAGCAGAACAAAGGGGACTCAAGGGGTTGCAAAGACTTCCTGAAGCTAGAACCAACTCAGTCACATTCCAAGCTATACAGAGCTGCTTATTGAACTCATTATGGGCAGTCTTCTCCAAGAGGACATAGAGGATTTAATGTCAACAAGGATTCTGCAGGTTAGGCGCTCTATATCCAGAGACTTTCCCTAGAAAATTGCTTTGTTCCTCTCACACCATATGTGGTAGACGGTTGCTGAAAGAGAGAACTTGAGAAAGTATTTAGCCATGGTCAACCACCTTGCCAGGCTTTTCTTTCTTCAAAGGAATGATATTCTCCAGAATCATAAGAGAGCATCCCAAATCATTTCAAACAGCTTTAGAAGTAGAACCCGCAGAATAGAAGTCTGTGATTTTCCAGTGAACCAGAGCATAGGTTACAATCTCCCTCAGCTGAGATTTCCCAAGCCATTAGTCTATCCCTACTATGTGTAATCTGCCTTGAATTGCCAGCCATGAATAAAGTACCATCTAGGAATGCGGTTCTTGTACCAGAGAAAGGAACCCCACAGCACAAGTACAAGTTGTAGCAACTACAAAAATATATATTTCATCAGATGCTAGCACTCGATTATATCGTTAAATTGTAATAACTTATAAGCGAAGAGAAGAAAAGAACGATATATTCATCGTTAGTTTCTTTTTACCTTCTAATATTACTGGATATCATTCGAGATTGATGAAGATACTGGTGAGGCTAGGAGTTATTATAATGATCTCATATATCAAGTTCATCATCAGGGTAGTTATGCAGTGCAATTGTTGTTTTTTAAATCCTGTTATTTTCAAACTAAAAAGCTACTGGTATTGTGACTTATAATTACCATAGGATTAGGGATATGCACGCACCACATTTTTACCACAATCTAGATGGGGTTGTTCGATGCATACAACTCAACTGGTCACGATTTGTGGCCATCTGATTGCGTAGATAGAGAATAATATGGCTGTTTATAGGCGTTTCATCACAAGACAAAGAACTCATCGCTTGGATTTGTGATTTAAGAATTGTTGTTGCGGTAGCATTATCGTATTAATTTCAGTATATGTAGAAATTCTTGGAGAAACATATGTGTCTCTAAATCATTTCTCAGACTGACTGTTCTTTGACTGTCATCCTCTGAAATATGAGTCTATTCATGCGGAATTGAACTGACAAGGCAATTTGAATCTCTCTTTCTCTCTCTCTCTGAGGTGGAATTAGAAAGACTATGATGCTACAGTAGGGGACATCTCAATCACAGCAGAAAGATCCTCCTATGTGGATTTCACATTGATTTGTTGAATGACCTATTCTTTTGAATATGATATGATAATGCAGATGCATGCAAAAAGATGAAGTGGGCTTACAAGTTGTCTTGTGCCTTTCCATCTCAGTTGCATAGGTGTGACATGTAGACAGCAGTATCAATGTGGATCACTGCGACTATTTTTCGTTTGAATGGGGTTTGGCGCCGTCGGTTGTGGACACCTTCAGATGAAACATCAAAGCATCCCCCCAGGCCCCAGCATTAGACTTGACAAGTTGTGTACCATTTAGCTGTACCATATATACTGCATGTTTATGTGCAAAGCTCGGCCCACAATAGATCTTCTGTTTTTTAGCTGATTAATAACTTCAAAATCAGTTGTTTTTTAGTGCTCATTTGGTTTTGCGGGCATACGCATGATGAATGTCAATTGAAACTTGCAAGGGTGCTTGTAAGATGTTCATCTACTGTGACTCGAGAAAGGAGCTAATTTTACCAATATGAATTGATGGTGTCTTGAGCAGTATTTGGAAACATATACGGGGAAAAAAATTCTCAAATACAGTCACACTCCAAAGCTTAAGGCAGTTAGTATCTACATTTTGACAGAAAGATTGCTTACCACAACCTTCTCTTGTCTCTCAAGGCCATCCTCAACGTCTATCCTTTTGTTTTAAGTTTTCGAAGCTGGGTAACTCTGCAAACATCACAAGTAGATGGGCTATCCAAAAAACATGAATGTAAGAAATCAAAGAGCACCAACAACTTTAGTAGTCCAATGATGTTCCCGCAGCATACCTCCGATTCCTTCAGTTCCACTGCAGAAACAGTTTCTCTCCGCCTTACAGTTGCTCTTGAAGGTACTGCGAAATGTTCAACTTCATCACTTGATTTTCCTTCTTTTGCCCTCATTTTGCTTAAAATAAGCTTTGTTGGAAGAGGCTGCATTGCAATGGGAAGAAATAGTGCACTGATTTACTGAAGCAAAATTCAATAATGAGAATGAGTCATTGTCCAAGTTCATACCACGCAGTGCGCTTCTCATTCGAAGATACCTCACTCCACCTATGGGTATCGTAGCAAAAATACTTGTCAATGCGAACTGCTTAACACGTCCATGTAGAAGTCATTAATCACCAACTCCGAATCGAACAACACTCAATCAAGTGTGTGAACATGGTTTAGCTTACATGCGATACCTACAAAGAGGCCATTGTGTGCGCACCTGGATATGAGCAACAACTAAGACAGTGTGCACCGATGGAAAAGTAATGTAGTCCCACGACGACAACCAAAATAAGGAAGGTTCTCTAGTCGTTATGAAATATGAACAATGAACTCCATTTCTTATTTAACTTAAGAATACGAAAAGAGATGTACGTCACTAATGCTTCAACAAGTAGAGATAATCTTGATGCACGCGCCTAGCATTTTTGAACAAACTACACAGTTTTTAACCAGACAGTTAAAACCTTCTCAAATAACATGGCACTACTTGTGGTATAAAACCTTCTGAAATCACAATCGGGTTTCATTCTGAAAGAGCCAACCACAGCCAAACATCCAACAGCTAATCGATATAGGGCAATAACACGTCCAAATTCACCTATACTTGAAACTTATTCAAACTCGAGATATTCCATTGAGGTACATCTTAAAAAAAGGATAATGGCACTTCCTCCGAACCATTTTATTTGCTTGTGATGTAAAGTGGTGTCATTTTGACCTAAAAAATAAGGTGCTTTCGACAATAATTTTCTGAATGCAGATCGGTGCAAAAAAATTAGAAAAAATTGTCTCGGGAAGCAACTTATTTTTGAGGTAAGAATGACACGATTTTCTGTAGAGAGCAAACAAAACGGGCATATGGAGTAGTTTTGGTGATAAAGACAGGCAATAACAAGAGTTGCCAAGAAAAAGCCAACCACGACAAGAAAATCATCCTGAATGACATTAGGTAATATGAAATGATGAAATCACAAGCATAATTTGAATGAAGATTCAGTGAAATACAAGTTGGATAAAACTTGAGCTTTTGCAAACCTGAAAATATAAGGCCATGATCAGTTTTCTAAAGAATTGACACATGTTTGTGAATGATAAATGAAGTGTGTATCAATACAATGGGAGAGAGAGGGGGGGGAAATGGGTACCACGGTGAGAGAGAGAGATCGTGGGGAAATGGGTACGACGGTGGTTGTTAGGTTGGCACTCATCAAAAACGGCGTTGTAACCGGGTTTCATTCAAAGCTCGCATCTTGAACACTGGAGGTTTGTCCAAAACGACGTCGCCCGTACTCATACTTCGTATTTAGAACATGAGAAGTACATTGAAAACGTGAAATTGTCAAATTGTGAACTTATTTGGGTTTATCTGGACTATCTAAATCGTTCGTGTTGTAGATATTATCAAGATCATAAACCCTGTTAAAGATAATTTGAATCAAATACCAATTGACATATGATCGGAGACAATAAGTGTGTATTTGTTTTTCCGCAAATAAACATTGCCGCACTGTATTAAACCCACTTTATGGAAAACGGCGTCGCTCGTTGACACCTCATATGTTGAGTCTGCGAGGTCCTTTGAAACGAGGACCTGCAACATGACTTCGTCAAATTGTGATCTCATTTCGATTTTTCTTTATGATCAATACGGTTCATGTTTTAGAGCTTACCAATGAGATAAACCGTGATGAAGGTCATATTAATCGAACACTGATCAATACATAATCGAAGATGATTTATGTGAAATTGTTTCTATGAAAATAGATTTGGCCACACTGTATCAAATCCCTTTTTTGGAAAGAATAAATTCGAAGGGACGTCCCGGACGGAGTGGTTGTTCAGAAGAAAAGGACCTTCAGGATTCTCAATCAATTGTAATTCTTCACTTGAATTTCACCTTGACCTGTTGATGATTTTTATACGTCTGGACAAAAAAAAAATCTTGCTCCATTGCATGCCAAATCTGAAGTGGGTTTTTGTTCTACTATGTATCTATATTTTCATCAATAATATCCATATAGGCAGCAGTAGCTCCAGTTTTTCTTCGGACCCAACTGCCCGGCAACGGTTGGATAGAGTTTGAGAGCTTCCTGGGCAAGCTTTCAATGTGAGTTTTGCACACTACTCTGGGTATGTCAGTATGTCACAGTCAATGAGGAATTTGGGAGGGCTTTGTTCAACTAGTTTGTTGAGGCTGTTGATGAACCTTCTTCTAAGCCTCTGGTTCTTTGGCTCAAAGGAGGTGAATCTTTCAATTGAAAATCTTTCTTTTTGCTCTTGCTCTTTGACTTTAATTGCTTTGTGGCTTTGGTTCTTGATACTCTTAAGTTGAATTAATTGGATTGTAGAATTATCCGTGGTCAATGATTCCTTATTCTGATTTTGGCTCAATGGAGGTGAATCTTTCAATTAGAAACATACCCTTTTGTTCTTGCTTTTTGACTTTAATTTGCTATGTGGCTTTGGTTCTAGATTTTCCTAAGTGGTGCTAATTCGACATAGTGTTAGTAATAGGCAATAGTTTTCTTGAAAAGTTATGATTTTGGATCAATGGAGGTAAATCTTCCAACTAGAAACAGACCCTTTTGTTTCTGCTTTGAATTTGATTTGCCAAGCGACTTCAGTTCTAGATTCTACTTCAAAGCCCTAACTAGGTTAAAAAACCACAGAAGCAGAAAGAGCAAAAGGGAGTACCTATGAACGAAGAACTGGTAACTAAACTCTTGACTAACAGCTTGCCTTTGTTAGAGGGAAAGAAAGCTTATCCGCGCAATCAACATGGATCGCTTGATGACCTCTTTGCTCTGGACGACTTATCTAAGGTTTTGAATCCTTTGTAGGACTTGTATGAACTGGATGGTAGTATTACTTATAAAGTTTCTGATTTTAGCTCAATGGATATGAGTCTTTCAAGTAGACAAAATATCCTTTTGTTCTTGTCTTTATCGTGTTGCTTTGATTGAAGTTCGTTTTGTGGGTGCTTTTATTTTGGTTCTGAAGTTTGTGTGTTGTACTAATTGGATGACCATACATTTTCTTTTATAGCTAAAATTTGGAAGGTAATAAGAATTCGGATAAGCACACTCTTGTTATTTTGTCTATTTGATATGTGGTACTATTCTCGATAGTTCCTTACATTTGTGCAATAATTTGAAGAAGATGATATTCACTTCCGGCGTCCATTCATCCCCCTTTTTCCTCCTTGCATACGCTATTCCCTCTTCATACGTATCTGTGGATAAATATGTTTGTACGGTATTGTGCATAAAATATTACATTTTGTGTAGTAATTTGAAGAAAATGATAATTACTTCCCGTGTCCTCCATCCCCCAGTTTCGTGAATCCATCTTCATATCTGTCTATTGTCTATGGGTAAGTATGCTTGTACATGTAATGTTCATATAGGATTACAGTATTTTATTTCCATACCATGCAGGTTTAACTTTTTGATTCCAGTCTATGTATGTGTATCTGGCAGTGCCTGCAAATGCATTCTTTTTTGATATAGTGCCCACATGTTCATTAACTTGTACCTATTATGTCCAAACTATAAAACATCTTAGTATGTCTTTCATAACCTTTATTGATCAGATGTGTGTTGGTTTAAATTTTTTATTCTTCTCTTCCCATTCCTGATGACATATAAGACAAGAGAGTACTTTTTTGCAAAAATGGTTTGCTTATCCAATGGCTGTTTCTTTATGGCCTGGATGTTCATCAATTGCTTATGGGATGGCTGAAGAACATGGACCTTTTCACAATCTCAATCCCATCCCAATTCCTTTCTCGCTACCGAATGTCATCGATATATTACCTATAACGCAACAAACGAGAATGGTTCCAGGTATTTGACCCACTGCCTGCAAATCCTAGCTCAGTCCCTAGAGAGACAGGTGATGTTCTCTCATGTTGACAAATATGCATATAATGTTTGGTGGGATGGATTAACTAGGTTGTAGTGCACCTTCCCGGGTAGCTTGGATTGCGATTCAAACATATTTCTGAAATCAGCAGGCACCTTTTAATGCTTGGAATTGAAAAAATGGTGAAACAAGGCTTTGTGATCTTCCATTTTCCATGTAGATTTTGTCAAAATATTTTGGTTATCTGCAATTTGCCTTTGCAATACACAACTGATATTTGTAGACTAAGTGCATATGGTGTATAGCCTAGCTTGTTTTGATCAAAATCATGTGATTCTGACGAACAAGTTTTGACGTGGAAACAACGCCAACGAAATACAGGTGGGTTTGATCCTACCCTCTTCTTCTGCTATTTTTCCTTAATCAGGAGGGATTATTCTTTGAGATTTGATTACCTTGTGCAATTATGCAATAGTAACTTATAATTTTTATTCATGTGCATGAATGGCATCAAGATGGGTTGTGACTTTTTAACTCTGTTTCTTCATTCTGCGAATATAGATACTGGGAGGGGGATACCAAGAGTGCAAATACACTTTTCCATGACAAGATCGAACAATTCAGTTGTAAAATATGAGAAGAAATGTTATTGTATAAGATTGATTTATGAGCCTAACTATGGAAGAAAATCATCATAATTTAAGATGGGATGAAATTATCCTAATTATAATCAAATCACCAATCACCATCAATCACGATATTACCATCAATATTCTTTCCTTACATATGATTATATTCTTCACAGATTCACAAACTTCAAACTTCAACCGACAAGAGATTTTATAGTCGTTGATATATTTGCTTTATCTAACAGTGTGGTCAATAGCCGATTAGCCAATTTACATTGAGTTTGGCTCCTCTCCAATCCTAAGGGAATTGGAGGATCCTCCAATTCTAATCTAATGGCTAAGAATATAATACTAAACACAACCTCTCTAAAAGACACAAGGATGAGCACACATAATTATTTAAACGCCCCCAACCCCCCCCCCCCCCCCCCCCCCCCCCCCCCCCCCCCCCGCATTCACGGCCATTGACAATTTTAATGAACCTGATCTTTTAATGAACCAAAAAATTCTCTATAGCAGTAGGACAGGTACACTTCGATTCTCTGGAGATAAATTAGAATGGTGGGTTGTACTCCTTGGAATTTCAAAATTAGATTGAAAATGAATTGAAAAAAACAGATCGAAAAACACATTCCATGGAATTCAAAAACCAAATCCAAAAAGGTGATAGAAAAGTCCGAAGTACAGAGTTGGTTTACTGATCGGTGACGAGATTTTCGCTCCACAGAACCCACAAATCGTGATTCTGATGTTTGGGGGTTGGAGAACTATGGTGGCACCGGTATCCTTAATTTGTTGGCGGCTTAAGTGGGCAACAAAACAGTGGAGGCGCAGAGGGATGCAAAGGGAATGGGCGGTGGTGATGGCTAGTGGAGGGTTGGATGGAAATGGAGGGAAGGGGCGGTGATCAATAGTTTCTCAAATAATGAAGGTCAAGTGAAATTATTCGGTGTTTTGCTAGATAACAAGGATTATGTGGCCATTAATGATCTTGGCCGCTAGATTTTATAGTTGCCATGTGTCACCTTATTAATAGGACTTGAGGATCCTCCAATTCTTTTGGGATTGGAGAGGAATTGGCTTATAAATCCCAGACCGGCTATTTCTATAGTTACTCTCTCTGACTACTACTTGAAATATCAGAGAGACGATGGTGAAGATTTTTGCTTGTGGACTTATGTGCCTGCTTTTGCTCCATGTTGCCTTTGCTCTCCCTCTCTCTCTCTCTCTCTCTCTCTCTTAAACAATCCTTTCTCTTTGTTTACCAAATACCAACCCATGTTCTCCTGTATCGTTATAAGGTATTTTTGTTTATAATTGGTCGTTTACGTTGGTATATTTGTGTGCAGGTGGTGAACAAGAATGTGACAAGGAGTTCAAATGCGTGTGGGGGCCGGCGTGTGAAGATTAGACGACTTGTATGGATGATTGCCAGACTATATTTGAAGATAATATTAAAGGCGCCCAACTCGTGACCGCGACTTATATACCCGTTACTAACACGTGCCGATGCCACATCATCTCAGACACTCTTTGTAATGCGGAATCTCTTGCTCCCACTCCCACTCCTGCTCCATCCATGGGAGGAGAAGTAATGGATGATTAATTTCGGGCTCATGTCAATGACAACACTGTTTGGATATGACGGAAATTAATTATGGATTGCAAGTTTGCAACAGAAAAAAGAATGATTAGTTAGTTAAAATTCTCCAATTGAATTTCCTCCCTCACTCTCTCTGCAAAAAAGCATTGCTGTGCATGTAATTAAATCGATGCCTGGGTAGAAATCATTCGAGTAATTAAAAATGTTGCTTTGAATTCATTGCCTAAGTAAGGAAGATTGTGTTTTGATTCGCTTTGATGTACTTGCTTTGCATGAAATGGCTATAAAAGTACCATTTGCTTGGGACGAATTTACTTAGAAAGTTAGTCATTCGTTTTTTATGCTATTATTATTCTAGATATATTACGACGAAATGTCTGGAAAAAATGAGGTCTTCCAAAATCACAATAAGATTTGATATGGAATATTTCAAGTACGTGTGAAGAAATGATTCATAAACAAAATGAATCGCCATTGACAAATCTAAGATTGCCAAATGTTTGGACGTTTCTCTATTGAATTCTTTTTCGTCATTTTTGTCCCAGGATTCCTTGTTACGTAACATCTTCAATTTGAATTTTAAAAATCATTCATTTAGTAGAGCTCATCGCTCAGAAAACTGCACGGAATACGATAACTTGATCTTGAAAATGGATCGTTTAGTTTCTTGCCGGTGAACCATGACTCCATCACTTGACCACCGATATCACTTAACAAATTTTGACAACCAACAACAAAACACAGTGTTCCCCTTGCCGTGAGGGGTAGGACCGTAGGAAACCCACTGAAGATTATGGTAAGCCAAATCACGGCAGTTAAAAAGCTCTGGAAAGGTCAGAATGCTGAACACGGAAATACAAGGAAAGAAGCATTCAATGTGGCAGATTTGCATAATCTCCGAGATTGAGTTCCTATAAATTTGACAGTGATTGAGTTGAATTAGCTTAATAAGCCTTTTTCAAAATCTTTTAGGCATAAGTGAGCGTGATGGAGAAGAAGAACTTGGTCTGCTGCGCCTTTTTATGCTCGCTTTTCCTCAATGCAATCCACTGTATGTCTTCTCTCTCTTCCCGTTTCTCTCTCGTCATTGTAAGGGTTGGTTGACTCAATACGATTGTGTGGTGTTATGGGCGTTTGGCAGCAAAGAAATGCGAGGAAAATTGCGTGGTGAAGCATTGTCAACAAATCTTACAACAAGGAAAATGCGATGATGACAAAATGTGCTTTGCTGCATGTGAAAAGCAGTTTAACACCACGGAAATGGCTTTCTGCCTCCTCCCCGACAAACAAGCCTGCAATTGTTACTATACCTGTTGAGTATTACTCCTACAAACTTCTCCCTCTAATTATCTTTTCTGCTTGTTAGAGATTTTCAAAATAAAAGAGTCGTCGATTTTGGTTTTGTAAAATTCCTTTGTTTCCTTAGAATGCTTGTTTTTCCTCTTTGTGAGCTTTGTCCCACATTGGTTAGCTGAGAGATGTTGGAGTGGTATATATTAGGAAACATTCCTAATATAAGTAATTAATGATCTAGTGTGGTGCAGCCCTTTGGTGCTTCGCACCATACCGGCAATGCCGGTACACACCCGCACGCGCGCGCGCGGCGTGGGCAGTGTGGCGTGGGCTGTGGTGCACATTGTGGCGCTGACGTGGATGACACGTGTCACACGCGTGGCAGGTGAGCACACGGGATGGTTCCGATCGGGTGCGACTCGTGCGTACGGGTGCACTGATCCGTGGAGTTGCGATCGCAGTCGTTGGTCGCGAATGGGCTCGATCCAACAGATTGGATCAAATCCGATTGGGTGTGAGTGAAATAACATACCAGTTCGGTGTGACTGGGTGTGACTGATCGATCTAGACCGTAGGATCTGATCCAACGGTCAGATTAGAACGGATGCATACCCATTCTCAATGGGTGCGTAGTGGCCTATAAATAGACCACTACTTAGCAGAATCCAGTGCTCAATATATACACACAAAATTCGAATTTCTCCCACATCTCTCTCTATACTTCACAGCATTCAAAACAGAATGTAGTGGTTCTCGGTTCTTATATTCGTTCAAGCAGATATTCTGTCCGTTTCGTTAAGTGCAAACGAAAACGAAAAGAACTTCAGTTCGGGCTTCGATTTATCTTGAAGGCAGGTTTGTTGTTACCCTTTGCATACCGGAATTGGTGGGGGCAAATACTGTCTTTAGGAAAGCGACATAGTCGTGACTCGAAGCGGTTTTCAGCATTTGTGGAGATTTCGTCAACATTTCAGATTGCAGCGGCCAATTTTTTCCAACACTGATTGATAATAATTCTTGAAAAACATGACTCTTGTTATGACAGGTAATGAAGGACCAATCTCTGATTGCTCGGAGAAGATAAAGCTGGAGGGATGTAACAATGCAATGTGCGCTGGAGCATGCATGGATAAGGTTAAGGGAGCAGTGTCTGGGACTTGCCTCCCTGGAAATCATGCCTGTGATTGCTTTATTCCCTGCTGAGAAAGTCCAAGGTTCTTCTTAGATTTCATTTCCGGCGCATTGTTCTGCCCTGTTTACAAATAAATTGGATGGAGAGAAGTCAGATAGGCATAATAACTAAACTCATGTTCCATTTAAGTGCTTGAATAATACTATTTGCGGAACCTTTGCTTTTTGCCAAGGCTGTATTGTATCGTGGATGTGTTGGAATATTCATGGCATGGAGAGAAAGGAAAAGCAAAGGAAATGGTAAAAGAATTTTAAAAAAGAAGAAGAAGAAGAAGAAGGTGCTAAAGCTTCTTATAAAGTTTCACCTGAAGCACCCCAAGGACCACAAAAATTCCTTCGTGCATTTGGCTAATATATTACAAACTCTATGATGCTGAACGGAAGAAATAGGTTTGAATTTTGAATTTCTCCACAAAAACAGGCCTACATGAATGTTCAGAACCAATATTCTAAGACTACGAGATCATGCTACGAATCATGCATAACAGAGGATGCCATTAGTCCGTGAGAAAGAAGACTGATTCAATCATGAATGCATACGCATGCATGAAAATATTAAGCCAGTCAAAGTCTTAACAGATAGAAGCATAGCCGATACCTTGAGGCAATACCATAGCAAGTACTTTCTTCCTGGCCCATTCAGAGTTCAAAAGATAGAGCAGCAGCTTCAGTAATCGAGTCAAACAAAAACACAATTTGCACCACTTCATGAGAAAATCGCTAGGCAACAATGCGACGCCTTGCAAGTGTAAGATCAATATTAAAGAGTATCAGTAGCCCATTCCTAAATTAACTCAACTTTAGAAGTTAAAGGAAACACAATGTAGAAAAGATAAAAGCTGTAACATGCTTTGAAGCCATATACTGGTAAAATTCGACATTAAAGCTAAAAAAGAACACAAAAGAGAGAAAATAAAATAAAACTTATACACGTGATACAATGGTACTAATGAAGCCGGAGCACCAATACCAAAACTGGGGACTTCTAGACTATTATTAGGGTTACCAAAACAAAAACCAGGGGACTTCTAGACTATTATTAGGGTTACCACATCTTCCATACGAAAATCACAGAAGGTCCAAAAGTTAGTAGTGCTTGATTCTAGTTGCAACATTTGCATCTACTAGTTGCTTCACTACATCTCTCATTGTGGGTCTTTTGCTTGGCTCCTTCTCTGTGCATCTCAAAGCCACGAAAAGCACATCAAACACTTGTTCCATCACACACGAATCCAAACATTCATCCATGAGGTTCGGATCTATGATCCTCTCAGTTTCTTCAGTATTGTTCCAGACAGACCGAACCCAACCTACAATATCAACTTCTTCGAAGAAGGATGGATCCAAGGATTTCTTTCTGGTAATAAGCTCCAGCAAAACAACCCCGTAGCTGTACACATCAGACTCCTTGCTTTTTGTTGTTGTAAATGCATTCTCTGTCAAAAGTCATGGCAAAATGTATATATTACAAGTCAATATACTGATATACAGATAAAGTTCCAAAATAATCATGCCAATAAAAAACATTATACAGATATTACCTGGTGCAATATATCCAATCGTGCCTAGAACAGAGCTGGATGATGTTGAAGCTGAAGACTGATCCAGAAGCTTGGCTATCCCAAAATCTGAGATATGAGGTTCCATGTCAGAATCCAAAAGTATGTTCATTGACTTGATATCTCGGTGCACAATAGCAGGATCACAGTCATGATGGAGATATGCCAATCCTTGGGCAGTTCCGAGTGCTATCTTGTACCGAACACTCCACTCCAAAATTGGTGGTGGTTTCAACTCATGGAGAACGTCATGAAGGCTTCCATTTTGCATGTATTTGTACAAGATCAAACCATACTCTTTCCTCAACCAAAAGTCTTCCAGTTTGATTAGATTCCGGTGTTTGACCTTTCCAACAGTCTGAATTTCTCTCACCATATTTGTGTTTCCTCCCTTGAGCCCAGCAAATACAAGCTTCTTCACAGCGTACACTTTATCAGGAATTGCAGCCTTATAAACAGTTCCATGCGCTCCTCTCCCAATAATGTACCTCTCATGTAGATTGTCAGTAGCTTCCATAATTTTGTTGATCAGTGTGGCAAATGCGCCCTCTTCTGCAGAGATTTCAACTTCCTGTCTTGGTCTTCTGTGCCAGATAAACACATAGCCTAGAACAAGGAGCAGGAAAACAACAGATAGCGATGCTCCAAGGGCTGCCATTGAAATTTCCAATTTACTACTTACCCTTTTCGGGCTGGGATTACAATTTCTGAAATCACTGGCTCTAATGCAATTTAAGTCTCCTCTTCGAAGACAATTGACACAAAGGCCCTGATTACCCAGAAACGAAAAGGGGGATGAATTGAGAAACTTCATGAGCGTTTCAGGTATGGGCCCAGAAAAGGAATTGTGAGACACATTGACCTCAATCAAGGACTGAAGTTCACCAATATCTGCCAAAGTTCCTGTGAGATTGTTGCAAGATATGTCTAACTTCTCTAACATATCCAAGTTCGCGAGCTCCACAGGGACATGACCAGTTAGTCCATTCGCACTGAGATTCAGTGCTTTCAGATAATGCACCGCTTCAGTTGCTCCAATAGATGAGGGGATATCCCCACCTAATAAATTTTCGCCAAGCTGTATACTCCGAAGGGTTGTGGATTGAAACAAGAAAGGTGGAATGCCACCAGTGAACCGATTCCCACTTAGAGTAAGAGTGTACAACCCCTTCAAGCTTCTTAAACTAGAAGGGATGGAACCATTTAATGAATTAAAACCCACATCTAAATTCAGTAGTTCAATACAATTTGATAACTCAGATGGCAGCGAACCTTCTAAATGGTTGTGAGAAAGATCCAAACCTTGGAGGTACACAAGGCCTCCTAGCTCTGGGGGTATAGGGCCTGTAAGCTTATTCATTGCCAAGTTAATCGATGTAATATTGGTAAGATTTGAGAAGCTTGATGGAATCACACCAGTCAAGAAGTTGTTGCTAAGATCCATGAGCGAAAAAATGTTTGGATTTTTCACAAATTGTGGAAGAACTCCTGCGAGGTTATTCTGCTTGAGAATCAGTCTTGTCAGACTTGAACAACTTCCTATGTCAGAAGGTATACTACCTTCTAGACGATTCACGCCCAAAAGCAATTTCCTCAACTGCTTTCTGAAGCAAAGGTTTGGCGGTATCTGCCCTACGAATGAGTTGCTGGTGAAGTCTACCTGGGTCAAGTTACAATTCACACCAAAACTTTGAGGTATGACTCCAGAAAACTGGTTGTTGAACAAAGAAATGTTTCTCAATTGAGTAAGTTCAGTGATCTCAGGAGGTAATTCTCCAGAAAGGCTATTGTTGTACACAAGGAAATTCTCAAGGCTCTGAATCTTCCAAAGGCTTAACGGAATCTCACCTGTCAAGCTGTTGATAAATAAGAAAAGATTCTTCAGTCCACTCAAAAACCCTAACTTGCTCGGAATTTCCCCCTCAAGTTGGTTGTCATAAAGCTGCAAATCACTGAGTGATTTGCATTTTCCAAGCTCAGGAGGTATTGCACCGGACAAACGGTTTTCAGAGAGGTAAAGAACTTCCAGCTTAGTGAGTAAGCCAAAAGAAGGCGGGATAGGACCAGTTAAGCCACAATGGACAGCAGAAAGTAGAGTTAAGCTACTACAATTGCCCAACTCCGGTGGAATACCACTGGTGAATTGGTTGAAAGACAAGACCAAGGTGTCCATTTGCTTGCAGCCACCCAAACCCAAAGGAATGTTGCCCTCTAGACTGTTACTACTCACATCTAGATACAAAAGATTCTCGAGATTATTCAAACTCCCAGGTAGAGCTCCAGACAACTCATTATCAGTCAAAATTAACTCTTCTAAGGTGCTACAATTTCCTATGGAGGAAGGAATGGCGCCCGACAATTGATTACTGTATAGGTAAAGAGATGTAATCTCACTCGTGTTTCCAACATTAGACGGAATAGAACCATTGAGTTTGTTCTGGTTCAGCCACAGCGTATCCAAATGTGAAATTCGAAACAGCGATTTGGGTATTGCACCTGTCAGAGAATTAGAAAACAAGCTCAAGACTCGCAGATTCTGCAAATCTCCCAACTCTGAAGGAATGGAACCGGTGAAATCATTAGTGCTGAAATCAATTGAGGTCAAGTGCCTCAGTTGAGTTATCTCCGGTCCCAATTGGCCTGAGATTTGGTAGTTAGACAGGTTTAGAGCAACCACAAAGTTGTGGTTTTTTCCACATGTGACTCCAATCCATGAACAAGGAGTGGAATCAGAAGCATTCCAGTTCGATTTGATGGAGGGAGGCACGGAAGTCCAATGCCTCATCAGTGAGAGTAAACTTATCCCATCAGAGCTCAAACCAGAGGCAGAATACATAGGTAGTATATGCCAACAGAACAAAAGCAGTAGAAAATTGAAAAGAATTCTCATGGTTATCTTCAAATTGAAGAGACAGAAAGAGCGGCAAAGGAAATGAAGAGAGAGAGAAAGCAAAAACACTAGCAGTGGCAGTGACAATGGCAAGAGGAGGAGAATACCAGTACCGGATAAAGGAAAGTTGATAAGAGTTACCAAAAGAGAAAAGAAGGAAAGGTGGCAAAGGTGTGAAGGTAGGTGAGAGAAACTTACCCCAATTAGGAAGATTTTTTCCCAAAGAAAACACAGCAAAAGCTTAGCTTTTTGATTCCCTTTGAGCCGAGGAAGTCAAGTCCGATAGGATATGTATGCATGTCATGTAGGTATAGAGAGAGAGGGATTGAGAAGCGAACATACTCCATATGTGTACTGTAGATAGATAGATAGATAGAGAGAGCGAGAGAGAGAGAGAGACTAGAGTGAGAAGGGAATGAAAGCGAATTCAGTTGGGGAGAGGAAAACCTGAGAAAATACTTATGGAGATTCTTTGGACAGATGCTTCCCCTGGGCCTATATATATGTACTGAATGAATCGGTGGAGAAAAACGAAACAGAGAGGGTTCAACGCGTTTTCATGGTTTGGTCTACTAGTGAGTGTGGACAGTTCACACTTCTATCTCAGCTCTCTCTGTCTGCATGTGCCACTGTCTTAATTGTCCGGGACCGTGACTGGGACCTAAAAGTAATGGGGAAACGGAAAATGAATGAAAAAGGACTAGACTTGCTTTGGACCTGAAATAAGTATGTCAACCTGGTTTCAGCCAAGGGTTAGTCCGGTTGGTTGGTGAATTTGTTCCTCACATGGTTGATAACGGGTTGATGCTTGGGGTCAGGCTGCAATAAAATAACTTCTTGCCAAGTCCCTAGTCCTAGCATGAAAGCCTTTGATCGGGCCGAAAAGGAAACTAGTTGAGCTGCGAGTAAACTAACCTGGCCACCCATATCCGTTGGAAAAGAAATGGTCAACTGGTGAAATGAATCGTCTTTAACACCGAAAATAACTTTCTATCTAGGATTAAAAAGTACTCCCTCTGTCTCAAATTCTTTGTCCGGTCCGCAAAACGGAGGATTAAAAATAATACAGTACAATTTTTGCAAGAAAAAATCAAAAGTTTTTCAATAACTTACTAGATATCAATGAATATTTTTAATTTGTGAAAAAAATTTAAATTTTTTCTTGAAAAAATTGCAGGGGTAAAAAACACCGTTTAATTGTTAGGTCTATGCGTAACTAATGCTCTTTTGTTTTCTCTCGAACTGTAGGATTCAAATTGCTGTAACGTACGTAAGCCTGTGTTTATCTTCCAAATTTGTCCAGAGAAATTATTACACCAAGGAATCTTTCTTCTTTTTAAAGAAAACCAACAAAACTTTCTTTGTTAAATCCAATTTCATCCATTCAGTTCAATCCATTCCGTTACTAATTTCATGTACGGATACAAGTTGGCAGTAAGCAGAAAGATCACAAATTGGCAAACACGGGTTGCAGGTTGTAGTTTTTTTGGGGTCATATTATGATAGTATAATATAAGAACCTATATTTGAACCCACATTCTCACAATTGTAATTACTTTCTTTTTCTTTTTTTTGGTAATAATACTAACAGTTGGACAGGTTGCAGTTGGAAAAGGACAGTTTGGATGCTTTCATTTAGTAATGCGTAGAATTAGATGCAGCACTTCTCTATTATTGACAGGAGCGTTTTAATGTGTATTGACTTTGTGCATCAGTCTGGTGGTTCCTTTTCATACATAATGAAAAGGCGAAAGCAATCTTTTGGTGGGACATAAAAAATTCTAGGTTCCATTTTCCAGTCACTCCCAGGAAAAACATTTCCAATAGCCTTCTTTGAATCAGCAAAAGAAACGAGTACTCCTTTTTTTTTTTGGGTCAAACGGAAATTAAAAAACGAGTACTACTAACAAACATCAGACCAAGGTCTTGAAGCATTCCCAGCACCAGAACCATAGTAATTCTTTGCCCCGTCTTGTTTATTACCAACCATTTGAAGACAAGCACCAGTGGTCTTTCTAACTGTACTTCGGAGCGTAAGTATGAACTAGAAAATACAAAGCACCCAACAAACTACCAGGCAACAACCACCAGAGTCGGTCAAAAGATGGGCAAAAGGAAAAGGGAACACATTTGTTAGCTAGATACCAGTCACAAAGAGAGAGCATCTATTTTCTGCACTTACAGCCAAATTTAACTCCTCCAAACCAGACAAAGCTATGGTAGTTATGGTAGTTTAAGTTTTCATAAATCTTCATTTCACACTGCACCCAACTTCCCCCCGGGTCCCCACATTAACTACCAGAACCAGATCAAAACAATAATTCCAACATTGATTTTAAAAGTCAACTTGTCATTAGTCGGAGTACTTTTGGAAAAAATACCAAATAAAGTGGAACAGCCGAGGAAGAACAATAACATGAGTGAAAAGAAGGGGAGTGCCATTGGTAAAAAGGGAAGTGTTAAAATCATTTCCCTTAAAGAAGTGGGGAATGAGTGAAACTCTAATGCCTTGTTCTCTTTACAATTCAAAAAGAATTTTCAAAAAATCCCCTCTAAATTCCCCTTACTTCCAACATTTCTCTCTCTATCTCTCTTCACTTATTACCCCTACTATTTTTCAAAAAAAATTTCAAACATCAATCCAAACATAGCAAAAACATTACAAGTGCACATCAACAACAATTTTTTTTTTCTTTTAACATTTCTTATCGCACCACAAGTCTATTCATTACACATGTTCAGATTCACAAAGAAACGCAGAATTCCTCCTCCCACAATACACCATAGAAAGTGAAAACCTGTATGCCAGGACAAAGCATGGTTCAGACAGTGCTTCCACCAGGATAAAGTGTAGGTCAATTCCCCTCATCACACTTCAATCTAGCTCCAGTTGAAAACAAAAAAGAAAACACTTCCAATGGACTCCCAACTTGGGGTCTAACAATCAGATGCCTGACTAATAGTCTGGCCTAGCTAAGAGCAATATTACCCGAAATAAAATGGAGACCCTGAAAGTGAACCACCTTCAACCAAAGGAAGTATCACTCACAATTCCTGCGTAATGACAGCATCACATCTTACCAAGATCCAATGGTTTATTATGCTCTGAGAAGCCTGAATGCCAAAGCTTCATTGTCTGTTTGCTCAAAGGAGGGATGATTGATTTGTTTCACGTGAGCCTAGAACACAGATTGTGTAGATATTATACCAAAAGGTAATATGATCTAGATGTGATTTCCAACATAATCCAATAGATGGTGAAGATGGAGATGGTTCTAATCATGGTCTACAATGCCCATTCCTAAATTTCCCATAACCATGATGAAGTCGTGCCATGAAATGGAAGTCAGGGTCAATTTCAGATGAGGTGCTATGATATGTAGGGTGATGTGCGCAAACCTTGAAGAGGGAAAAAGAACAATCAAAACAACATGTCAATTTAGAGAAGCATTCCTAAGGTTAATGAACAACATGACCAAGATGGATAGAAAATCATTAAAATCCAATAACACTACAAGCTCATGCACCACTTCCATAGTTATCCAAGCATTCTGAGATGCTGCAGACTGAGAACATCATGGATAAATTATATGTTAATGATAGCACTAAGTGCACTCATTCACATGCGCATATATGCTAATGCTGATGACTTGATGATGAAATGGATGCGTGCAACAGCTGCATAATGCATCCTATCATGTGGTACTTGTATTTGTTGAAGCATAGAGAACAGAGTACATCCCCTTCCAGCTACTGGTATTGTTCCAACTTTATCGGATGTTCCAATTTTATCGGAGGTGGTGGAGCTCCATTTGTACCAACAGCAGAGGCTGGGTGAATGGAATCCTTTCTTTTCCCAAATGGGTTCTTCGAGAATGTTTCTATAGGTTAAGGGAAACGTAATCTACATCTCAAACAATAGAAAAAAAAAAAAAAGGAACACAATACAGACCAAATAAAAATCATCAACAACCTAGAATGAAGGTTAAATAACATGCAAGGTAAAAGGATTGGGTGACATATCATGCATCAAACAATAAATCCTACCAAACTAACTGGAAATTAGGGGTGAAAATTTAACCGACTGAACCAAACCGACCAAAAAAATCGTTTTGGTCATTTTTTGTACTAGGTTCGGTTCTGTTTTAATTTTTTTTTTAACTTTTTATTTTGGTTCGTTTCGGTCTTCCTCCATTTTGGACCCCAATATTCACCAAACCAAACCGATGCATGAAAATATTTACTACTGATAATATCAGTACCATCACGTGGGCTTCTTGTTTTGTCAGACAACTTTAAATCAGCCTCTGATTTTGACATCTTGCGAATCCTGATCTAGAAAAATCCTCATGTTGCCCTAAACCGACTACACCTATCGCACCGACCAAACCGTAGTAAACCGAATTGCCTCCGAGCCTCGATTTGAAGGTTTCACGGTTCGGTGTCGGTTTTCATTTTGGACAAACCGAGCATTTCGGTTCGATGGAAATCAAGCTCAAAAACCAAACCGCCGCCCGCAACCATTTACACCCCTGTTGGAAATCACCTATGGACTCCTCCTTGGAGAAAAACCAAGGCTCGCAATCCAACCGGAAGATTGCTTGAATGGCAACGTTGCGTAATGAGGAAAGAGGGTAAGAATCAGTAAAGGAGAAAGAATCAAATAAATTAATGCTATAACAAACTGTGAGAAGGATATTGTATCCGCATGCCAATAGAACTAGAACTGGGGATGACAGCACCCTGCAAAGCATGGTGAACATTTGTTGCGCTGTTCACATCCTGCACAAGTGGCACACAAGATTTAGCTAAAACTAGAACAGCCGAACCTGAGAGCGCGAAAATAGGAAAACAGTGAATTGAACAATAATGAGGTATCTGAGAAATAAATGAAAGAAACCTCACCTCGAACTCAATGAAGCAAACAGTGTGCCTTTCCTGTCTCAAAACCTTCATCTGCTTAAACCCAGGTTGCCTGCAAAGGTATGAAGAGAAGTAGATCCATTCAAGAAAAGCAGGAGTGTATGGTAATGGGTGATAACAAAACAGGTCCTAAACTAGAAAAGTATCAAGGAATCATACATGATAAAAAGGCCCCTCAATTCATCCTCATTTACATTCTCCCCGAGATTGCCAATAAACAAGGTATTGCAAGGAGGGTTGTCTTTAATATTCTGCATGCAAAAGGAAATAAAATAATAAAAATGCAACAACATTGGTCAAGTTTCCAACAAGGTTAATAATTATGACAAGTCATCATTTGGTTTCATGTTTTCCTGGTAAGATTAAAAATGAAAAAAGTACGAGCAATCACTTAAACCAACTACAACCCACAACAAACAAACTCCTGCGGTTTGTTGTGTAACAAATTATCCAAAAGAATTGAAAAATATATAGATAGAAAGAGCATAAATTACCACATAAAACATAATTTGACATTTTAGACATTTTATAGGCATAGATTGTCTTTCCTAGTTGAGTTAGACTTACAGTTCAGACTCTCAGAAGATTACAATGCAGAGAGGTGAAGCATGCTGGAGAAAGAAGTAAATAGACCAGAGTCAAGGGGACAAAAACAATGGATGGATATATACCCAATCATTTGGAATAATTGAAAAGAGAGAAATCAACAAGCTTCCTTCAGGATAGAGAAGTTCGTCATTGGCTCATTGAAGAAAAACCATCAGCAGTGCTTCATTGGTCTTATGACAAACTTGTAGTTTCCCTTAATTTGACACCACCATACCCACCCCCCCATAGTAAGGAAGGAACGGTACTCTCTGAGTTGCATATAGTTTTCTTAAACTGGAATGTGTATCATACATAAATACAGCCAATATGAAAATATCAGATACCCTACAGTTGAACAAAGGGAGGGTGGGGGATTTACTGGCTAGCAAACATCTCTCGGATCTATACTATAGGCAAAGGGTAAGAAACAAAGAATCCTTGACTAAACAAAAACTTGTCTAACCAATTTGGGGTGTAGCTCAATTAGACCATTTCTTGAAAGAACAAAAAGAAGCAGCCCACCGGCAGCTGCATAAATATAGTGGTCCATATTAAATCCCTTCCCCACTAGACTGCAATCTAACCTCCTGGATAAAGAGCGACTGTGCAACTTTTAAGACCATAATATACACCATACCACATGCAACTTCTAAAAAATTCTTATGTAATTTCTACACTGCAAAGTGTCCAAACTGCAAGTTTAAGTCCACGATATCAAATTACGTCAACTTCGACAAACTCAATAGTCATTACAATTTTCAAAAATCCAACCGCAGAAAGTTCTCCATGCAAAGCACATCAATATGCATGTTCCATGAGAACTATAAGTTGTCTATTCTTCATTGTTCAAGAACCTAGAATACTCTTCACATGAGAGTTTTAAAACCACTTCTGTGGCCAGGGTAGCGAATGCACATATATGAATGTTGCTTGCATGCGCCTATGTGAGCTCAGCTAAGAGTATTTGCTTGTGAGAGAGAGAGAGAGACAGGTTGTGCTAAGGCTAGGGCAAGGAGGCTGGAGAATACAGAAGTTATCAGACTAATCCCTTTGCTTGGGGAATAGTCATCTTTGAACTTTAGGAACTGACTTTCTGGAAGAGATATTGTCCTACAGATAGTCACTTGATTTTAATTCTCATTTGGCTAAGTAACTGAATAATTCTTAACGGTAAAAGAAAACGTGAATAGCTAATTCTCACGTTACAACACCAATAACTACAACTACACCCCCACGAACAAATGATCACTCATGGGGTTCTCATCGCATTGGCTTGTTGAAGCCTCCACCACAGCCCAACATGAACTGAGATAGTGTCCGAGCTCTTCCCAGCCCAAGCCCAACTCAAGCTTTGGAAACACTTTTTTTTTTGAGAATAAGTAATTAATTATATTAGAAACAAGGCATTAAGGGAATGCCGCCAAGGCCGAGCCGCCGAAGACAAAAAAGGCCCTATACACCACTGTGGGAATTGAAAAGCACAAACCAATCTAAAAACTGATCAATAGAGGGATTACATTGCCTATACAAGCTATTCACAAAAAAACTTTTAAGTAACCAACGAATGTTCGATTCCCCTTCAAAACATCTCGAATTTCTCTCTCACCAAATAACCCACATCAAGCAAAGAGGAACCATGGCCCAAACACGCCATCTACTCTTCCCAACTCTAACACCTCTCCAAGCGATTAACAGTTCCACAACACTCCTCGGCAAAGCCCATCGCAACCCAAACCATGACAACACCAAGCTTGGAAACACCAGCCTTTCCTAGGTTCACTTTGGACTAGATTGGTTCTGCTTGAGGCAATGAGCTTACCAAGTTGCAGCCCTATGATTCCTCTTAAATAATATGAATCCAAGATTGAAACTTCAAGCGAGAGCAGCGAGCATAGGATAATCTTATGTTTGCTTTATAATTACACAGTATAAAGTTCACAAACAATTTAACTTTCTGAATGAAATGTCATTAAAGTTACACTGAACGTGTCGGTGTAGGCAAAGAGTGAATAGCAAACAAGAACACAAATTTATGGCACCCAACACTGCCATGTGCAATTGAATTGCTTACTTCAAGAAAACCACATATGTAGAACACAAGACGATTGGACTAATCAAAAAACCAAATTTACAACATTTACTGTGCCAATAATAGTAGTAACCTTCTGAAAATCAAATGCAATCCACATAAACTTCCGACATGAATACTACCTGAACAGGAACGTAACTACTAGGTGCTGCTACGGGGGCAGGAGGAGCCATTGGTACTGGAGGAACGGGATAACCTGCATATGGGTCGTATGGTGGTGGTGGAGCTGCATATGATGGTGGTGGAGCCATATACCTAAGCCAGAGAACAAACGTTGTTAACAAGAGAGAATCAATTACATAGATATGCTGTAATTCTACAATAAGAGCTCCCTCTATTTTACCCCAGTCGCAAGTAACTGAAAAACTGGCTCTTCTACAAGTGCATAGCTACGACTCAAGTCAATGATCCTTTGCCTCAATAGCAATGCATGTTCACATTTTTTACTACAACATCATCCCTCTTCCATTGAAAATCAATTATGAAAATGTGGAAGTGAAACCTAGAACTATTTGTCCATTCTTACCCATGATGACCCCAGACAGGCGCCGGGGGTTGATGAAATGGAGAAGGACTTGAATAACCAGTATGTGTATAGTCACCACCAGTTCGCATACGTTTACTCTGATCATAGGCATTAGAATCAGCCACAATCCCTACAGAACAAGAAGAATTTGCATAAAGTAGTAGTAAACCCGAAAATGAACACCGGAACAAAATTGAAAACAACTAACAAACCATCCAAAATAGATGAACAAAGTGCAAGTCACAAGTATGATAAAATAAAAAATAAAAAAAGTGCAAGTCATAAGATGCGTACATTTGAAATCACAATCTCAATGATGTATGAATAAATGCTTTCATACTGTGAGCATTTTTTTCCCCATAACTGAACAAAGTCCAAAAACTTGTCTCCCAAACCATGAAAGCTAATGACAAGATAGACAGAATAAATATCCAAGTGGAAAATATACTATAGCCAACCTCAACATCATCCAGATCATGAAAAGGCAGATCAACTCAGTAGAAGGTGCACCCATCTTAATTACGGTTAACCTTTCAAGGTCGTGAAATATGTCATACATGACATAGTTTCCCATAAACTACAAGGAGAGGGAGAGATAGAGAGAATGAATAGGACTACAAACTTCAAACTGCAAGAAAGCAAATTCGCAATCACTATCGGGTTGATACTATCGCAAAGTCCAGGTTCTGACAAAGCCGGGAAAAAATCTCTTTCACAAACTGTAGCTTAGGAACATAAGTACAAACCCACAGACCTATGTCCATTAAAACAGTGGGGTTGGGAGTGGTGTGGGGAACCTTCTAGCTGAAAAAGGTGTCTTTTGGTCAAAAATCCGTCTTGATGCCGCAAAAATGACTTCTCAAGGTGCACAAAGTTACCTCTTACAAAAATGTTTGAGGAGGGTTTGCAGGTACGCAGTAAAGTGATTTTACATGATCATCCCAGCCACAAGTCCGTGTGGTCCATGTTTGACTTTGACCAACAACATAGTTAAACACTGGATGGAAAGCATCGTTGGATTTTACTTCCTACGGTACATTGAGATGGCATATCCTAGTAGTGTTATAGATTTGGCCTCCCACATGCCCTTAACTGCTTAACCTCCTACAAAGGAGGAAAAGTTTGCCTGTTTTGGCCAACAGGGATAGCTCCAGTTCATTGAAAGCATTGTTGACATTGAAGGTACATAAATATCTCTGTGCCAAATTTGAATAGCTTCTCTAGATCTGCAGTTCTACACATCTATGCCATATTTGATACTTAAAAACTCCGCCACAATTACAGTATTGATTCCAGTATTGATTTTGGAATCTATATATTTCGAGGCAATTGCGTTAAATATTGTCCAACAAATTGTTTATCAATGACTTTCTACTTATGATCGTCACGAAAAACACTAAATGAGGCCAACCCAGTCAAGAGCTAATGAACCAGCACATCAGTATAAACCCAAAAAAAAAAAAACTTCAACCCGTGTCACTATAACCCTCTTTGAACCCACCAAAAATCAAGATCTTAATGTACCCACCATATGTTTCAAGTAAAGATATCTTCACGTAAAAAAAGAAAACTCACCCCTTTTGACAAAGAGATTTTTCTTTGCCATCTCAGTGTGCAACACGGACTTGGATTCAGCATCAAACACCATATCCTACACCACAAAACCATCCTCGTCAATATGTATAAAAGAGATTTGACATTTGAGTAATAGATGAATAAATAAATCCAGGATAAGTTGGTGTACCTGAAGGGCCTCTTTGGCAGCAATGGCAAACTGAGGAGTAGTAAAGAGAGCGAAGCCCATAGGGTGTTCCCCTTTGGAATTAACTTGCGAAGCCTCGTAACCAGGTAACCATCTCAGCAAGTTCTGTAATTCTCTCTCCTTCACATCCTCTGGGAGACCCGATATGAATATAGTTCGAACCTCATCGGTAGAGAGGCGATTAGGGTTTTCCATGTGCATAGGAGGAGGTTGGTAGTGGGGAACGGCGGCTGGAGCAGGAGGGGGAGGAGGAGGACCTGCCGGCGCCCACTGTTGGTGGTATGGATGGATTCCGGTACCGGCCATCAAACCGTATCTTCTCTTCCCGGATACCAACAATCAAACCCTAGAGAGAGAGAGAGAGAGAGAGAGAGAGAGAGAGAGAGCGCGAACCAATACTCCGAGGGGTCGAGAGCTATTGAGGGGTTCTTTTGTATAGATATTTTTTTTCAGGAATACCCCTCCTCAAACTTTTAATTGCAACATACACCCCTCAACAATATTTATTGAATTCCACTCGGTTTTGTCAAGTTATGTAGAAACCCGTCAAATATGACGATCTAATTTTGCTGTCAATGTTGCTCTTGAATATTGTTGTTAAAATGTGGCTCTTGAATATCCCATGATGTGGAGAGTTGTTTGTCTCTTGCTTGTTTAAATGGCTCTTGTTAATCTTACTTCTTCGCTACCTTATTTTATATTCTTCTTTTTATTAGTAACACTTATGCCTTGTTCGGTTGTGAGTTTGAAAAATTTTTAAGTTTGGTTTTTGGTTAATGAGTGAGGAGAGAAAATATGGTAATAATTAGGGATATGAATAATGAGTAGAGAGAGAAATGATATTAATAATTGGATATAGGAGTAATGAGTGGATAGAGAAATGAAGTAATAATTGAAAATATAGATAATTAGTGGATTTGAATTTGGAAAATTTCCCAAACCCACAACCGACGAAGGGCTTATTATCCATTAAATCTGGCTTAATTCGTAGCTTGAAATCGCGAAGAATACATAATTGTTTGCACTACCAGGCACGTGTAAGGGCTTGAAGATTGTACGAACTTGAAAGCCGAATTATGGGGTTTATTTAGAGGGCTTGAGATGATCCAACAAGAAGGGATGGAAGCTACCAAAGTGGAGTTATAGGCCCCGTTCCGGAACTCGTTTTAAGTACTTATTTTTTAAGGAGGCAATTTCAAGTTCAAAAATAATGTGTTTACGTAAATAATTTTCTTAGCAATATGGATCTTGTTTGATAGATATTATCGAGATCTTTTATACAATGCAAAAAAAATAAAAAAATAATTTTTTATTTACATTATTTTTTAGTTTAAAAATATGAAATAAGTACTTATTTTTTAAGAAGGTGTTCTGGAACGGGGCCTTAGATTCAACCACCGCTATTGATTTGATCATTGGGGCACCTGAGAACTCCCACCACACGGTCCTCATCCAAGAATACAAAGTTCTCATGGAAACAACGAGACGCACCTTAAGAAACACACTCAAATAGGGGAATAAAATGGCGAATAGACTTACTAATATGAGAGTTAATCAAGAGGACCGAATGGCATTGCATTTGCACATCATTCCCCCAGTCGACTTAATCCCTTACTTGGGGACGGATACAAGAGAAGTGGCTTTTGAGACAGTGTAGTTGTGTTTTAATTTCTATTGTACCAAAAAAGAGTAACCCAATCTAGCCCAAATTCATAAGGCCGGACCCAAAACGGACTCTGTTGGACCGCATATTCTGCAAGGTCCGAAGTACCGCTACACACTGAATAGAATAGAATTGAATTCCCAAAATCTCACCAATCGCGTCTAGGGTTTTCTTTCATCAAGGTTTTCTGAAGGAGACGACTCTGTGACCGACCTAGATAGCAGCCATGGCGACCACCAAAGTACAGAGGATCATGACACAACCCATCGTACTCTCTATTCCCTCCCTCCCTAATCATATATATGTGTTTGTATATTGTGTGCTTAGGTGCCCCTTTACTGCTTGTTAAACTTTGTTCATTGTTGCCATCACTGATTCCTGACTTTTGGTTCTTTGGGTTGATGCACGGACGGTGGCTTCAGAATCTCATTTTCAGGTTCCTCCAGAGTGTAAGTCAGCTTGGGCGTGTGACTTTACTACTTATTTTGTCGCAAATCCTGTTTCTATAAGTGCTTTGCTGATTTTTTTAGTTTTTTTTTTTTTTTGTGTATGAATCGCTACAGAAAGCTCGGATCCAGATATGGCTGTTCGAACAGAAGGACTTGAGGATTGAAGGCCGCATTATTGTATGTGTTTTTATCTCTACTTCTGCTGTGTTCTTGTTAATTCCTTGTCCATTATCTGTCTTTTCCCAAACATTTTGAACTTGTTTGAGAACTGGGTTTTCTATGAAACCAAAATCTAAATTTACTTGAATAAGGTGTTGGTTCTAGTATCTGTCTTTTCCCCTGTATCTTGATCTTGTTAGAGAACTGGGTTTTGTTTGAAACCAAAATTTTATTGAAAATTTTGGTTTAGGGCTCCCGTCTTAAGTTTGGAAAGATTTCATGTGCGTTCAGATGGCATCAAATTAAATTCATTGTGCTCTTCGGGAGGTGGTGTCGTTTGGTTGAAGAAATGAGTAGAGAACTCGGGTGGTGTTTGAGTAGGTTTGTACTTAGGCTCGACTCTGTCAACTACTGCATTTTCTGGATAGGAATAAACTTCTTCAAGTTTTGGTTTCACAAATATGAGCGTCTGTTTGAAAAGTTCGATCAATGTGTTAGTGGCCCCTATAGAATCTGACTGAGCTTACAGCTTGCAGACGGATGTGTTGGTTTCGATTAACTGAAAACCCGTGTCTAGGAAAACTCCAGGACACTGGAGAATTCTCTTGGAGTTTTGAGCATTGAAACAACCTAACATGTTGCAGAAAATCTAATTTGTGAATGTTCTTTTCTATATTCTGGATAACTTCTTGTCTTTGCTATAGTGAATGCGAATAACTCTTTGATTTAGAACATCTGCTCTTGGAGAATTCTGTTTATCGTCTCAGATAACATATGCAAGTGAAGCCATGATATGAGTTACCACATTTGTTGAGGTGTTCCAATGCTTACTGATGGATCAGAATTAATGCCTTTGGGAATATAGTCTTTTTGTGATAGAGTAGCTATATATGATTGGTGTGTTTCTCAATGGAATCTGCGTAGAAGCACGAGTAGTTATTTCACAAGTTGCATTGCAATTTACATAAAAGTTGGGATCTTTTCTTATTTAATGTAGATAAGCTAAACTGAGGTACCAAATTTTACTTTTTATTTAGGGTTTTGATGAGTATATGAATTTGGTTCTGGAGGATGCAGAGGAAGTCAATGTAAAGAAGAAGAGCAGAAAGGCTTTGGGTGGGTGATACTTCCTCTCTGTATTTTCTATAAGATTTGGTGGTCGTGCTGACTCGTGAATCATTTTTCTAATGGTGTTTTTCTCTGTTGTTTAGGGAGGATCCTTCTTAAAGGGGACAACATCACGCTTATGATGAACACGTACGCTATCCTCCTGATTCCTTATCCTATATGCTTGTTGAATGCCCTTACACCGATAAATTCGACCACCCTCCCTTTTATATTGTTTGCTGTTTTCCTACAGGGGCAAATGAAGATGGATTTTCACCGTGCATGGGGTGGCCGCTTGGACGAAGCGGGTTATAAAGATAGTCAACATTCCTTCTGATGATTATGTACCCTAGACTAAAAGCTAGAGCTTAGTTGGATAGCTTTTTTTGGCATTGTTGTTCACCCTCCTGTATTGGGGTTTTCTTAGTGGAGGTTATGACGAACCCTTCCCGTATTGGTTTATGCTGAATTGGAGGTTGATTGTATGACATTACTGCAACTTAGCCATTTGGAAATCTGCTAATTAGTGAAGGGGATTAACGTGCTTGCGTGTATCTTTGGAATTTTTTGCTTGTTCGTGACACCTTGTTGCTGAATTTTTGGAATTAGGAATGATTCTAGATTTATGGAGAGTGAGATGTTGACTCTTAACTAGAGGTACATCTTTAAAAAAAAATGTACTAGAAATAATAATCATAGACATTTTCGATCAATCTATGGAACTATAAAAATTTAGACATATAATCATTGATACATACAATATCGTACCTCATAGCTATTTCATTATAGAAATTTAGAAATGTATAATCATTGATGCATACAATATCGTACCCCGTAGCAATTTCAAAAGATAAAATATTATACCTAGAATGGGCGGATGATGAATTTTCTTTAAAAAATGTAAAGCGGACAAACTAAAATAATTTTTACGTTTTTAAGACAAAACTACTGTTACAACCCTAAAGAAATTTTGAAACTTGGGTAGGACGGGCGCCCGGTCTCATCCGCCCCTCAGTCCGTCATTGAAAGCATAGATAGTCCTAAACTTCCGTTATCCGGCATTGTTAGGAGATTCAATTGGTGTATAAGTCACACCGCAGGCCCACAATCAAAATTATGCAGTACTACACTCCTTTGCCTGCAAGACATGGAATGCTCTTAAACCATTGAAATCGTTTTCCAACTTTGTTTCTCATACAAAATATGCTCTTAGCCAAGCATCTGATAAAAGACTCAAAGGAAATGAGAAAGTCGTGATAGAAACCTAAAAATAAGCATTAACGCAGTCAAGAAGACATTCACGTAGCAACAACAAAGCTTCAATGCCATGTATCACTCATCACCCAACCATAAGTTTACTAACTGCAATTCTAATATGCCGATATTATCTGCTGTCGTTATCAGTTTTTGTGTGGCTCAAGTGAACCCGGAAGACAAATGGAACCAACTATTATGTTTTCATCTCAATACAACAACGTAATATCCAGAACTAATGTCAGGGAACCAACAGAAAAGAAACACCACAAGGCTCCTTGTTCACAGTTTGTTAACTTCAAACTTGAAAGTACTTACATCAGCATAATTTTCACTTGTACGAGTACTGCAACATTTTCGTTACATATTCAAGCATCCCAAGTGGTAGGTAGGGAACAGGAACACTTGAAAGTGCAAAATAACAAAAGAAATAGCTAAGGCTTACTACAAAGAACATAATCCAAATTATTAATCATTGACAACTATGATTCACTTATGATTGCCACGCTTTATACGGTTTCCTTCGAAAACTAATGCTAATATTGTCTTGGAATGTTACTTGTCACTATCCACTACTTAACATTCATGAATAGGATTGAGTGTACTCTACCTTATTTCCTGATAGCTACAAATCCATAGTGACTGAGCAGTAAAAGAACTATACTTGCTCCACAGCTCCTGTGACACATTCATGCTGGGAGAGAGGTCTTGATCTACTACTCAAATTACAAACAAAATCTGCATAAACTCTTCAATGTTAACCCATCATATCTATGTCCAATATGCTACTAGTTCAATTACAGTACAAAGAGACAGACTTCTTGTCGTGCATTCTTTAGCTATGCATCAAAGAATTAAAAAAAAAAAAGAACTATATTTCTACACAAGCCTTCAATGTATCTTTAAAAGGGAGGTATATATCAGTAAAATGGTCAAACATGGAAGCAAAATGGACAAAACATCGGTAGCAGCCGGGCACATTAGTAGCACAAAAAGCTCTAAGTTTCAGCAGGCTGGATTGTGTAATTCATGGCTTCTATCTCCTCTCTCTGATAATCTGCATCCCCACGTACCTGCCAAAACAAGCAAACAATTAGCAAACCCTTCACATGACATCTCCATCTCAAAACAATGATGTACAAAAGTAATACCCAACGCTCACCGTCCAAGCATCAAAACAGTAGCCTGAGGATTGGTCCCAGGAGAGATAGAGAATGTTGAACCGTCAACAACTCGGAGAGAGCCAATACCCATTACCCGGAATTTGCGATCAACCACCTTCCCCACAAGGCAGCCGCCGTGATAGTGCCAGATAGTACTAACTGTCCGACGGCAAAAGTCTCCCATCAGCCGATCATTAGACTGATCAGCAGGCAATATGGCCCCTACATATCTAAAACTTCGACCTCCTAACCGGTCTTGAAACTTGAATTCATCCATGGAGCGGCTTCTCAGCACATCACCAATCTTCCGCGTGCCATTTATACACCGCTCCAAATCTGCCAGGTCACTGAAATAGTTGAACCTGACAATGGGGTTCATCCTAATATCGGTCGAAGCTAACCGGAGTGAACCTGCAGAGATGTTGAAAAGAAGTTACAGAGACCTCTCACTCAATTTCTAGGCCAGCAGCAGATTGTTTCTGGAATATGAGTAAGCATTCACTTCAAGGTGAAATCAAACCATTAGGAAGCTCTAAAATGAAATAAGAGAGTCCACGACTCCAAATCCTAACAAAAACCATGTGCCTGTCTATTCTACAGAAAATAAGCACACAAAACCCGAAGTGAATTCCAATCTACAGAAAGATAAGAAACATTGATATCCCAGTAGCATAGAAACCATAAATATGAAAGTCCAATGAGGTCAAAAAGATCTCAGTCAGTGGTTGGTTTTAAGAAACCAATCCCACGCCTCTCCTTCGCGACCAAAATAAACTGTGAAATTACAAGAGCACAATATAGCATGCTATTGCTGCTTCCTCCTCTCAAAAAATATACAAGGGAAAAAGGGGGGGAAGGCAAGGCACCATTGATCAGGCCTCTTGAGAGTTCTCTTAAGCAAAAAATGAAAATCAGAAGCAGCAGCAGGGCAAACCCCAAATGAAAGAATTATGTTAATGAGAACTACAAACAACAAAAACAGTATACCTTTCTTAGGACACATCTACATTGACACGAGGGCATGCAAGAAACTAGCAAAAGCCAATGAGGTATCGAGAGACCACAAAAAATGACAGGAGTTCTGCGGGTAGCTACTGCCTCAATTTTTAGTATATTGGGTCAAACTGAAGGAAATTCTGCCCAAGTTTTCTCCAATTTCCAGGATTGCAGCCACATGACCACATCGGCAACAGTAGCCAGGACTAGGAGCGCTAAAGATTCTCCCTGAGTTAAAGACTCTCACTGCATTCTTTTCATAGAGAAAATCCTCCCGCGACAATTTATGCATTGGAAAGGCCAAACAAAAAGTCAAGGTTCGCCAATTTTCATGCAGCATTCAACTTAAGCAGATGCATGGAAAGCCACGCAAGAGAAGAGATTGTGTTTAACATGTTCACTCTATATAAATACTGACACAAAAATACATAACCTAACCTGTAGATGTCAAACTGAAGTTTCAGCTTTACAAGTTTGGTATATAATAGTTAGAAGTTTGAGAGGAGGTGGCGAGGGAAGGGATATGGATACACGGAGGTTTACATCACTGAGTTGAGTGAGTATTAAAACGTCTTTGTCATTTAGATTTCAAACTCAAAGTGCATGATAATAAATTCACACAGGACATAGCTAATCTTTTTCAATATCATACACTATGCAGGAGTTAATAATCTGAAAGAAACGCAACCAAATTAACAGGAGAGTGAACCTGCAGAAACTGGCCCGATAATCTTCTCCATGATGGAGGCAACAGTGACATACAGAAGCGAAGAAGACGGGTTACGGATGAAGACAGAGCGGGAAGGGGAAGCAAAAGGTACAACATTAGAAGCCGCTTCAAGATAAGCCCCGGAATCTGTTATCCCCACCACCTGAATGAGAGAATGTTCCAGCGGAGTAGGAGGCACAATGGAGATCCCATTTCGCGGGTTATCATAAAGAAACTGCCCCACAGAAGGCAAGTGATGGACTACAGGAATCCCTAAAGAAGAAAGGTAACCCCTTGGGCCTATCCCACTTAAAAGAAGAAGGTGAGGGCTTCCAATTGCACCAGCAGATAGAATCACTTCACCCTTTTCCCTCACCATAGCATGGTGGTAAAACCCCAGTTCATCGCGATAAATCACTCCTATAGCTGACTGTCTCGCTCCAGCATTAGCCGAATCAGAGGCTACAAGAACCCTCTCAACACTCGCGTGGACAGCAACTCTGATATTGGAATTTTTGGCATAGCTAAGGAGATCAGCCGCACTGTGGCGACGGCCAGAGCTGTCAAAGGTGGAGCCACCAATCTTGGTACCCAATAGATGGTCCAAACTAAACCCATTATAAGGATCGACACCAGATTCCAACAACCCATCTCTTAAGGCCAACTGCCAGTTCTTGAGATCAGGGTGAAACACAATGGCTCGCTCGACCCAAAGGTATGACTGGTTCACGACGCGTAGGTTCCAGTTGATGCCTGATGAAAGCAGAAATTCAAGGTTGAGTGCAACATTACAAGAAAATTATACCAACATACAAAAGGCGACATACATTCATTCAGTCGAAATTTAAGAATACTTGTTAGAATAAATTCTTGTTAAAGAGTTGTTACCAAGAACGTGATTATACTTACTCACTACAGGTCCGACTTACCTGAGTTCTCATAGAAATCTTGGTCGGCTCGGCTGTAGAAGCCGGCGTTGATTGCGCTGCTGCCACCGAGAACCCTCCCTCTGGCGTTCGGGACTCCGTCTTCCGAGGTGAAGGCTTGAGCCGGCGAGGTGAGGGTGTCCACGTCGGTCAGAGTGGTGAGGAACCCTTCTTGTGTCATCAAGTTAGGGTAGTCGTAGGGAATCCCGCCCCTTTCAAGAACAAGTACTGAGAAAAACTCCGATAGTGTGGCCGCCAAGGGGCATCCGGCAGTGCCGCCGCCAACGATTATGAAGTCGTAGTAGTCTTCTGAGGGCATCTGGGTGGCGTTGAACACGAAATGGAGGTAGCTCGGACCTGTAGAGATACAAGAATCGATTGAAATCAGTTTTTTTTTAGGGTTTAGAGGTATCAGAAACCGAACAAGAATAAATGAAGAAAAGAATTGTGATACTTTGTTGGGGTTGTGCGCTGGCCATTGAATTAACTGTCAAGATCACCAAGAAATATATGAATTGAGAAGGCCAGAAGTCGGATTTCGCCATTTTCACTTTGGGAAAGTGAATCGATGACTGTGGTGAGGATGACGGGTGTCTTCTGTGTGTGTGCGTGAGAGAGAGAGAGAGAGAGAGAGAAGTACAGATAAGTTTTTGGTGGGAAAGGCAGTTGGATTATCGTTATTCGTTTTCAGAGTAAAGACATAAACGGAGCGTTCGCCGTTAAGTAATCGATTTTCTTGATGAGTTATGTTTTTATCCCTTCAACTATCAATCCTTTTTATATATCATCGTTAAATAATTGTATGGGATACTAGTTAATAGTTGTACTATCTTCGTTTGGAAGTTTATCTAAATTTTGTCACTACAGAGGCTGCTATTAATCCTAGAAGTTGTCTGGAACGGGAGAATTTTTTTGGGCACGGGCCACGTGGTGCCGAGCACCGTCTCGTACACTTTTTGGACAGCTCAAATATGTTTGGATAATTTTTTTGTGTAAAATTATCAAAACTCTCCCTCAAGCCCAACCAGATCTGAGTCGTCCAATGCGTGCTCAGCACCATGTGGTCCGTGCCCGCTCAACATTGAAAAATGTACCTAGGGGCACGCTCCCTCACTCTAACGCGTGCCCCCATTCAAAAATAAAATATTTTTTTATTTTTTGTAAAAATTAGTATAATTAGTATGAAAGTGTGCTAATATAAAAATATACACACTTGCGTATATCTCAAAAATACACGGATAGAATTAGTTTTATGCATAAATTTTATCATATAGTGCATTTATATTTGTTTCTTTACGAGTTGTTTGTCTATTTGGAGCTATTCTTTCTTTATTCTCTTCATTTTTAACCATCTAAGAGAAATATTTTAAAATAAAGTCATTAACAAAACTAACTTAATCATTCTAAAATTTGTCGATGTTAATTTAAAACATAATTTAAAAATTTTGCCTGAGATTTTGTGCTCATTATTACCTAATTTAATTTAAAGTACGCTTTATAAACTTTTGAAGTTAGTAATACATGCCTTAATTTTGTATGATTTTATTACGGTTGACTAAAAAAAAAAAAAAAACTTTTACCATTATGATTAATGGGTGCCCCTATTAGGCTAGATCCTTATTATACTTGGAGAGTGGTTTCCGATGCCAAGTTTGCCAACTGCCTTTAACAGTCATAACCCACAAGGGGGTTGGGAGGAAGGGCATCTGCTTCGGTTTGTTGTCTTCAACTTCATCATGTGTTATTCAATGTTAGGTAGGGATGGGAATTTCCGACACGATATGAGAATACGACATGAAGTTAGAGGGTTAGAGTCAGCTATTTCTGACACAAAACACAAATATGACACGACACGATAACACGAAAAACTAAACAGGTCGGGTTGGGTTTGAGAGAATCATGACACGACCACGAGATGACACGATACGAGAATTTATGAAAGGACACGATAATACGGCACGAACCCGACAAGAAGTGAAAGGTTGGGTGATTGATTCGGGTTAACCAAGCACACCAATCAAGATGAGTTTTCCCCATACACTAGTATTGGGGAAAGAACCGAATGTGTATACGCTAAAGGCCATAGAGTCGTGCCGATTGTGGGCAAAGGAAAAGTGTCTCTCAAGCTTACTTTCGAAAAAGTTTTTTCGCTCTCCGATGTGCTCCACATTCCCTTGATGAAACACAACCTTGTGTCAGATCAACTACTTGAAAAAGTCGGAGTCAAGAACTTGTTCGATGGTGGTATTGTGACATTATTCAAACAAGACGTCTATGTTGGTAAGGGGTATCTTGACTAAGGCTTCTATATGTTGAATTTAGTTGATAATAAGAATGCGTCTCCTTTTGTTTGCTTGGTTAATCGTCCTGATGTGTGGCATAGAAGGCTTGGACATGTTAATTTTGGGTTTTTTTTTTTGAACGGCAAAATAGCATTTTATTAGGGAGAGGGGAAAGGTATCCAACCAAAAGTTAGAACCAAAGTAAAGGGACGAGCCCAATGCAACACCTGAGGGCCTAAGAAGCCCAGATATACAATAATCAGCACAGAAAACCCAAATGGCCTAAAAGTCCAAATACAACAATGAAAGCCCAACCCAAAAGAAAATCCTAAACCTAACCCAAGAGCTGCCTCTTCCCACCACTGACAGAGCAACCACCAACACCAGATTTCACCACCGACATCCATCAAGCCACCACAGGCCACCCACGGTAAAGAAAACCGAAACCAGCAAACCCAAACTGCTGCGGAAGCTGCACCATGTCATTAGGCAAGAACCGGGCCACCCAACGATGGCCACGTCGAGAGCCAACGCTGACTACTCCATCCGAACCCGAAAGGACCCTAGCCGTTAAGTGAAAGACAAAGGACCTAGGAGCACCTCCGACCTGGAACAAACGGGCCGACTAACGACCGAGAAAACGGGAGCAAAACAGCTAGGGAAAGGGGGTCGGAAAAAAACATATTTGAAACGGCGAAGACGAGGGAATGGAGCCATACCAGACGAAACAGATCTTACCAAAACTGTTCTCCAGTGACCGAGAAACCCCAATGATGATCCGCCAGCCAAAATCAGCACACAAAAGACGAATCTGGAGATGCCCACCCGTAGACAGCCACAAGCTCTGGCAAAAACCCAACAAATGACCACCACCACCACCAAAGACCACCGTCGCCGCCATCTCACTATCACACCATTCAGTTTTGTGAATAAAAGAAAAAAGAGGGTTAAAATGAAGCGGAAGAGGAGGAGGAGAAGAAGGCGGAGAGGGAGAGATAGGGTGGAAGGGAGGTAGAGAGAGATAGAGGAAAAGGAAGGAGAGAGAGAGAGAGAGAGAGAGCTCTTGACCCGGAAAAAAAAAGGCACAAAAAACATGTAGACAACCGTTAATATAAAGAAAATAAAGGTAATGGGCCTAATACTAACCGTTAGTGATAAACATGTAGACAAATGTAAAGTTTGTACCGAGACTAAATTTACTAAGACACCGTGCAAACCGGTTACAAGAGAAAGTGAACTTCTACTTTAATTCATAGTGACTTGGGTGATTTGAAAATGACTATGACTAGAGGTGGCAAGAGGTTTAATTTTAAGTAATTTTTGTGGATAACTACTCTAGGTTCAGTAAACTTTACTTGTTAAGGACTAAGGACGAGATCCTTAAAATGTTTGTTAAATACAAAACAGAAGTAGAAAACCAACTTAATAAGAAGATTAAGAGGTTAAGAAGTGATAGAGGTGGAGAATATGAATCTAATCCCTTTAGATTAATTCAAGAGTGCCTCTTGGAGATTCGACCATTTTAGCTTCCACGCGGCAACCTCTTCATCTTTGTTGTTTAACTCAACCACAAACTGAGCCCTCTCCTGCCTCTTTGCCACAATTCTATCTTGGGCCATTGCCTTTCGCACTTTGATTACCTGCTGCTCGAGTTTTGCAGTCTCGCACTTCAACAGAGCTACTTGATATTTCAGTAAGTTGATCTCCGTATTCTTCATATCTACTTGATCTTCAACTCTTACCCTCATCCCCGAGGCCTTCTTTCGAAAGGCAGAAGACCTATCACGGTCGCTCTCAATGTCGCCAATGTCCTCACGTGCTAAAAATTAAAAAACAAATCTTTTACTGAATTAAATGAAAAAAACGGAAATGAAAATGAAAATTATTACGTAAACTAACCTTCTTCCTCTGTTCTGTCTTGACTTCTGACACCCTCTACCTCCTCGAAAATGAAAATTATTTCGTAAACTAACCTTCATTTTGTGTATATTTCGGGTTAGAGTATTTCATATTTGCGTCGAAATTAAATATTTCGACATTTAACCTAACATGCTTTAAACAGTGTCGTGTTCGGGTTGACATTGTTAAGACCATTAGGTAATGATTGATGCAGATAATGATAGTGAGGATATACGAATGGCTTTGTAGACACCCCATTCTGGACCGTCCAGATAACGTTATTTGTCGATCTTTTACTTCCCCAATGATGATTATAGTCGAAAACAGATCGAGGACAAGGGTGTGTTTAAAGCCTTGAGCGTCCAAAACCCCTTCCAAACCCGTTTCAAACCCTTCAAACCAGAGCCAAACGGCCCCAGCAAAACCCAACGGGCATACGCCAGTGCTTTGGTGACGTACGCCAGTAAGCTGCCACGTGTCAGTCATCGACCATGGGCCCAGCTTTCACTAGCGCACGCCAGTTATAAGTGGCGCACGCCAGTCAAACCCAGTCAAATCAACTTTATTCAGCCACTTGGGCGGGACTTTTGTGCCACCCTGACGTCGGCTACAGTGTGCCTGATGATTGCTTTCGGCAGGGGCGTTCCCCCTCTCTCCTACATCCCCCATCAAGCCAAGTCCCATGCATTTAATGCATGGAAGGCTCAAGCCTTACCCCAACCAGCCAAACAGCCCTTTGGCCTTAACTGATCTCAGTCTCTCTCCTCTATAAATACCCCCCTTGCATTCATTTGCAAGGGGTTAGCAACATTAAGAGGTGCCATCTCTCTCCTTCTTCATTCTATAAGCTTTCCATCTCCTTTCACCCATAGAAAGAGAAGAGAAGGTCATACACTCCCATACCTCCTGCTGGAACCCAGTCATCATACAAGCCACCACCTTCAACCCTCAAGTTCAAAAACAACCACAAAACCACAATACTAAGAGGTATACCACCTTTGTATTCTTTTCTGTTTTCAACTCCTGAGGGGGGTCAGTAAGGCCCAGGCTAGTAGACAATACTAGTTCTGGCCTTAAACTGACAAAATACAGCAATCGTACGTGACGGTACGTGGCGCACGCCAGTTTATAGAAGCCGTACGCCAGTCATGGCAGCACGAGCACAACTGGCGTGGGGATCATGGATCGTCGCTCCTTTCGTTTTATCTTTCAGTCAGTCACCTTTGCACGCTAAATAACCAATTTACTGCTTTCCATATTTAGAACTGTTCAGTGGGGGGCATCCTATCTTGTTCATTTCTGTCATACAAAGGCCTCTGGGATCCTTCTGGTCATGTTCCAGAATCCAGATGATGCAAAGCCAAACACTGGAATCAAAGGCTAAGTGGCGTACGGCATTAATACACTGGCGTACGGCAGTAGTCTTCTGGGTCCAGTGACTGGCCCTTGCATCTGAGCGTAATCTAGGCCTATCTTTTGTCCCCACACTGTTTTGGGGCGTTCTGCTTTCTTTCATGGCCTAAAGCCATTCATTTTGTCTGTGACTGTGTATATTCTGCTATGTTGAACTGTGTGGTTTGCCCTGGGTGTGCGCTGGTCCTTTTCCAGAGCCCAGAGGGTTGCGAACAAAGAGTGAGAGATCCAACAAGTGGAGTACGCCAGTCTCTTTGTGGCGTGCGCAGGTTGTATCACCATGCAGTGGCTCGACCAGTGCATGCTGGTAGAATCTGCTCATGACACCTTGTGACAGCGTACTGCAGTTTGCTCGGGATGCTCAGTGCTTGTTCTCAATCTATACTTAACATCGCAATCACGTCATTCATAAGCATTTTGTCACGTAAATCGTAACTTGTTACCGCTTTCGTCCCTATTAACTGCTCCCCCGCCCTAACTGGCTAAAAAATGACAAAATGAGAGAAAAATGCAAAGGTTTTCATAAAATGCCCGAGTAGAGACCGATCTCCGGATTGGGCGAGAGGGGGTTCCATAAAACCCTTCCCCTCTCGTAACCTGGCTCCCGAACCTCAGATATTGAAGGTGACGACGGACCGGTCTACGCCTTTTCAAAATCAAACAAACGTGGCAAAACGTTTTCGAGTTCGGTTCCTTGGGTGTTCCACCGCTAAAACCCGAGTGGCGACTCTGAATCGAGGCGTTTCGCCGCGCATTTTCAAAAGAGGGCCGCACCCCAATTTTATAGACAAAATTTTCCAGGGATCGTGCCCACAGTGGCTTTGACTTGGAAGTGATGCCTGCTGCTTTTTGGTTTACTGTGTTGGAACTATGTAAATGTATTTTTTTTTGAAAACAATAGTGTTGTGTTGAAGACTTATTTATGCATATTGTAGTTTTTAAGAAATTCGTGAGAAATCTAGGAATAATGGTGTTTGTTTCTGCTTTAGAGGGTCGATGTTTAAGTCTTCTTCCATATTGCTATCTGTTGGAAGATTGTTGACTCTGTTTTTTTGGCCACGTTTGTGTGGAGTGTTTGGAGGTGAAAGCTGAACCAGCTGTGGTTCTGGCATTTCTTCAGCAATTACTAGATTATAGAGATGACGTTTACGTTGAATGCGTATCAATGGATTCCACCATTGTCATGCATCTACACTTTTAGTTCATGCTGCATCTTCTGGATTGTACATGATTATCTTCGAAACTGTTTAATTGTTGCTGAGAACAAGTTAGACATACGCATAATATCGAAGGGACATGAATATAGTTTAGAGCGTGAAAAATTTACCTATTTGTTTTGTTCCAACTGCACATTGTGTGCTGAAGTTGCTCTTATTCCTATTATTGTCTCATGCATGCATGACCATCTCATGAGAAGTCTAAATCCACAAACAGTAATGTTTTTCAACGGACACAAGTGCATCTGTTTTCCTTAATGCATATTTGAGAGAGAGAAACCTAATGCGAGACTAAATTTCGCTGCAAACTTTACCAATTCATAACGATTCGATTCTTCGAGCGAGATGAGATGAGATCAATTAGCAAACTCAGTTATCCATTAGTGAACCTACGATTTATATCTTCCTTAACAGGCACGAAAACCCTCGTGAGGGCTACCGCCTAGTATATGTGTGTGTGTAACACATGCCACATGTTAAATGGTTGGTCTGACCATAACAGGCTCTAAACAATTTTAACTGTATTTTGCTAAATCGCTTGTTGACAGTGTTGTCTTTCAGATAGATGCAGTCGGTCGGGATTTTCTTTAATGCTGGTTAGTGAATCTTGGATGAATTGAAGGAACTCGCGGCAGGGAAGAACGAGAAGTAAACTCCTGCTGCTAGCCCGCAACTCTGAACCTGAAACATTTGTTGCAAGCGTAAATGCGACGGATCAGGCAATGAGTTTCGTCTTTTCAAGTTGCGGCTACGTGTTTGCATTTTGTTCGCTTCTTTTCGAGCTCAGACATCTTTAATCTCCTACAATGTAGGTTATTTTTCTTTTACGGATATCCTATTTGCATTCTGCGTAGCAGAATTTCTTTAATTTCTTCTTAAAATATATATAACTTTACATTTTTCTTATTCATTGCTACGAAGCCCCACTTTCAGCGTAGTTGCTTTCGTTTCTAACTAATTTCAATCGTTCATGCGAGTTTGGAGTGCATTAATTATATTCAGATGAACAAGGAGTAAGCAATACCTAACCTGGCTGAGTTCTCTTTCATTACAAAAGTGGGCTTCTTCAGCTTAATTTCTTCAAGGCTATACAGATTTTTACCCGGGTTTGTATATTCAAACTGCCTGAGACAAAGGAATGACTTGACTCAGTCAGAGACCCTGTTCGTTTTAGGATTTTGGATTTGAATTTGTAGGTAATGAGTGTAGAGAGAAATAGAGTAATGATTGTAAAGAAATAAAGAGAAAAATGAAAATAATAATTTGAGAAAATATAATGAGTAGAGAGAGAAATAGGATAATAAATAAAAATTCAAAACCAAAACCCTTAAACGAACGGACTCGGAGTTATACATGTCTATGGCAAGGCACGAAATGACTTGACTTTGTAATATTTGGGAGTAAATGGGTATGGAGAGGGAAATGACTTGACTGAGTGATATATGTGTTGGAAGAAATGTTTACTTTTTGTGATGAAAACCAATAATATGAACGCAATAAAATCGAAATTCAAAATCTGTGAATCAATGGAAATAAATTGGTGATCAAGACGAGTGTGACATTTTGTACTTAAGACAGATTCGTTCGTGCTAGGGTATTTACGGTTTGCATGGGCGTCTATCTCCCAGCACTACATGATTAAACTCTCTACAGAAGTAGTACTCAAATTGGTGGATCTGTTGAATCTCCTCGTGTTTTATACTCTCTCAAATGTATGGACTTGAATGGAAGGAATAATCAATCACACACTTAGAATGAATGATGCAAAATATATAGACCACATGATGACTCTACGAATAGTCACCAGGAAAAGGGACACATTTTTTCGTGAATGACGCGTCTGTCAATGATGAACAAGTGCCAATGAATTAGAACTTACATCACAGTCCTATAGGCTATAGCTGTACTTAAATCACACTTTTAAATTCAAATAGTATCCAAGTCAAAAAAAAAAAAAAATCTAATAGTATGTCATTCTTTATATGATACACACAAAACACAGGTCTTATATGGATTTGTTGAATCAGAATTAACATCGATTCATTGGGTCAGGACATTCGTTTGATATGTTTTTTTTTTTTTATGTTTTTTGATACAAGAGATCGAAACAAACTGGAAAAAACATTATAAAAAAGCTTTGATATCTATTGGTGCATGCGTCATATTGCATTTTCTATTACCTGCTACTAACATATATACAGTATATGCTAGAATATACAGTGTATACCTCTGATTTGAGTGATGATATGAGCAAAAGAAAATCACTTATAATCATCAATATTTAGTTTGACGTATGTACTGTATCTTTTTCCTGCTATATAGTACTACTCCATACTAGACTCGATAGGTTGGAATCATGCTATATATGTATAAATATTAAATATCAATTACATACTCATCGTCAATGTTAGCATTGCATCCAATACTCTTATTGCATATTCATCGTCAATGTTGGCTTGTCTTGCCCAAAAAAAAATTAAAAAACTAAATCAAAAGATGGTGTATAATTTTTTTATTACTTTCAAGTAACAAACACATAGTTTACTACCTGTCCGATTCCGATTACAAAAAATGTACCTCTTTGTCGACAGTTTTGATCAGAAAGTGAAAATAGAAAAGAGGTTCATTATTTTGAGTATTATGACGAATTTGACCGATGAGGGAAGGGAAAGAGATAATAGTTGTGTGGTGGGATGGTCTTGATACTTTTTAAAGGAGCGTTTTGTTTTGTTTTGGTTTTTCATTAGCTTTGTTGAGATTGGTGGATTTCATTAATTTATAACCTCTAAATAGCAGAATGTGGTATTTGTGTATTGTCAATATCAATAAAATAACAAGGATATAAATGTTTTGAGGATAAGTGCGAAGGATTCTCAGGTATTTTTTCTAGTGGAAATCCAAGAGAAACGAAGTCATATGCTGATCACGTGACCATACGGGATATGGAACCAGCATTGTATATATTTGAAGGACAAAGCGGATAATTTCGTACTAGGCGAGGACAGTTGTTAGTATTATGTTTTCTTTATTTTGCATTGTTAAGGTGAAATTGCGGAAGGAGTTATTTGGGACTATGCTCAGAGAGAAATGTCCGAGTCCGGAGTCTCAAAACGAACATGGCTAAATGTTTTTCCATTTTGGTCCATATTTTTTCATTTTTCTTTTTATTTCTCTCATCAATATAAATAGCTAATTTTAAAAATTATAGTAATAATATAACAGTTAAACGAAAAATTACTCCTATGAAATATTAATATTACCGGAAAATACAAAGGATTAGGGAGAAACCTTGCTGCGATGAGAATAAATTATTTATACCGTCGGTGTAAATATTTGTTTTCTCCAAATCAATTATATCGCTTCACGTTGCAAAACAGTGGTCCTAATCATCAATAAAATATGGCGAAGTGGCGCAAGCGCAATATAATTGATTTGAAAGAAACAAATGTTTACACCGGCGGTGTAAAGAATTTAATCTCTACTGCGATATATTCAAATAATACGGCCACATAGTGAAACCTTGCGGCCTTCGTACCATGAAGTTGCGGCCAATGACAAAAACCTACGTCCATGCACTCACAATTTCCGGCCGCAATTTCATGTTAAATCCAGCACGACCGTGTTACTTGCACATATGTTTTTGCACATATCTTGCACATACATTTTTGTAGGGCCCATATCGGGATTCCAAAAAATGATCCGAACTGCTCATCTTCTTTTAAATATTTTTTGGAGGATTGCTGTAAAAAATCAGCTTCAACGGATATCGGTAAGGGCTTTCTTAGAATTCGTAAGGCAAAACAGAATTATTTTGTCTTACGAATTCTGAGAAAGCCTTTACTAATATCCGTTAGAGCTAACCCTCCGAAAAATATTTTAAAAAAAATGAGCGATTCGGATCATTTTATGAAATCCCGATGTATAACTCATAAAAAAATTGTATGTGATGTGCAAAACATATGTGCGAGAATCATTCCTCAATCCCGCGAGCCCAATTTGATCCAGAAAAGCTAGCTGTGCACAGCAGCGGTTTTCTCCCGCCTCGGGTCGCAAAAAGATGATCGGAGCCGCTCATTTTGTTCAAAATTTGTCGTTTAAGGTCTCTGTAAAAAATGAGTTTCGTTCGATATCGTTAGAGGCTAAATTCTGAAGTAATTTTGGGTGTTTTGTTAACACCTCTAACCATATCAAACGAAACTCATTTTTCACAGAGACCTTAAACGACAAATTTTAAACAAAATGAGCAGCTCCGATCATCTTTTTGCGACCCGAGGCGGGAGAAAACTGCTGCTGTGCACGTAGCACAGCTCAATTTGAAATGAGTTATTTCTGCTGTTGAACTCCTTTTGAGTGAAGAACGCATCAACGGCGTCTCTCTCTCTCTCTCTCCCTCTTTCTCATCCAGGCGTCATGCGAAATGTCAATTCCCATAGGAGGGAAAATCTATCCGATTATCTTTGTGGTATTCCTTCGCTGAGTCCCTGATTCAGCCACCCATCTTCTACAAATGTCTGAACAACAGAAAATCTGAGCGATTGAAGTCCAATTTCATCGGAAAATTCAATCTTCGGGTGCTTTCCCATTCCTTATCCGTCTTTCTCTCCCTTTGTCCATCTTAGCTTATCATCGATGTTGAAACGAAAGCACTGAGGTTCTTTGCTTCAAAGTTCTATTCTTTATCTTCTTTGTATTGTGGGATTTTCTGCTTCGTTGATTTCTAGGAGTTTCTCTTCCGTCAAACTATTTTTTGGCTGGACCGGAATATCAAATACCTAGGTATTGACGATCAACATGATTGCAAACGCAACTATTTCTAGCATATGAAACCCTTTAACTCAAATTAGTCAAATTTGGATATAGGTATGACGAGTTGCACTAGTCCTCCAGAAAGAATTCAGCTTGTGTCAATCGAAATTTGGATTCTTAATTGATCTAATAGAACACTAGTCTGAACTGGTACCACCAAGTAGATTTGCAATTTCGCAGTCATGATTTGGTTTGCAATCTCTGTAAGAATATTAGTCATAAGATTTGTATTAGCACTAGGAATTTTTGCTTTTTACTATTCCTTTATGTAGTGAGTGCACTGAGTGGAAACAATACCAGATTTCCTCGAAGAACGTCTTTCACCTTGTGAGCTTGTTTTGTTGTTGCTTCCGCTCCTCTAAGGATGTAGTTCACGATGACATCAAATTCTTTCTTGTTTTCGTGGAGCATTCTATGTTCGGCACAAGAAATTTTCATCTCTGTGCTATTTAAAGCCTCATTTTCGGAATTAGAATACAAACTTACTTTGGTTGACTATTTCAGTGAACAGATTGTGGTGGTTTGTAATTTTTGGATCAGATTTGCCCATCAAAATGGATCTCAATGATTTTAACAAGGTCTTGGAAATCAAGACACTGAGGAAGTTTCGAGAAAGTGAGGCAAGGGAAATTCTTCAGAATATAGCAAAACAGGTGCAACCTATAATGCGCAAACGTAAATGGAAAGTCAGGATCCTTTCTGAATTCTGGTATTGATTGCTGTGCTATTCCCTTCATTTCTTTATTTTTTTCCAACAACTTGTCAGTATGCTTATCAGCAATCTCATCTGCAGCCCTGGAAATCCCTCTCTTTTAGGGCTGAACATAGGAGGAGGCTCAGAGGTTAAGATCAGATTACGGAGGCCAAACAATGAGTTGGATTTCTTGCCTTACAATCAAATTCTTCATACGATGCTTCACGAGCTCTGCCACAATGAATATGGTCCTCACAATACTCAGTTCTACAACCTTTTGGATGAAATCAAAAAGGTTATTGGTTATCTTATGTTCATACCCAAGCGATTTCATATAATAACTTCAGGTTTTATTCCCTCCTCGCACAGATAGAAGGGCCAAACAGCAAATTACCTCTCTATTCTGCAGTCTTTCTGAGAATTGAGCATTTTGGGCTTTAGATAGTTACTTCACATGAAATCTATATGTCCATCTGGGGATTGACTGCTAGCCATGTTGTGCTTAGTACATAGCAATTGACCTGAAGACAGCTCTGGATAATAAAATTAGAGACGAAAATTTATCACGAAATATAGATTTGATATATAACTATTCACAAGTAATTGGCACTCTTAAACAAAATCAACTTGCACTGAGAACAAAACTGAGTCAACTGTCTAGCACTCTTAACGTAAATAACTTGTACCATAAAGCGTTACATGAATACCACATTCCACATAATTGACTTGCTATTTTCACATAAATGACTTGCACCAGAAACGTAAATAACTGGCATCGATATGGAGATGAGTGAATATCACCTTCCACATAAGTAACTTGCTCTAAGAGGATCCGCATCAAGGCAAAACCCCTTATGCGCTACTTTAACGAGTCAAACACTGAAAAGTCAGCAGCATCAGGAACGGTTCTTTCATTGCTATTTTGTAAATTTTGTATATTTTCTACTGTTGCTCGCAGCTTTAGGCGAGTCACTATTCACAAGTTACATAATATTTTACATCATTTTGTTTTGTGAACTTGTCCCCGCCTTTTATTATTTTGTTATTTTGCTTTTTCAATATAAATGCATGTCGATCAAGTATCAAACAGTATCCGATCATGATGATGATTTTTGTTGTGGTTGAAGTTCTCGACGAGATCAACAACATGAACAGTCCCGATCGTTGTTGTGGGCCCGAGACGGGCCCATAAATTGCAAGTTGAACAGGACTGGAGAGAGAGTAATAGGATAGGAGCCAGTTCCTTAGTAAAGTTGTTTCGGTTCCTCTTTGGGTATTAATATTAGTCATTAAGCTGAACGGGACTGAAGAGAGAGTAATAGGATAGGAGCCAGTTCCTTAGAAAACAACAAACTTAATAGCTATAGTTTATTTTAGTTCACCTCCTTCAGATCAGCAAGCATGTTAACAACGGCTGCATCAAATGGCATCCTCATTCTCCAGCCTTGATGCTCTGGCAGCAAGCAAGTGAAGCAACGCAACCATGTCTTTGTCCATTTCTTTATGAAAAACCTACAGAAGACTTTTTAATCTAGAAGTTTGACATCACAATCTCTGAGAGCAGGCCAACGTAAAAATTGAGCTCGTCTATATCAATCTCTAAGATCACAGGGTACTTAAAGAAAATCGCTATGTATTCTCACTATAATGACATGAACTATCATGAGATCCGATGTGTAGTAGTTGACAATTGAAAATGGGAGATCTGAAAGTTCTTCAAATAAACTTAGGTTCTTTTCAAGATCTTTACAGGGATGTAGCTAATTATTCTCTTTGGTTTGCTTTCAAGACTATCAGACGTGCTATCATGGGGTATCTATGGATACGACATTGACCATGTGCTTTAAAACCTACTTGTTATCCTCCCAATAGCTTCTATGTGTTAGATTTTAAACCATTTGGTTTTGTGGCTTTTGAACTTCTTTCCCCTTTATTCTGTTTTGTTGAAGTTTTTTAAGCTACTTTATGAACTCTTTCTTTGGTTAATGGAACCAATCTGCTACTTTTCTGCAGGAATGTGAGGAACTGATGGCTAAAGGGATAACAGGAACTGGGCAAGGCTTTGATCTTCCTGGGAGACGTTTGGGTGGGTTTACCTACCAACCACCTTTGTCATCACTACAACAGAATGCTCTGGCCGCTGCACAAAATCGAGCACAGCGTGGAGCGTTGTTGCCATCTGGGCCTAAGCGTATTGGTGGTGATAGCAGCATAATGTCTGCACTCAGCCCAATACAAGCTGCTGCTATGGCTGCAGAAAGGAGATTGCACGATGATGTTTGGTGTGGATCCAATTCTTCCAAGAGTGAAGGGTCTTCTACAACATTTAGAGATTCTGCATTAGGGGAGGACGGATCTGATCAAACTTCACATATTGGATCTGAGAGTAGTCCAGAAACTACAGATGTTCGCTTGATGTGGCAATGCAATACCTGTACATTGCTCAATCAAGTAAAGCCTCTCTTCTTCCTTTAATTTTTTCTCCTTTTATTCCCTGCTGCAATGTATGTTATTCCTGGAATTACTGATATTCATTACGACCTGATAAATCTCAGTACAAGATTGATGAGACTTTTCTTAAGAGCCAAAACGTTTTAAATGCTTGTTTTGGTAATATTGCACTGTTTCGCTGAATTGGAATACAGATAGTTGAAGAAGATTTACTGATAAGTGGACAAATTTGGATGATGTCTTCTATCGATACGGTTACCTCTATTCCATATGTGCCTTTTATCCTGACATCATCTTTAAAGTTACCTTCTAGTTTATTATTCTTAATTTTTGATAAGTGTAAAGGCCAGATCAGAAGTTGCACTTGCAGAAAGTTTTTGATACATAAAGAAATTAGATATCTATGACCGACATTGATACTTGCGATTCCTAACTACTTATGAAGCTTCCCAAATGAAAATGTGAAACTGTAAGATGCTTATCCGAACTACGGATTTACAGTTTGAATAATCCAGTCTTGAGTTAATCCTTATCCCAATCCCGATTTGTCAACCTGCTGTATGTATCTTATGTTTAAGGGGAAAAATACACGAGTTCATGTGGACACATTTGTTTTTACTCGGTGAAAGCTTTCTTCTTGTGAAACTAGTATTTACATTCCAGTTGGATATAGGATTATCATATTTGCTTTTCTTAATGTTTTTTAACCTCTGCTACATCGATTGTCTATAGTTCTATTGGTCTTTTTTAAAAGGAAGTGCATGTACTTGGTTTGTTTCTGTGAATTCCTTAGCGGTTAAAACTGATTTTGTGACCATCACCTGAAGTAGTGAATCTCGTTTACTTAATCATACTACCATGGAGAAATGATATGCATCACTTATTTTTGGAAATAAGTACATTATGCAGCTAAGTGATTTTCACAGACTGCCAAGCGCCAACATATACTTCTACGTCATTCTTAGAATCACTGGAAGCTCAAGCTCTCTCTCTATCTATCTCTCTCTCTCTCTCTCTCTCTCTCTCTCTCTCTCTCTCTCTCTCTCTCTCTCTCTGTGTTGGGCACTTTTTTTCAATACCTTTTTCTGTAATTGCAGCCGTTGGCTCTGGTATGTGAAGCCTGCGGAACTCAAAAGCATAGGGGTCCTGGAACGAAGTCCAAGGTCTGGTCTTGCAAATTCTGTACATTAAATAACACTGCTGAGGTAGACAGATGCATAGCTTGTGGAGAGTGGAGATACTCATACGGCCCACCCGTCTCCGCTAGTGGACCCTCTCTTGGTACCTGAAATTGAAAGCGCTAAATTGTCATACAAAGGAAAGGGCCAAGACAGACCCCAGCCTCTGGGATGATGTCCAGGTTATGTAACATGTAAAACTTAGATGGATCATATAGTCACATTCAGGCACATAGTTTACTTGATGTTACCTAAATTGTAACTCTTTTGATCAAAATATTGAGTCAAATTGCTATGTATCATGTATGTTATGGAAGGGATGCCTGCACATAATGGTACTTACAAGGTTATTTAATCTAATAATAGCGTTTAACCACGCCGTTGTATGCTAATATTGTTGCATAAATTGCTAAATTGAGTGAAGTGCTTCTTTGTGGTATAAATAGGACAGAAGTTGTCACTTGAAGCAAATTGAAATGTCATAAATCAAAAGATGGAAGGAAGAAATGAAAAGATGGCAGAAAGTTGTCAGTTGCTGCCGAAATTGTGTACTACAATTCTTCTATCGTTATTCATTTTACCCATGATTTTGATGCACTGTAGTTTATTAGTACTCTATGTTTTATGTAACCATCGGTTACTTTGTGCTTGTTGGTCTTTCAGGTATGGCAACAACTACGTATTTTGATAGTATTAATGTCCATCTTAATGGGAACATCAATGAGATTAAAAAAAAAAAAAAACATATATCCAAATAGGTACTTCACATCAGAATACATGATAACAGTATAATATTTATTGAGAAATTGACAAATTGGGATCGTTTCTTTCATCGTATGGATATGCTTACGCCTAATGCATCGCTTCCTTTATGCTGACATTTTCTTTTTAAGTCCGTGTGAAAGGTGAAATGGAGCTTTTGGAAGATATTAATGGGCTGGGCTCATTCTACGAGTTGTTTACAGTATGCTGTTCTTATCAAAATGAAGTCCCTATCAGTATTTCAACATAGTAATTGCTTTCTTTTTAAGTTTATATCGTACATGCAAGTTTGGAGTAATGCATTCAAATGAACGAGGAGTTGGAGTGAGAGCTGAGGATCTTCTCCTTTGTATAATCATGCGACACGATCTTATTTCTCCGTAGGGACATGGAAAATATGCTGGTTGTGTATCCGTCTTCATCAATTGCATTAGCTGTTAGGAGTATATTTTTTCTAGTCGCATAGTACGTCTTGTCATTCCATAAGAATCCTTGTCATTAGCTTAGTCATCCAGTTGTATCTTCCGAGACTTTATTTTTAGTTGAACAATTGCATTGATTTCTCTTCTTATGTTAGAACCATCAGGTCACACTCCCCCGGACCTGGGGAGGTTCTGTGCGGCACTGTGTTGTGCACATTTGGACTGTTCATTTAGCAATCCAATAGTTCAAATCTCATCTCCACCATCTGAGCATTTGGGTCGTTCATTGCCAAGATGAAATCTGGACGGCCGAACGGACAGTCCGGATGTGCACAACACCATCTCCCCGTTCCACGCCCCCTACCTCCCCCAAAGTAAAGTTTTCTTGGTAATCTGATCATTACCCCATTCTGTGATACTGGTCTTTACGGTGCAGTGATACCTAATGCATGATTTATTTATTTTAAAACGGCGCGTCTTCTTTTTCTTTTTCTTTTTTAAAAATGCGTTTATTAGCGTGTCTTCGTCCATGAATTATGTCCTTAAAATGCTATTGGCTCTGCTCCTGTTTTTCTGTTGGCATGCAGTAGTCTTACAAGGTGTTGATGGCATGCCGATTCTGATTTTTTTCCATTCTTGTGGTTTTTGAATTGGGATGTCTACTGGCTCTGCTCCTGTTTTTCTGTTGGCATGTAGTAGTCTTAGAGCATCCACAATGTAATAATCAAAATCAAAAAATTGCTAAAGTTAGCAATGTGTGTGTAAAAAAATATTTACATTGTAATAATCAAAGTTAGCAACCTCTTAACCAATAATTAAATTTGGACATTTAAATAATCAAAAGTAATAATGTGGGAATTCACATTGCTAATTTTAGCAACCCTCTAAATGAATAATCAAAAGCTGACATGACAAGTTTTGATTATTTGCTTTTGATTATTACGTTGCGGAGGTGTTGATGGTATGCCGATTCTGATTTTTTTCCTTCTTGTGGTTTTTCAATTGGGGATGTGATTTTGGCACTCCACTTTTAGCCAATGGCACTCTATTTTTAGTTTTGTTTTCTCCCATGACCAAGACACAAAGTGGAGTGCCAATGGCTGAAACTGGAGTGTCAAAATCAATTTCCTTTTGAATTCGCATATAAATTTGGCGTTTGGTTTTTTTTCCCCCTGATCCGCGCGTTGTTGTTATATCATTCTTTCGTATTCAACTCTTTCATATATGATGTACGTTCAGTTTGAGTAAAAGTTCAACTTCAAACTGTTTAGTTAAATAGCTTATTGTTGATTGAATGTGTAAATCACCTAAATTGGGGATTGGGAAATCTTATAGTGCAAGGTCCTACAAGGCGTCATGTAGAGCGCAAACGGGTCATTAATCTTGATAATGAATGGTTGGATATAATCTGAGCTTCTACAAATCCTACTCATCCATTGTTTGGATGAAAATTCGAGCCGTTTATTGCCGAGATGGACGACCGGATTGGTCGTACTACACGAGGTGCAGTACAGCACCTCTGGTCCCTAAATTGGATGTGCTAACTAGCACTTTTCATGAGTTAATCTAAGCAATTCTATTAGTAACTTAGAAATACTAATAACAAATGGGGCCACCATAAGGCTTAGAAGGTTAAGCACCAAATCGGTAGTGTAATTTAGAGAAGCACCAACTAAGAATTATTTTTTCACAGTAGTAAAGAAAAAGATTTAAAAAAATGTTATGGAAAGTTGAATAAAAATTCATTAAAGATACATAAAAAAAGAATTTTTTGCATTTTGTTTTTGTGGTCACACAACTCAGAGTTGAGTTTTGTTCACCCTGCACTTAAGACGGTGCATATTACTCTCATTCATATTGGTTAAAATGATGTGAATATCATCACAAAATGATGTCATGCACACAAAAAAATGATAAACATGACATCACTTTGTGGTGGGATCCACACCATTTCAACCAATAAGAGAAAATAATGTTAACCCCCTTAAGTGGAGGGTGAACAAAATTACACTTGACTCACGTGCATGCGCATTATGTGACTTAGGTCCCCACCGCAAATGTAATAGTCAAAATGTCCAAACAGTGCAATCCATTTAGAAAGTACTACATAAAATGTATACTTGAAGTGATTTCGAAACCGAAGAACACCAATAATCAATTAACCCTTAGATGAAAAGGTATCTGTGATGAAGAACGAGAAATTTTAGAAATCTCGATCTATCCCAACTTCGATATTCAAACACATCTAAATCGTTTGCTTTAAGAAATCGGAGAAGCTATAATAACAATTACAAAAGTTTTATATGCATTCGGTATTTAGTTTGGTAATAATTACTAGCATAAATAGACAAACTATATATCGTCTCAGATGGAATGAATTTCGAAAACATAATTTTTAGGTTCTTTATCTATCTTTTTTTATTGGCAACCATAATCTTTATCGAATTTTTATTTTTTTAACCATTAATCTTTATCAATCGGAAATTCGGATGAAACCTAAAATATTTCGAAGTACCAAAAAAAAAAATAGTAATATGAAAACCTACACTGATGTAATTTTAAGAAGGGGTATTTTCGGATGAAACTTCGCAAGATAAATGTTCCCCGCCATTGCGTATATATAAACAGAGCAGATCAGCAAACTGAGAGAGGGAGAGCGAATGGCAGGAATGGAGAATCGTGAGAAATTCCAATACGAGAACGGCGACGACTATGAAGACATCACTGATGTACTCTCTCTCTCTCTCTCTCTCTCTCTCTCTCTCTCAGTTCATAACTTCCGGCTAGGGCTGTTCTATTGTAATTTCCTCAAGGCCTTTGAAATCCTATTACTACTGCTGTTTTGTGTGTGTGGGTGTGTGTGTTTTTCGTTTATGGGTTGATTAAAATTTCAAAGCCACAAAAATCGAAAGCAAGGAGTGTTGGAAAAATTACAAAAGTAATTGGCAAATCCAAAACGATTCCATTGTGTAAAAACTGAAAGATACCGATTACATGTACGAACCGTATATAAACTGTAAATGAAATGATGACAGAAAATCGATACAAAAATGCAAACCAAGACCTGTGTTACATTCAGTATCCTTAAAACATATTGCCGCCTACCAAATGGTGTTGAGGTTGAATTGCATCTGTATTCCAGGAGTTATCCAGTTAGGACATATTAGTCTAAATCAAATTCTTTTTCTACAAAATTGAATTCCAAAAATCAAAATTCCTTCGTGGAAAAATGAGAGGTCACAAAAAAAATACTTATCCAACTATCTCAAATGCATACACTTTCAACACTAAAATAGAGTACAAAAAAATAAGTGTGAATATCAAAAAATAGAGTGTGAAAATTACTCTCCTTTTTGTAATTGGTGAAATTAATTATATTAATACCCAATCTTATCAATATTCAGGGCGGTGCACTTAACAATTAGCACTATATATTTGACACATGGATCGGTGTCAAATCTTCACCCTATGCGTAACAATCCAAATTTAATGGTGGTCCTTGGAACTAGGTCATGGAAATAAAATCTAAATAATTTTGTAAATTTATTGTTATTGTACTTTCTTTCAAAAAAAATTATTATAATCGACATTTTGATTTACACCAATGATATAAGCTATAATATGATCTACAAGTGCAGACCCAGCACTAGGACGGAGGCATTTGAGACCTCTGTCTTCTCAAATTTTCAGCCTGAAAATAAAGCCCTTACATACAAGAAAATATTATATAATTAATAGCCTTTAAAATTACAAATTCTCAATTGTGTACCATAGTGATAAGGTGTTGGAGTTTGAATATTTATCTAAAAGATCTGGGGTTCAAGTCTTAAACCCTTTGTTCCTATTTTTTTTAAAAGAATGTTGTTATTTTTTAGGATAAATCACATAGTTAGTCCTTGAAGTTTCATACTTCAACAAATCTCGTCGTTCAATTTCAATACAATATTAAAATCTAATAATGTACCATCTGAACTCCACGTAAGGTGTTTTTTTTTATTTATTTTTTTATTTTATCAAAATCGTCTATCTTTTACATAATATTAATTAGGTCATTCGTACCAAGAATGAAGTTGATGGCTTATAGCTAGATACGTAATTGGATGGAAAATATTATTCTATTATTCAATTTGCGTGCCGATGATGGAGCTTCCTAAACTTGATTGAGACAAAAAATTACGTAGGTGACTTAATCAACAAACATAAAAAAATTCAACGGATTTGATCGTCATTGTTGTGTCACAGTCGCATAACTACATTACATTCAACTACAAATAGAGGACTAGATTTCATACCAAATATAAATTGACTGTACAATCTAAATGTCGTTAGTGAGTGTATTTTTAATCTTGGGCAAGCATTGCAATGATTTTACATGCCTGCAAATCAGAACTTCATTAAGAGAACCAAAAAAAAATTGCGAGGATCAGATATCCAAGTTCAATCTGTAGAAGAAGGTCGCCCCTTAATCGACGATGAGATTGCATACCTTGTAAGATATCTCCCCAAACTTTTCAGCACGTTCATTGAGGCGAGACTTAGCTGAAGTAAAGTCCTCACACCCTAAAGCTGAAGTTCTTGCTACGTAGCGCATGAAATTATCACAGCCAGCCGTCAAAGAGATGGAGTTTAGTGTCCCATGCCTGAATAAACAAACAGAGATAAAGAAAAACATATAACTTGTTTCTTCCTCTTTCAAAAATTTTAAACTGGACCATTCAGTCTAAGTTGATTGATTCTGGTCTTGCTCATTTTGAACTCCGTGTAATAAAGACGGAAGGCAGTATGCTTTTATTCGGGGTTAGAGAGTAAAACATTGTATTGATTTGTTCTATGAGAGAGAGAGAGAGAGAGAGAGAGAGGGATTTACAAAGGATTCCTCACGCATGAAAACAGCGCCCATACATTCCACCAAAAATGTTATAAAGTTTCATCACTTGATCGAATTTGGAAAAAAATCTACAGTGATATAACTCAAACAGCGTTAGTCATCAAACTAACTTTCATCCATAGTAGGAATGCCAGTAATAGAGGACCTTTTCCGATTCCATATTTGTTGACCTTATTAAGTACTCGCACATCAAAATACGCGAGGATAGAGTGGGTTCGCACATATCCGAGTTTACCCTAGCCCACCATAGGAGGGATTGGGACTTGGGAGTTCCTCATCATTTAAAAAAAGCCCTCCCTAATTGCAATGGACAAAGATGGGCAGGTTTACGTATAGATATATATGCACGGGCTATACAGATTCTCTCCATTCATATCTGTACCTTTAGTAGGTCACAGAGCATTATGTATTTTCCCACCAGTTCGTCCGAGGTTCTTTGTTAAGTATATTAGAAACGATGAATTAAGGGAATGCCTCCTGTGTAAAATAAATAAATGAGATCACAAAAATGGCCCTTACCCAACCAAAATCATGAAAAATATCGAACCAATCTATGAATTCGTCAAGGGAAGGATTCATCCGAGGTTCTCTTTGAACTTATGCTGTTACTCCTGATCAAACTAACGATGCTTACCACTTCCACTGGTTTATTGCGGAGAACAAGGCTTTGTGTCCCTTTTGTTGACATCTAGGCTTCCATTTTGTTGGCACCTCAAATGCCTAGTACCCACTACTTTTAAAAGAAACAACGAGCAATGGGAGGAATGTGTTCAAACAGCCAACCTCGATCCAGATAAACCACCGGTCAAATTAATCAAGTTATGAAATCAAAATATGTGTGGGAATCATTACTGTTCTGCAATTATGATTTCCACGACTTTCCAGTGTGGCAGTGCATCAAGTCATTAACATTGGGCTTCAGCTATGTACTCTCCGAACAATTGAACACAAATATACAATCTTATTAGCTAAAGGCATATTATCGAGCACAAAGTTGAAGAGTAGGATTGGAATTCCCATCCACTTTTTCTTTGGTAAACTATGATCTTATTAGCCAAACAAACCACAAACACAGCAGGGGCTAGCGCTGTCAAAACTTTTTACAGACTCAAAACCAACTGAATGAGAACGGAATAACAGACCAAAACAATCAGGAAGCAAAGACCTTCCTAGGAATCCTCCAAGAAGCAGCAGTGGTGAAATCCCAAGGAGAAGTGTTGATCCCTTTCCAAGAGCCAAGGCAAGCACGAATGTCCCCTATGATTAAGCACTGTAGAGAGGAGCAATCCCTACAATGGTTCTGAAGAACCCTTCCATCCCTTTCCCTCCACAACCAGTACATTGTCACATCCAGTTTCTTACAACATACACACAGTTATATTTTATGAACTCAGCAAACAGTTCAACCGGGGTAAAAAACACAAGTCCTGATGAAAAAGCTCATCTGTACCCATCCCATACACAGTTGAGCGGGACAATAATTGCCTTCCTAGGTCATAAAGGGCACGCTCATCCATTCCTAGCCTATCGTTTCGGAAGGAGGAGTTGAAGCAAAGCTAGCAGCTACCCACCTCAAAATCTTCTAGTGATTAGCTTGGTGCTACTGCCCAATGAATTTTAACATCAAATCTTGAAGAAAATCATATGAGAAGTTATTTGAATCCCAAAGTGCATTCTAGATGAGACCCAAAAAGAGAATTCGTTAGATATCTAACTCTGTGATGTAACTATTCTACAGCTTAGAAAGAAAGCACCTTCTAGAGAGAGAAGCTTTGGGGTGGGTTTTGCTGTATTTTATTTTATTTTATTAGTTTCTGTAATTTAGGACCTATAGTATCCCTCTTATTGTACTGTGCTTACTTTGGTTGGGTTTGTTAATAATATTGGGTTGATCGGGTTCAGTCGAAAAAAATTGTGATTAAGAAACCAAGAACACCTTTAACTAAACCAGTCTATCAACCAACTTTGCACAAACTTGCCTAATTGAATTGTGCATGCTAGTGATTCCCAATAAATTGTAGGAACTCATTTACATGTCCGCTCCCATTTAATCACAAATACTGCTTCCATAAAACTAATCAACAAATAAAACCCTAGCTAACAATGCCTGATTTTCATGATAAGGTGAGATATAGCGATAACACATTAGCCATCAAGATGAACTATCAACTGCAGACACTATGCAATAATTTCCCACTGACATGTTCATACAACAAAATTGCCAAAATTTAGCTAAATTGCATTCAAATCAGAACATTAAAAGGAACAATGCACCAATTTGCAAGGAAACTAAAACCTAGTTTGCTTGCTGTATTCATTTATAATGCCAACCCAAAGTCCAATTCAACCATGCCTATAAGTACAGCTCAATAAGCTCATCATTGACAAAAGATGGTGTCAAAACTCCAAAATTTGTGAAGAGTAGGGTGAGATATAGCGATAACACGTTAGCCATCAAGATGAACTATCTATTGCAGACACAATGCAACAATTACTCACTCACATGTACACAAAACAAAATTCCCAAAATGCCAAGTTGCATTCGAATCAAGACATTAAAAGGAACAATGCACCAATTTGTAAGGAAACTAAAACCTAGTCTGCTTGTTGTATTCAGTTATAATGCCAACCCAAAGTCCAATTCAAGCCCCTACTGTCGCTCGCTGTACTGCATGATGTCCTCTTTGTTCTTAAAAGCATCCCCAAAGTTGTCAAAGTCGACAAAGCCCAATACAACACCTAAGGGCCAAAAAGTGCCTAGATAAAGCAATAAATAGAACAAACCCCAAAATGCCTAGAAGCCCAAATACAACAATAGAAGCACAACCCAAAACCTAACCCTATACTGTCGCCGCCCACCGCATCAGACATAACCACCACCACCGCGGCCAGAAATTCACCACCGACATCCAACGCAACATATGCAACAATTTTCTCAGCTATTTTTTGGAATAAGAAAAAGTCAATTGATTCCATTCCTGAGGTTTTTTCTTCACAAGAGTCAATTAATGCTAATAATGCAGGACTTTATTAAATACATCCCCGTACATACTCCAATGCCTCTAATGTATGGAATGATATATGCTCAATAGGTGGTATTGGGTGTATGTAGGAAATAAATCTTTTTTTGGTTACATAACCAGTTGGGGAAGCAAAGCTTGAAGTATGACTTCTCCAAGTGTGATCTTACATTTTATAGCCATCTAGCTCTTCATGGCTAGATACAACTTACAACTAGAATAATCTTGATACAATGGCTTATATTTTCCTTCCAGAACCCTCCTAGAAAAAAAGAGGAGTATCTTCTTTTTACCTTCAAGACATTCTATACCTCTCCACACAAATCTAGCATATAGTGGAGTCTTCTACAATCTTTTCGAATATTTTTGATTCTTCTGAAACTTCCTATGTTAAATTAGAATTAACATCTGTTCATTGTGTCAAGACATTCGTTTGATATGTTTTTGGATACAAAAGACCGAAACAAACGGGAAAAAACACTATACAAAAGCTTCGATCTATTGGTGCATGTGTCATATTGCATTCCAATTACTTGCTACTTGTTACTTATATACTCTAATTGAGTGATGATATGAGCAAAAGGAAATCACTTAATTATCATTATCTCTTTTTAGATTGTCAATGTAACTGAAAATACGAAAAAAGTATTGCATATAGGAGTATTTGTTTGATATTTAGTTTTTGACGTATGTATCTTTTTCTTGCTATGTAGTACTCCAGTATATACTAGACTCGGTAGGTTGGAATCCTGCTATGTATATATAATTATATATCAATAACATACACATCGTCTATGTTGGCTTGTCTTGCCAAAAAAAAAATTTATAAACTAATCAAAAGAGGGTATATACATACAATAGTTTAAGTTTTTTTTATTACTTTCAAGTAACAAAACACATGGTTTATTAATTATCCGATTCCGATTACAAAAAATTTACTTGTTAAAAGTTTTGATCGGAAAGTGAAAAGAGAAAAGAGGTTAATCATTCTGAGTGTTATGACAAATTTGATTAATAAGAAAAGGGAAAGAGATAGTAGTAGTGGGGTGGGGAGGTCTTGATACTTTTAAAGGACCTTTTTTTTTTTTTTTGGTTTTTCATTAGCTTTGCTAAGATGGCTAGATTTGTGTATTGCCAATAAAATAACTATATAAATGTTTGAGAAAAGTACGAGAGATTCTCGATTTTGCTATAGACTTCACGAGTTCAATAAATTTTTTTTTTTTTGTTGTTAAAATCACACAAGTGAGAACTTTTGACCTATCGAATACAAGGTCTTTTTTTCTAGTGGAAATTCAAGAGAAACTAAGTCATGTGCGGATCACGTGACCACGAGACCATCATTGTATACGTGACGGATAAAACAGATAACATCGTACTAGACGGGAACAGTCATTAATATTATGTTAATTTATTTTGCGTTGTCCAGGTGAAATGGTGAAATTGCGAAAGGAGTTGGACTCTCACCGATCAATTTTCGGAATGACTCCCAAAAGCTTGTACTAGATCCTCCACTCTATTTGATGGACCAGCAAGAACCAAACTCCATTGCAAGAAAAAGGAATAAAGGGTGAAGAAGAAAGAATTTTAAAAGCAGCTCAAATGTTGTTTACTTCTATTTTCACTAAAGATGGCAATCTCAATTCATATTTTTTTATCCGTCCAAATCTGCCTAATTATTATCTAACTCAATCTGCCTATATTAAATAATTAGTTTATATGGGTTCAACCATATAAACTCATATTTGTATGGATTTAGATGGGTTGGATATGAGTTGAAACTAAAAGACCCACTGGACGTTATTTTGATTTTCACAACTAAACTCGTGTTGTTTTTAATCACTGATCTCTCTCTTCAATCCCGTTAATTTTAACAATCATTCTACTACCACACACATTTACACACTCAATTACACACTCACACTCAGGGGCAGATTCAATGTAGGCCCAGATGGGTCACGTGACCCAGCTGAAAATAAGGAACAAAAAGAGGGCCCCCAAGACTAGGTAAGTAATATATATAGAAAATGCCGAAAGTTAATAAAGTCGTTCACTTATTCCGGTGGTAGAGAGCTGCATACATTGATGAACACATCCTTAAAATGAATTTATGTAGCATATTGGTATCACAAAGTCATCTACAATGTTATCATTAATTGCACAAATCAATTAATATAACTATAACTTTCACGTAAAAATTAAAAAAAACACTTATTTTCTTTAATGTATTTTGTATTTTGTTTATTTCTATTTTTTACAAGCACAAAATTTAGTAACACTAAAAAGAAAAATACATGATACACGTGTATACTTATTTTTGAATTGAATCATGAAAATTAACATGAGTTCATCTACGACTTTCACATGTATAGGACTGGTCGAAAAAGAGTGACCCATCTGTAGAAAATTCATAGATCTGTCACTGCTAACACTCACAATAAGGGTGGAGCCCGCACACACTACACATCCAGTGTGTGTGGGTCTTATCCTTATTGTGAATATGAGTGTGTGATTGAATGTGTAAATGGCTGTGGTGTTAAAATTTTCCTAAATTTAATCTGCTCTTGTCCTCGACTATGTGCTGACAAGACAACGCCAAGCTTATGTTCTCCTGTTCACTAGAAACGAAAAAAAACACTTGGCATCGGCCGATACAGATTACAGAGGGAAATTTGTGGGCGACGGAGGGAAATAGAAACAGGTCGTCATCTCCATGGATTCCTTGATACTGCATGACCATTGAACTGGACGAGGGTAGAAATTGCCGTGGCGGCGACGGAGTCAAGCGTAGCGGCGACCACCTAGGGGAAGGTAAGGAAAAGTAAATTTTTTTTGAGTCATGCTATGGGTACGGACTGGGGGAGGAAAATTGTACCGACCGGTCGCGCCGGGCCGTCTCCGGCTACCGGACGATCTATTCGAGCAGTCTAAAAATTCTAAAAAAAAAATCGATTGGGCCCTATGCGGGAATCAATGGCATCTGATATGTGTAGGGTGTTTGATTTAAACACTCTTTTTTCGTGCATGTATGCTGGAGACGGCTCGGCGCGACGGGTTGGTACCTATATCATTTTTGATTTTTTTTTATGGAAACTCAAAAAATTTTAAGAAAAAGTTTATTTTTTTACTTATTTGGTTTTTATTTAAAAAATTACGAGTTTCGATAATAATTTTTTACTTTTTCGATTCCTTTAGCTGAAACGAATCAATAAACCACAAAAGTTTGACGCAAAATAAACAAAACAAGTTTCAACCCGTCCATTTGCCACCTCTACTCTTGTGTCATTCCCACTATTTTGTGTGAACGTGTTTCAAACCATATCGGGGGAAGATAGTAGGAAGGGGGAAACGGAGACAGGGGAGAAGAGAAAAAAAAAATAGAGGGAAAACGGGTTGGGTCGGGTGGGTTTGGGTTTGACTTGATTCATATTCGACCAGACCCATTTTAACACGTTTACTATTTGACCCGTCTATATTTGACTCGCGACTCGTTTCAACTCGCCCATTTGCCATCTCTAATTTTCACCATCGATTTTGTAGTCCTTGGATAATTAATTAATATCCAAGCCGTTTTCCAACTACTATTACAAACCAAAACATAATAATACTACTTGGAAATGCATCCGCCTATGTTATTCACAAACACATATACCTACAATTTATAGATCTTGTTTATTTATTACCTATTATTAGGTTGTTGTCAATAAAATTCACCATACTAGTATTATCTATACTACTATATAGAATACTACCTTGAAAAATACTGTAAATACTCCACTTTTGTACAATAGTATTAGGTTACAAGATAAATGCCATAAATGTCCACCGATGTTACTTACCAGCTAGACCTATATGTGCATGATAAGCTATGATTATTACTCCAGTATCTAATGACAAAATAGTTAAAAATCACACCTGCAACAATTATTATCGGAAAAAGGAATGAAAATCATTTCCGTTTAGAATTTTTACCAGATATGGAGAGTGCTACTTTTTTTTTTTTTTTTTTTTTGAATATGTCAATGGAGAGTGCTACTTCAAAGTCGATAATTGGAAAAAAATTTCAGAAAGATGGATTTGTCCTTAGTACGGCGCCAAAACATGTTTAGATTACCGTTGCATGTATTTTTACTCCGGGCTTACCTCGTTTTGTTTTCCAATTAATGGAGTTTTTACCCCTGTGTTTATTTATTAGTAATCCCTAATAATTTCTACAGTACAAAGAAGAGAACCATATTGCACGCTTCTTAATTAAACATAATATAAACGCCTGTCATATTAGTGGAATCTCGATTCCCTCACCCTTTTCATAGGCGATGGGAGAAATGCTAGGTGAAAATAAAATGAGCACAGAAAATACTATTAAAGTGTACATGAACGATTTAAAATTAAATGTACTTCTTAAAGTATACATAAACGGCTCAGATGCACTGTGCAGTGCATTTGAGCCGTTCATGTACACAGTATATCTGAATCATTCATGTACATTTTAAGAATATTTTCTTTGCCAATTTTCTTTATCTCTAACACTCTTCTAGGCGATAGCGACCTCTCCCCCTACTCCCACCACTCTCTCCTCCCCAAATCTAATAAAAACTACTCCAATAATACTCTCTCTCTCTCTCTCTCTCTCTCTCTCTCCTCACTTGGTTTCTCAAGTCACCACCCCTTCCTCCCTTTCCTCTTCTTTTCTCCCTCCTCTTCCAAGAACCTTCTCTCTCCACATACACACACATGGAAGAAGACTGGTTCCATGGGATGATGGGATTGGTTGCAACAACAAATCCATCACCAAACCCCTCTCAGAAGTGACAAAAAAAAGATTAGCCAAAAACGACGACTCGACCCTAATAATTACTCCTAGGGAGTACTATTAATTTAAAACCCCCCCGCGTACCAGCTTTATTTGTCAATATTGGATTCTTCTATCATTTCCTATCTAATAATTAAACCATGAGAGGGATTCAACAACCACCACCACCACCACCGCCCGCCGCCGCCGGCTCCACCACCAATCGGAACAACCCACGGCGGCGGCGCCCCGACCTCACCCTCCCCCTACCCCAACGCGACACCTCCCTCGCCGTCCCCCTCCCCCTCCCTCCCAGCTCCGCCCCCGCCTCCTCCTCGTCCTCAACCCAGCTCCCCTCCATCACCAGCCAGGTGAACTTCTCCGACCTCGACCGGATCAGCCGAATCGGGTCCGGCTCGGGCGGCACGGTCTACAAGGTCCTCCACAGACCCTCCGGCAAGCTCTACGCCCTGAAAGTGATCTACGGCCACCACGAGGACTCTGTCCGCCGCCAGATCTGCCGTGAGATCGAGATTCTCCGCGACGTCGACAACCCCAGCGTCGTCAAGTGCCACGACATGTTCGACCACAACGGCGAAGTCCAAGTCCTCTTAGAATACATGGACGGTGGGTCCCTCGAAGGAAGCCGAATCCACGACGAGCCATCCTTGTCCGATTTCACCCGCCAGATCCTCTCGGGGCTCTACTACCTCCACCGCCACAGAATCGTCCACAGAGACATCAAGCCCTCCAACCTCCTCATCAACTCTCGCAAGCAGGTGAAGATAGCAGATTTCGGAGTGTCCAGAATCCTATCCCAGACGATGGATCCGTGCAATTCTTCGGTGGGGACGATCGCATACATGAGTCCTGAACGGATTAATACGGATTTGAACCACGGGAAGTACGATGGGTACGCGGGGGATATTTGGAGCTTGGGGGTTTCTATACTGGAGTTTTATTTGGGCCGGTTTCCGTTTGCGGTGAGCCGGCAGGGGGATTGGGCCAGCCTCATGTGCGCGATCTGCTTGTCGCAGCCGCCCGTGGCGCCGCCTACGGCGTCGAGGGAGTTTCAGGATTTCATCGCGTGTTGTTTGCAGAGGGATCCGGCCAGGAGGTGGAGTGCCCTGCGATTGTTGAGCCACCCTTTCATAATACAAAACGCCGGCGCAGCCAATAATCAGAACAATCAGGTTCATCAGCCTCACAACCTACCACCTCCGCGTCGATATTTTTCTTCTTCTTGAATGATATCTTTGTTGTTTTTTTATTTCTGGGTTTATCGAATTGTGTATTTTCCATATGATGGGGTGGGGTGGGGTGGGGTGGGGAAGGTGGTTCGAGAGGGAAGGAAATCTGTTGCGTTGAGGGTTCCAATCAATGAATGGATATTCTCTAATGATAATGTTTGCCAGGAACAAAGGGGTAATTTTGGCCCAACTCTTTGGGGGTAAAACGTGTTTTTCCCCAAGAGGTTGGAATTTCCAGATTGGATTTGGGGAAATGGATTTCTGGCAACTGAATTTCTTTACTAGTTTTGGCTAATTAATTTGCTATCCATTGGTTAAATAGCTCATTACCAATAAGTACCTTAAGATGCTGTATGCTCATTTGGTAGATTCCGATTGCCTTTGGAGGATTAATGCATGAATCTTTCCCCTCCATTTTCGCTTCTTAGATACCCTATCTTGTCACTTAACACTTAAGTGATGAATATCTTCATCGTACCCTACTACCCTTCTTTTAATTAGCTAGGGAGCAGGTAAAGATTCAGTTGGATTTGTAAGAGAGATGGTATCAAGGTATGGGGTATGATTTTGGTTCTTTACTAACACAAGTAAACAACATGCCAACAATGGTGGGAAAGCATGGATATGGATATGGATACCAAATACCGTACAATACGATACGGATACGACAAAATGGAAAAAGCTGAAAAAATTAAGATCCTTGTAGTACTAAGATACGGATATTGACAAATGTATCTCTTTGCTTATGCTTGCTTCCTTTTTTCTTCATCATTGAGACAAGTACATCAAGCTATTTCTAATATCCATAGAATGCATCTCTAGATTAAGCTCGTCTTTTTGGCTAATTTTTTAGGCCAGGTTGAACTCCTAAAAGTGTGCTAGGTTAATGTTTTTCGATTTAGAAGGGGTTGTTTTGGACATGGTATGCAAGAGTTCAGTTGACTGTTATTGGTACCCTATCTCTGCCTGAGCGAAACCATGACTTATGTGGTATAGTTTCACTTTCGGTTTCCATACAGTAGGTTCTTAACTGGTAGGAAATGGTTTTCTTTGCTATTGTCATTTTCTGGCAAATGGTGCTTTCAAAGCGAATTATTTACAAATTTTTCTGGAAACAAACTGCTCTTAGGAATTTTTCTCCAAAAATTGTTTTGAGAAGTTCTCATTTGAGGTGTGTCTTTTTTTTACCGTTAGCTCTCTTTTTTCTCTTTTTCAATCCACAAGTAGTCTTCCAAAGAATTCCTGGGGAACCTTGTACAGGGATTTTTTTACTGTATCAGGTACTGCTTTTTTAAGTGAGCAATGCTACTGTATATCATTGGTTTCAGCTTCTTTTGTCAGGACTTCTATTGTTAAATGTTCTCTTATGTTTGTAAATTCTTAATTGTGGTTTGTTAACAACGAATTAAGCGAAATAATTTATTTGAGACAGAGTGATAGGAGAAGGTATAGTAGCAGGTACTTTGAGTAAAAAAAATGAGGCTTTAGAGAGAGAAGATGGGAAGATGACAAATCTAGAGGATAGATTAATCGTGTGAAAGATCAGACCCAACAACCGAAGCAAATAAGTTAACGAAGAGTATATTTTTCCGATAGGAAAGAGAACAAAAAATATGGAAGCCCACTGGTTCCGGGTCTGAGTCCGAGTAAAACGAGGCAACTGTCGAACCAAAGAGTTTAGGGAAGCTCGTGCTCTTGCATATGCTTTGGAGGCATCTTCAAGTTCAACTAATCTACTGAACCCCTCGGAAGTGACTAAACAGCCGAGCCAAGCTTTTTCGAGCTAAGCCGAACTTCAGAGTGTTGAGCTTAGCTCGAGTTTAACTTGATTATTCAATGAGTCAAGCTAAGCCGAGTCCTTATCAAGCCAAGTCTTGAGCTGCTTGCAAATTTTGCAATCAGTGCTGTTTGTTTGCAGTGCCTCTCTCTCTCTCTCTCTCTCTCTCTCTCTCTCTCTCTCTCTGCGTGGCACGCCCATCTGTATAAAGGCTGGTGTGCCCCCTATACTTTACCGGGTTTTGGCCAACTTTGACATTCATTGTGTAAACACGTATGGAAGCGTTGACAGTTTCAATTAGGTGAACAAAAGACCATTGAGGGCAGTGAGTTAGAGCGTCAGCAGCTCTCAATCAAGATTTTCCCACCTGTTATTCCCACTTTTGGATTCTAGCGTTAGGTTTGGGTCTTGATTTGTCAAAAGGATGAAAGCAAAATGAACTTGCTTAGAAATAGTTGCTCAATTTCTCATAGCACAAATTCTTAATTTTTTATTGAAAGACCCTGTAGGCGGTGTTACGTGTTACATGAATCTCGACAGTGTGGAAAAGGGGTCACGGTGTCTTAAAAGTTAGTAAAATGGAATTTGGAGTCCTATGATGATGTGAGAAGTTCAGCCCTACAAGTACTCTATCATGGAGTATTTGCTTTCACATCGAATGTGTTTTCTGGGTCTTTTCACAATTTCCTCTATGCTGTAGCCTGTATTTGTCAAAACATTCTCAACAACGTCGTTGTAAAAGCACGCCGCCCGCCCGCCATTAGTCGCTAACAAATCGTTTGACATCATCAATTACTAAAACAATCACGCACAAACGTAGACTAATTACTTGGGTGGTGCAATCATATTTGTTCTGATTAGGGAGGTAAAAAGAAACAAGTTAATTGCTCCATATTTAAACTCAAATACTCCTACTTGTTATCCATAAAGCTGCTCGGTTACTTTTTGATCGGGTTCACATGAGAAATTTTTCAATGCCGGGTGGGCACGGCCACGTGGTGCCCATGCACGCATCTCGCCTAGATTTGTTTGGGTAATTTTTTAGTGCAAAATAACCAAAACACTCCCTCAAATCCAAACTAATTTGAGCCGTCCAAAACACGTTTTGACGCCCAAGATGGGCACATGGGCACTACGTGGCCGTGCCCACCCGGCACTGAAAAATTTCTCGGGTTCACATAGATGATAGCCCCCTCTGGTAGGCAATTACTCCATATTTAAGTTGAACAAGAAAATTATGCTGGAAAATTGCTTAAAGTAAATTTAAACGATATACGCACCTGCCAAAATAAAAAAGAAGGTAATTTGTTGTTACCACAGGCTATATACCGCAAATTACCTTGCACTTCAAGTATTTAAACCTTGTCTTGGGTATAAAGTTCGGGGCAAAATGGGAATAGTACGAGATATGCGCAAGCTAGCAATAATGACTTTGTTTTGGGTAAAAAGAGCAAAGGGCAGTGGTGAATTTAGAAGCTACAAGCGTGGTAAGAAGGTGCTGTCTGTCTATTCATCAATGAATCGAGCTAATCCGAGCCCTTATCCAATGTGTGCGCAAGCAGTGCACGAATCTCCTCCCTCCATCGATCGTGAGGAAAAAAGGTAAAGCTGATGCACATATTCCCTTTCACTTTGGCCTTTGGTGGGGAGAGGTCTTTGCTTTTGTACGGCATCTTGTGGAGAGTGGGCTTGGTTCTCTGTTCTTTTGGTATTTTCCAGAACGGCAATTGTGTGTATGAGATTGTTCGAAAAAAAGAAGTGTGTATGAGAGAGAGAGAGAGAGAGAGAGAGTGAGTGAGAGAGTATGCATGGGTTGGGAGGCGGGGGGCTGCTGCCCCCTTGGGACAGCAGCGTGCTGCTGTCCCGGCCTTCCGGGCCCGCTCCGGTCTCGCTCCGATGATCTGAAACGTTCACTTTATAGAGCTCGTCGAGTAGAATAACTATGCAAAAAATCAGCTTAATTGGATATCATTAAGTGCCTGATCGGAGCCCATATAACTCTCGGTCCATGGGTTACAATGGATTTGATTCAGTGTTTCGGATTCATTCTTTTTAAGATAAAAAGATTCCGATCAGGCACTTAATGATATCCAATTAAGCTGATTTTTTGCATAGTTATTCTACTCGACGAGCTCTACAAAGTGAACGTTTCAGATCATCGAAGCAAAACCGGAGCGGGCCCGGAAGGCCGGGACAGCAGCACGCTGCTGCCCCCTTGGGGCAGCAGCCCCCCCGCCTCCGGGTTGGGAGGCGGGGGTTAGGGAGCGGACCAAAAGTTGTAAAACGAGTGGATTTGGTCGGATTTTGTATCGGATCCTGTCTGTATTCCCAATATGACAGAAACATCTTTTTCATGTTTCTTTTTCCAGGAAAGTGAAAAAAGGTGTTTACGTATGAAGTTGCAAAGGCTGCAATTCGTCGGCAAAAGGTCACTTATGTAAATTTAGATTTTGAGACATGAAAGAGATGCCATTTTTGGTCTCTTCTCTTTTGGTGAAACAATGCGAAAGCTACATGTATGATTAGCAAATGCTTTTACCCGAAAAGAGATAATTAACGAATCCAAGCATAAAAACCAAAAACTAATTTGTAAACCATATAGTAGTAGATGTTATAGAGCACTCTCTCTCTCTTTGTTGAAAAACAAAACTACTGCAATTTGTTGTATTTTTTTTTTCTCATAGGTGAGGAGCTACTTCAATTTCAAATACATTCTCTAACGTGCATTTTCTGCGAATTCAAAGCATAAAAATTGTTGTCTACTCTCTCCCATTGTGTGCATTTTCTGCGTTGCCATTCGTTGTTGAGTGAGCGACTCGGCATAACATCTTTCACAAGAAGACTTGTTTCACATGACTTAAACCTTGGACCTCTTGACCACCAAAATCATTTAAAAGCTGGGGGCCTGGTTCCAAGGCTATGATGTTGGGCTTGATCTCCAGGGTCTTGTAGTATAAGTTATAGGCTGATTAATGCCGGCGGCCTAACACTTCTGAGCTTATTATGGGCTCAAGCATGAATACTGACATATCTAGAGTCTCCTAAGCAAGTCGTTTGGGTATTTGGATCTTACAATTAAGCCCTCCTCGTTGTGGGCCGTCTCATTGTTTATGGGTTCCTTTTGTGTTGTCCTAACTCTCAGTGACTCACCAGGCCGCTCAAACTAACCAAGGAGGTGAGAGACGAGAGAGAGTTTCAATCCGAGCAGTCCAAAAGTATATTGGACCGCTCAAATGTGTCAAGCGGATACCACGTGGGATATACCCACCTGGCACTGAAAAATTTCTCTACTAACAAAAGACTTTTTAAAAGTTTGTATCGGAGACTAGACTGTTGCTATACGCTCACTCGTAGTGGGTGTGGACTCACTCATTATGACAGAAAAAAATAACTCACACATAAATTTTTTTTGGGTTTGCAAACTATTGTGAGGCAAGAAGCATTGCTCCAGTAGCATCAAATTGGTCATATTTTAACTTGTTTTGAATCTTGTTGTTTTATGGCCCAATCATTCACAAACTATGTAAGTGCATGGAACACTACGGGGTAATCGTCTCAAAAGTTCAAAAAGTCAAATACGAATACAATATTTTAAAATATATTTAGATTTTTCAAACCAAACTGGTCTGGTATAATTTCAGTGCTCATTCCTCTTGACTTGTTTATAAACCTACCGAACTTTAGGGCGATAGATTTGGATTCTTACAAAATATTCATCCCCACTCTAGTGCACCTTCTCATTGCTTATGGCCTCCGGTATGATCCTCTGTGCAGATGCCAACCATTTTGGGTTGTTTTCGCCCAATGAGTGGATAGAGACTCACCCGACGATACAAATCAATCAAAGACTCATAAAGTTTGAAGTATTGGAGAGATTATTGCTCTACTCTCTCGTTTATGATACATATTTAAAACTTTGGTTCACACAATAATATTGTGTGGAGCTATATATATTCTCCAGTAGCATCGAATTATATTTCGTACTTTTGCGTATAAGTGTCGGTTATGTTTAACTTGTTTTGAATCTTGTATTTTTTAAGTTGGGCTAATCATTCACAACAATGTAAGTGCATAAAATATCGTTATTAAATTGTGTTTCAAATAGTCTCTCTCAGAAGATTAAAAAGTCGAATACGAAGGCAAGGTTTTAAATAAATTTTGCGGCCGAATAACTTGTGTAATTACACTTCTCTTAATTTTATCTCGACTCGTTTTGTCATCCTACCGTGCTAGGGAAATGGAATTCTCTTAATTTTCTTCTATGCGCATACCATTGGAAATTGTATGGACCATATATACAGTATATGGTTATATAGGAGAAAGGTGGGTGGGATTTGGAACATAAAAAACCCTCTCGGTGACATATCTTCTCACTATCCACTTCACAAATAGAAAATAGATAAGGCTCCACGTAATGAAAAATATTAGGTATGCTAGTTTTTTAATAACCGAATTTTCGAGTCAATTTATATGCATTTTGATGAAATTAACAATCAGGCAAATCTCTAGTGGGCCCAAGACTTGAAATGTGAATACAAATAATTCCTACTAAAAACCATGTCATACTATTGACCATCCTTTCATTTCAACAGAATCCATTTTGAGTTTTTTTCCCTAAATGAGTTTTCAAATAGTGCAAACCAGAAAAACTTTTAGACGGGCTCTTCTGTTTTTTGGTGAAAGTAGATTTGAAGGGAAAAAAGAAAAAAAAAAAAAACCTATACATATTTCAACGATCTAATTTAAGCACGCAAGGAAAACAATATAACAATTTCTAGATCAAACGATGGCAATTGTTATGTCTACACGCGTGTCTCATTTTTAAGTATGATGACACAATCCCAACACAAATTTTCTTCAATATTAGCTATTGGACCCATTCAAGGAGATGAGAAAATAGTCGTGGCCGGAGTAGAGGTTTCTATGGAGTGTTGACCATTGACAAATATATATCCCCATTTTTTCTAATCTCAAAGTCTTTTAATTTGTGACGCCTAAGATACCATCCTAATTTATTATAGATATTTTAAAGTTTAGTAACCTTGAAATATAACCTAGGCACTACTTAGGGATGAGGTTTCTTTTAATATGCCATGAACTTTAGTCTTTACATGCTTCTAGTGAAATCTCTTTTCTATTAATTTGAGTGGAGTCAATTAAAAAGAATTACATAGATAAGTTTTATTAAAAAAAAGATTTTAACATTAGCTCATGAGTTCAATGTATAAATAGATTCTTACCTTAGCAGCGATATTTATCAAATTCAATATTATTCTTCAAAATATGTCATATATTCAACACTAAAAAAGGTTATAATTATGTATACATATTTATGAGTTTAATTTAATCACAGATAATTACCAGAATATATAAGGCAGTCATACCATCAGACTACCTTGTCCTCCTTTTTTTTACCCTTCAACTTTATAATGCATGTCCTAACGAAAACAAAAAAATCTAAAAAAACAATAACGATTTAGGAAGTTAAAAAATCTGTAAAAGGGAGAAATTTTGGCCGTAAAAAACCGTTGGCATGTCTTAATCCGGAAAGGAGAAGAAAAGAACAGAAAAAGAAGAGAAATCTGAAAACAACCCTCAGATCTAGCTATCTATTTATGATCACGAGATTTGAACTTTTACTACTATTAATTAGTTAGAATAAATAATACCTAATAATAATAATAATAACAATAACAATAACAAACAAATCAAATCAAATCAAATTAGTAGGAAGCGCTACTTCGCGGAAACTTCCTTCCCTCTCTCTTACCACTTGCCGGCAACTTTACGCCTGCTCTCTCTCCTATCCCTCTCTCTCACCCAGACGGAAAAGCAATTCTTGAATCCGCTGCCTCCGTCAGCATCAACAAGCTCTCTCTCTCTCTCTCTCTCTCTCTCATATATATGCATTTGAATACCTACTGGCTCTTTTGTATGTATATGAAATCCAACCGTACTGTATTCAATTAGGTATACGGAATACAGTCATCTTGGACCAGTTTGAAAGTGGAACCTTTTCAGATCGAACGAGTAATTCCAGGTTACTTATTACTCTCTCTTTTTGCCCTTCTTGTATAGATGTTTATGTAGTAGTATTTATCTGTCGTTGATCCGCGTTGCAGTTGGTTTCAATTTAGGTTTTTTTTTTTGGTAGTTTGTTCTGTTTCCTGACCTAGTGATTTTGGTAAGTTACCAATTGTGGTAAAGATTAAGATGTTTGAGAATGGTCCAAGAACATGTATGAAGCTATACGACAATGTTAATTTGTTTTTGAATTGCTTGCGCACTTGCTCTCGTGTTGGCTGTCAAATGCTGTTTTACAATGTCCGAACCTGCACTTCATACTAGAGGATCACATTGACGTAAATGTATAGTTTCATTAGTGTAGTCGTGGGTAGATGGATGATGTTCAGTAAGACATCCTTTTGGTACCCAAATTGATGACATAAGTTCATCGATGCAGTTTTTGGAAATGGGTGCAATTAGATTTGTATAATTCTTTGCTTGTGCTACTATTTCGGGATCTGTTCTATCTCCTGAGTGATTATTTCCCTCCTCAAACTTGTTCCCTGGATATGCATTTCAGATATTGGGCGGCTTTTCCATCACGCACTTTTCCATCTGTAGTAACGCTGGACTTCTGGAGTATACTTCCTGTACTTCCCTGTTAGAAACTTAGAAATGCTTTTAAGTGCATAGAACTAGAAACTTATATCCAACCTAAAAGTTTAAGCTATTAGATGGAGAGCTCCCAACACAATATTAAGCGATCATCGGTTCGATACCCAACCAATGTGGGATTGTTGTCCTTAACATCCCTCACGTGCACCCGCATTTGAGGTGTCTGACATCTAGCCTCTTTTGGTGTCTATCGTCGTTATGGAAAAGGCCTGGCTCTGATATTATGTATAAACTTCATATCATATCTAAAAGCTTAAGCTATTAGGTAGAAAGTTCTACACTTCATACCAAGTGATGACCTACCATACCCAACCAATCTGGGATTGTATTCCTAAATAGTTCTCAGCCGAATCTCCCATCCAGAGTCAATTTTTTGGTTATTTCACATCTAGGGCTGCAAACAAGCTGAATCGATATGAGTTTTAGAATTTTCAGGTTTGTTCGTTAAGTTTTCAAGTGAATTTGAGCTCGAGCTCAATGAAAATTTGACGAGCCAAGCTCAAGCCGAGCTTGCTGAGGTTTGGGTTTAACTCGAACTTGTTCACGTGTCTTAACGAGTCAAAAATACTTGATATTTATGCTCTCAGGTCTAGAGTTGCAAATAAAATTTTATTTTGTACATAAAAGAGTTCATATATATAAAGTTATAAAACCATATAACATTGTAAGTCTTTAGTACTTTTTAAAAGCTTATACATGTACAAGTCATACAATTTTCATTATGTACATGTAAAAGTCTATTCATATTCAAGGTTATATGTGAAATTCTTATGGTATATATATACACTCGAGATTCATGAGCCCAATCGAGCCGAATACTGTCAGGTTCAGGTTTGGCTTATTTGTTAAACGAGACTAAAATTGATGCTCAGGTTTGGTTCGTTTGGTAACCAAATATTTTGGTACCCGAATCGAACACGAAAGAGCTTTTAATGAGTCGAGCCTCGAATAGTTCATGAACGACTTGGTTCATTTGCAGCACTATTCACATCTATTATTTTGTGGTGACATCACATCTAACTCTTGGACATTTTCACGCAAGTAACTTCATACCTGAAAGTGGTGAATTGTAAGATTCACAGCATGCTGTTGTGATCAAGAAAGTAGTGTCTTTCCATGGGACGGTGTGTAAGCATTGCTTTGTGAAGCAACTAGGGAGATTTCTATGTTGAATTGGAGCAGACGCGTGGGTAGGAAATCAATGATGAATAAGAGCTGCAGAATAACATTTTTTCATGATAGTGCAAAAGTTAAACACTTATTGAATCTCCGCATTTAGCATGTAAACTGCATGATTCCAAAATATCAATCAGAAGGGTCTTATCTGTAGAGCATGTTTGTTGTCTTCTGAATAGGTTCTGCCAGAAGGTGGCATTTAAGTTGGCAAGTTTGCATGCCTTGTAAGCTTTGATTCATTTGACTTTGTTTATGATTTTAGAGGAATTCTGTTTTTCTCATAGAATTTTGGGATTTTGGGAACATGAAGCAAGAAAGTTAGAAACCCTTTTGGTGAATTTTGCTAGAAATGGAATGGAGGCAAATTGTTGAAATTTGGGGCTTTCATTGATTTCATAGTTGAGCTTCACCCTTTCGTGGACAACATGCCCAGGGATGCCATGTAAAGACATTATTGATGAACCCATTACACTGACATTAGTTGGTGAAGCGGGGTTCAAAAGTTTGTTTAGTTCTTTGACAGTTCTCATACTTTCTATAGGTTCTTAGCTTTGACAATGAAGTCTTCCACATTCCAGCACCTCTCCAGAGAGCAGGAGTGCGAATTCACAAGTTTTTTAACAGCTGGAGTCTCTCTCTCTCTCTCTCTCTCTCTCTCTCTCTCTCTCTCTCTCTCTCTCTCTCTCTCTCTCTCTCAGTTTATCTTGTGGAAATCTATAGGAGGTAAACATATATCAAGTTTGTGCTGCTTTCATGTCTCTGTTGTATTTTCATTTATACACGGGATGATGTCATTGCTCTATGGAGCTTATCATCTTTTCTAGGACGTGAACCATCACCCGGTAGATGCATTAATTTAAAAGCTAGTTTTGGCGCATATATTGTTTCAAATTTGTGTTCCTTTTTTTTATTTGTATTACTTCGTGGAATCTTTGTACTAACACTGTTGGCCTGAGCGATGATGATGATGATAAAATGCTGGTTGAAGCACAGCTGTAGACTGATTAAACCATAAGAAAAGCTCAATTAGAAACCATGCAAATTATTTTCAGTACATTAAATTGATATCCTTTTTTGTCTGACTGAAATAATCATGTGTGGTTTACTAGGTTTATGTTTTAATCTCAATATGATGTTGTTAACGAATTCATCCTGTTTTGGCTGCAGGGTTGCGAGTTAGCATAGATGGAAGCAGAGTCATAAATAGCTTGTGTGTTGAGCTTTCATTGTTGTATATGAGTAATTGCTTGGGTTGTGTAGTAAGATTATTAGTGTCCGGAGATGGATGCTCTAGAGGAGACGATAGACCTCGAATCTGAGGAGGAGATCCCTTTGACCTCATCTCAAGCTATGAGTAAAGCGCACACTTTTGATTTTGAGGCACCTCATATCGGGCCACATGCGAAGCTTTCCAAGTCATGGTTTTCTAAGCAGATGCAGATCAGACCTTTCAGGAGTATATACATAGTCTTAGTTAAAGCAAAGATAAATGTTTTGCTTCCTTTTGGGCCCTTGGCGATATTGATGCACTATCTTACTGGAAAACATGTAAGAAGTGCAGACTTTAGCTGTTATTTTCTCTTTCACTTATATCGCACAGATGTTGATAAAGGAAAATAGAGTGATTGACTATGTGACTTTATTTTTTGCAATATGTTGAGTTTCTATTGGTATGTAGATTAGGACCTCAGAATAGCGCTTATTGGTTTAGTTAGAGCGGAGTAATGTTCAAGCATCATCAATTATCGTTGCAATTGGTGATTCATGACACCTTTCATTTTGGTTTTGATTTGATGATTGTTATATTACAGGGATGGGTCTTCTTCTTCAGCTTATTGGGCATTACACCTTTGGCGGAGCGTCTCGGCTATGCAACTGAGTAAGCTTTGTTTGTTAAATTCTAGTATTTTCTTGTTGTTGCTCCTTTCCTTGAACACATAAGTATTCGTTTCACTTGCCACTTTGGTGCAGGCAGCTAGCATTCTATACAGGACCCACAGGTATATTTACTGCTGATTGACCATGTGGAAAAAATACTGCTAAACCAGAATATTTGGGAAACGGAAACTAGATGTCTGGATACTGGAATATATTGTGATTATCTGCATGAGTAAATAATGTCTAATGTCCAGTTGTCCTTCTCTAGTTTGTCTTGGTTTGGAAGTACAGAGTCACAAATTTGTCTTGGTGTATATAAAAGCATGAGGTTGCAAGCTGTTCTTGGATTCAATTGGGATCAGGAAATACTGGTCATACAATTGAGAATCTAAGAAAAGTTAGAAGATCGTTTATGCAGTCATCAGTTGGTTACTACTTACAACTAAATACATCATTGGCGACTTGATGGTTCTGTTACTTGCTTCAAATAGTTCAGATAATGGGGACTGAATGATCTCTAATTGGTAGTGGCAGACTCCCTTGCACACATTCATATGTTCATGTCTATTAAATGGATTTCTCTAGGGCCCATTGTCTTCAACGATATCCTTTTACAAATCTGTGCTCCTGCTAGAATTGTTTGTGATTCATTTGTGTATACATGTTTCATGTCCTATATTCACACCCCCATATGTATACAGTGTACCGTCAAACAAATTTAAACTGCCAGAGCTAGATATCCTTTGAGTAATGTGCAGTGAATAAGATCTCATTCTTTAGTTTATTGGGCCTTTTTCTGTAACGAGAAGACAGTTTTCTGTTGAATCTGCAGTTGGGGGTCTTCTAAATGCTACATTCGGCAATGCCACTGAAATGATTATTTCGATATATGCATTGAAGAATGGGATGATTAGGGTAGTTCAGCAATCATTGCTTGGCTCCATCTTGTCAAATATGCTTCTAGTGTTGGGATGTGCCTTCTTCACTGGGGGTCTCATTCATCACCAGAGAGTACAGCATTTCAATAAGGTATATTACCGTCATTGCGCATTCATTTTCCTGAAATGCTTTATGTAGGGAGTTTATTTAAATACCCATCATCTTAAATTTATTCAATCAGCATCGCAGCTGGCCATGTATGGCTCCTCTCTCTCCCAACAAATTAGACAAAACAAATTAATAGGAGTTCAAGAAAAGGAAATCTGATCGCTATAGTTATGTTTTTAAAACAGGCAGCTGCCGTGGTGAACTCAGGATTGTTGTTGATGGCTGTCATGTGCATAATGTTTCCAGCAGTACTTCATTTCACACATACAGAGGTGCATTTTGGGAAGTCAGAGTTATCTCTTTCTAGATTTAGCAGCTGTATAATGTTGGTGGCGTATGGAAGCTACCTTTTCTTTCAGCTTAGGAGTCAACAAAACATTTATGCTTCAGTGGATGACGGCCCTGTTGATGAGGCAAGTTGTTTTGAATCAGTATCATTAGATGTTCTGGCACATGATTTGGTTTAATGTGAAAAGTTAAGGTAGATACATGATTCCTGCTTTGCTTAGATATTCGGGTCTCTTATTCTTTACGCACTAACATGTAAACCTTAAATATCGCAAGGCTCATATTTATGTTCTGCAAATTTTTTTGTTGGACTTCTTAATCATTCATCCTAGGTGCTTGAAAGATACATTGACATCATATCGGCGGGACCACATCACAATCCTTTCTTTCTATGTTGAATGTTCAGAAATGGGACCGTTACATTCAGAACATAACAATGTATCTATGTATTGTCTTTATTTCATTCATGGTGTATGTTGCAGGGAAGAAACATTAATGTAGACGATTCTGACGAAGAAGAGGCTCCTGAGATTACTCAGTGGGAAGCAATTGGGTGGCTTGCTATTTTGACTTTGTGGGTGTCTTTGTTGTCTGGATACCTTGTTGATGCTATTCAGGTAAGACCTACTGTCGCACATTTGCCTTGGTTTTATGAAACTGGCACCGCTTTGTCAGCATATATGGATTTTGACCTTTTACAAGTGGGAAGAACTAAAATATTTCTAGCTTCATGACATCTTGGTTCTAGTTACCATCTGGATGTTCACCTATCAAAATGAAACGAAAACGCAGCAGAAAAAGAATACCACCTGAACCAGGGTTCTGAATCCCAGTGTTAGGTAACGTATCCACAGGGGTGATACGGCCTTGTGTTGCCCCAATCCCATAGTATTGGAAACTTGTTAATATCAGCACTGGAGGTCCAAAGTCTCGATAGCTATCTTTTGACACAATACTGCAACGGCGGATATTTAGAACCCTAACATGAAAAATGTGCTTCATGTTGCACTGACAGTTGACAAGAATTAACGTGATATTCAAAATTGGTGGCAATCCTTTTGACATGTATTGTTAAGCTCTCTATAAATCTGATATGTACTTAAGGATTTTGATTTATGTGAGGCATATATGGTTTCACTGTGTTACTGTACTTCTCCAGGGGGCATCTGACTCATGGAACATGCCTGTGGCTTTTATTAGTGTCATCCTGCTTCCAATTGTAGGGAATGCTGCAGAACATGCTAGTGCTATTATGTTTGCCATGAAGGACAAGCTTGTGAGTGCTTGAAAAACAAAAATCCTTTCTTACTTGCGTTTATTCAGCTGATTTACCCGATTTCTTCTACAGGATATCACACTGGGAGTTGCAATCGGATCGTCCACACAGATATCGATGTTTGTTGTAAGGCCTTGATACCAATTCCCTTTTGACAAAAAATGTTGACATATGGAAGGGTTTTCTTGTACTTGTTGCTATTGCCAGTTAACTTTTGGGTGAAAGAAAATAAAGACAATTTGCATGTTAGTTTGGTTCCCCATTTCCATGGTCAGTTGTGCTTGATTTGATTTCACATACGCAGCTGAGCGATTGAAACCTCCTTTGTTTTCGTAAATAGCTAAGTTTATACATGCGGCATAGTGGCTTATGCATATTGTGCTCTGGGTGAATGCAGATTCCCTTCTGTGTAGTTGTTGGATGGTTAATGGGAAAGCCGATGGACTTGAATTTTCAACTCTTTGAGACGGCTACGCTCTTTATCACAGTTATAGTGGTGGCCTTCATGCTGCAGGTTCGGTTATTTGTTTTGTGTCACGTATGAATGATATTAGTTTCGTAGCTTTCTTTGTGGAAACACATCATGTGTATCCTCTTCCTTTGTAGTGCTTGTTTTACCCCTGCACTTCGTTCATTTCCTGATTGTGGTTGGCTGAATCATTTCCACTCAAACCCCCGAGATATGAGCAGCTTTTCACTTGTATTCATTCTAACTTATGCTTAATGATCTCACGAATTTCCCTTCTTAAGCTGTTTAACTGGGCTTGAGTGGTTGATGGGATCACTTGAACCCCGCCATTCGTTGGACCTGATTGAGGTCGTGGGGGCAGAATATAGTTTGAGGCTTGATTTAGGAAACTCTTTGACTGATTCTCTATTTCCATTTTGGGAACCTTGTGGTAAGGCTTTGAATATTAGTTGTATCAAGTTGGGAAGAGATATGATATCAGCGGTGATTATTACTATTAGGGTTTCTTTATTTCTTTTCTTTCGGTTGTTCACTTTCATTTCAGCCATATAGATTCTTCATATCTTCGAGTACACATTGAATTGCACCTAGAATAGTAGTATTATTTTGCGTTCTTGTTGCAGGAAGGGACGTCAAACTATTTCAAAGGATTGATGCTTATTCTATCTTATCTCATTGTTGCCGCCAGCTTCTTTGTACATGTTGACCCGTCAACTGGTGTGTACAACTAAACTAATGTTTGTTTCCTTAATTTGCCATGGATTGACATTGTTGTGCGCACTATGTACAATTTTGTGTAAATTATTTAGTCCTTTAAAGTTTTAATGTCCTTCTGGATCCAAGGCATCATTCTCAGTAGTCAGTACAACTCTGGGGAAACTGGTTACCAATGAAATATAATTGGTTTGAAAAAATGACGGAGATATTATTTTTCGAGAAAAGTTAGAAGACATGTTATGAAATTGGAGACTCTTTCCTTTCACTAAGCAATAACTCTGCAAAGTTGAATGTGGAAAGAAGTTTTCCTAATAATCTTTCCAAAAATATAAAGATACATATTTGTTTCACCTCTATGTTATCTCAAAATCTTACGAAGTTAAGCACATGAGGAGGCAGAGGGAATCCATTTTAGTTCGAGGGGTAGCTACAATGATGCCAAAGTTGTACTTTTAGGAAGTAACAGAGTTAGAAGTTGCTTACATTTGCGCAAGACATTTCCACGTTCATTGAGTTGAGCTCTATTGTTTTGTGATTAAGAGCGATTGAAGTGGGTAAACTAGCCTTCCTTTGAACCTGGCATACTAACTAGGAATATGAACAACCTTGATACTTGTGACTTCTAATTCTTTCATGAGTTCTCGCCATAAGTCTAACTTGGGCTCCGAATGAGCTGCTCTTTTTCTGCCAGCACCTAACATTTTCGGTTTTGAGGGGGCCCATTTGGCTGTGGGATTTGGAAAATAACATTAGAGGAATTTGTCTCCCACACGTTCAGATTTCATGCAACTTTATGGATTTGGTAACCTCTGATAACTTGACGAGCTTTAAAATGAACGATCACTTATATGTGGGTGGCTATCTTTGGGGTTCTTTGAGGGTGTGAGTCGAAGATAGTTATGTCATATCCACATAATGGTATCCCAATATGAAAGCTTAACAATCTGGCAGTAAATTATGTTATGTTGGCAACAGACAGAGTCCCTTTGTTCCTTCATGTTCCATTTCCAATAGGACAAGTATGGCCCAAGGGCCAAATATGCAAGTAGTGGTCAACTGATATCTGTTGGTATGTGCTATGATGTAGGTGATGACTAAATTTTGATGGAGATTGGTACCCGTTAAGCGAAAATACGTGGTTTCAGCAACGAATATGCATCGAAGACATGTAAATCTGGAGCCCTTTTCAAACAAACAACTGGTGCTTTATTGTGTATCTTTGATCATGTGATGAGCAATTCCTGTAATGTTGTTTTGTGGTCACTGGCTTGGAGGAAAGAATATTCTTTCATTTGTAGCAAAGCAAGTGGAATTGTGTCGAGTGTAATTTAATTTTGTAATTCGTCGCTTTGCAATAATTCCCTATCAAATGATCTCTCTAGCTTTGCCTTGTTTATGTTAAGTCCTCTCTTTCGTCGCTAAAACTCTTTGTGCTCCACAAAACTCTTTGTTCAAAATTAAAAAGGTATCGTTCGCATCTGTAAATATTTGGTTGTTTGTGAGGTCATGGTCGTGCCTTATTGATTCCTACTCCTATTCAAAAATCTTTCGATAAACTTAACGAGTTCTAAAAATATGTTCGAACCGTGGCTTTCATTTTTAAATGAGCTTTGATAAAGCTGATCACAAGTTGATCTCAAGCCGCTTGAAGTTTTTAACCATCGTATATTGCGAGTCAAGTCATAGTTTGTTGACATTTTGGTTTGACATGTTAAGAAGGTTAAAAACATATTCAAATTTGTTTTGTTTATTGGTTTATTTGAACGTGGCTGGGATACAATTATATGGTTGCCGAAAATGTCAACTATGTTTTTACCAGTCAAGGTATTTTGAGCCGATCAAAAACAGGAGAGGGTGTTTTGGGAAGGGGGGGGCTGCTGTCTCCTTGGGGACAGCAGCACGCTGTTGTGCCTGATTTTTGGGCCCACTCCGGTTTCACTCTGATGATCGGAATCATTCACTTTATAGAGCTCGTCAAGTAGAATAATTATGCAAAAAATCAGCTTAATTGGATATTATTAAGTGCTTGATCGGAACCTTTTTATCGTGAAAAGAATGGATCCGAAATACTGGATCAAATCCACTGTAACCCATGGATCCAGAGTTATATGGGCTCCGATCAGGCACGTAATGATATCCAATTAAGCTGATTTTTTTGCATAGTTGTTCTACTCGACGAGCTCGACAAAGTGAACAATTCCGATCATCAGAGCGAGACCGGAGCGGGCCTAGAAATTGGGATAGCAGCACGCTGCTGTTCCTCGCTTCCGGTGTTTTGATCCCTCCCCCACCCCCCACCCGCCGCTTCTTTTTTTTTTTTTTTGTATAATGAAAATTCATTTATGCCAAAGGTTTTGTGGCCAGCTGGCAGCTTCCTCCCAAATTTTTCATGTGGATTTCACGGATTCGAGTTCGAATGCGCCATATAAGGTGGTGTTTGGGTGATTTTATTCCCTTTTCTTAAGATCCGGATTAGAGTAAGTTACGAAAAGGAAAAAAGAAAAAGACATGCTTTCCTTGCTATTAATTATCAAATCCAAACTGGATCTCAACAACAATTTCTATTATCGAAATAGTACTAGTTTTTGGCTTTGACTTTATTCAGCAGTTTCTTATTCCTTCTCTTAGTTTTTAAGTATAACCTAAGACATGATTGACGAAGGTGATAAGACTTTTCTAAAGTTATCCATTAATGATGTTGTCGGTTTTACTGGTCAAATATTTCTTTTAATCTTTTAATGCTAAAATAAAGAGCAACTTGCAGAATTTAATGCACACCTATAGTTGTACTTCAAATGTTTATATATTAATCGGATAAGTTTCCCACCATGTGAGTTTGGGATCTTATGAAAAATAAACTAAGGGAAACTTGTTTTGTCACTTTTCTTTTGCCAAGCTAGAAAACCAATCGAGATGAAAGAAAATATATACTACTAGTAGTAAGTAGTTTAATCGAGTCGTCTTTCCCTCTGTCACTTCCCCAATCCAGATGGTTATTGGCTGTATAGGTCAAGGTCAGATACTTAAGTAGTAGTAGTAGTAGTAGTACTAGTAGTATTTATACCGTTGGAAGGGAAGAAGGATGATGACTATTGGTTATGTTCTGTCCCATGGGTAGGAATGTAATTGTCAGTGAAGTGTGACATAAATTCTGCCAATAACTTGGTACTATGCTGCCCTGGAAGGCTAGCTAGAATGAGGGGCAAAACTAGAACCAACCAGCTCATGAAAATTCTGTGGACCAAGGACCAAATTGAAAGTGGATGGGTCTGGGATGAGATAAGCCTGTTCTCTACAAGTCAATCCTCATTCTGCACTGCAATGGCTGGACCCATTATTATTTGCTACTCCTGGGGTCTTTAACCCAAACTCCATGTGCCACGAATTCGTGGATCTTCCCGATCGCACGGTGAATACAACATGATTGGGTCTAGGATGCGTGCCATGAGCTCAACTCAATAGAGTACATACTGAGCTAGCCCTATAATTTGATCTAAATCGTTTATTTCTATGGCTTGTTGAGTATGAAACTTCGGTAAAGAGATTAGATTAGTTAGACGTTGACCGGTGGGTGATGTCCTTTTCATTATCATGGCATCTAGTTTTATTTTTTCCAAATCAATATACTCTAGTCATGGGTCTATATAAAATTGATCAATTTTTTTTTTTCACGGCTTATCAACTCAGCAAGCAAAACCAAATGAACGGCTCAAATCAAAATTCAAAGTGGGTCCTATTTGAACCCACAATACGCGTGCTGCGACTTGGCAGGCCTTGGTTTGACATATTTGAGTGAGTTCTAGAAGTGTCACAGTGTCGCAAGAGTGGATAATTTTGTCGGGCAGGGTGGATTGGAATCTAAACGATTGTCAAAGCCCCAAGTGGGAGGCTTAGATAACTTTCACGCAAATTCTGACTTTGAATGGCAGTAGTGGTAGTTAATTGAAACTAGTTGGATTAATAAGTTATATAGTGGAGTACAATTTTCTCAAACCCCAAAACTTGAGTTCAAAGAATCTTGTTCTCGGAAAAACTAGTACTGATACTACTACTGCTGCTGAGTATGAGTATGCACATGTCTCGTTACAATACGTGCATTAAACGCTTTTCGCTTGGTTTTTTTGTTCTAATTAAAAAAAAAATGTATTCGTTAGATTCGAGTCAAACTTTTGTGGATTATTAGTTCGTGGGCGTCGCTATTCGCAGCCCTTTATTTTCTCCCATAGCCCATTACATTTCGGTAAATGATTGTTGAAAATCATAAATAACATTTCGGTAAATTGCTGTTGAAAACAAGATTATATTTCGATAACTACATATCGAAAATATGGTTAACTTTCGGTAAACAACTGCCGAACATGCATTTTCGGTAAATAGCTGTTGAAAAAAATATTATATTTCGGTAATTGGATGCTGAAAATATATTTCAATTTCGGTAATTAACTGTCGAGTATAATTGAAAATTTTTAACGGGTTATGGGAGAAAATAGAGGGCTGCGAATCGCGGCGCCCTAATTCGTCTTAGTGAGAGGAATTAGAAAAGTAAAAAATTATGACTTTTACCCAAATATTTTGAGAAATATCCAAGATCAAACTTAAAAGCCCAACTTTTTGAAAATTTTTGGGCTTTATCTTGGATTTTTTTCCAAAGTATTTGGATAAAAATCATACTACTAATTTTTTAGTTTTTCGATTCCTCTTGTCGAGACGAATCAATAATCCATAAAATTTTGGCGCAAAACTAACAAATGCAATTTTTTTAAATAAAGACATAAAAACGAAAAAGCCCAAAAATCTCACAAAAACCTATGTGAACAAGTTCACAAAAACTATCCCATTTATTTCTCCCGTCACACACGTCTTTAGCTTTTACTAGTATTTCGCAACCTAACAACTTTTCTAAATGTTCTGATTCTCGTGACTCAAGCAATGCTGCAACATCAAGCAAATGGAGCAACACTTATTACATTCACATGAATTCAATACCTCTATTTTTTTTTTTAATAATTTCTATAAGCAATGCCAAGTTTCCAAACTAACCAAACAAACAAACTTGATTTGGAAAACGGAACACAGACAAGGCAATTATAAATACACACGATTTATTTATTCCATCTAGTTGTTGTTTTCAGCAAGCAAAGTCTATGTTTCTCCTTATTAAAATGGGCTTGCCGCAGAGTCTAATACTATAATAAGCAATTAAAACTCTAGTTATTTACGAAATTTGTAGTATAGTATTAATAAAAAATGGACAACATTACCTGCACTAGTTTGAGTTTCTCTTTCTCTCTCCTCACGTAGATTACACGCTTCATTTCCCTATCATTTGGTCATCGATTTGCAATACCGACGGGAGAGAGAGCTGCCCCAAAAAGTAAACGCTTTTTTGAGACTTCAGACCCTTATCCTGTGATGCTCTCTACACGTCAACATCAACCACACTCATCACCCCATCTCTCTCTCTCTCTCTCTCTCTCTCTCTCTAAATGGCCAAATGGGTATTGCAGTACAAACTCAAATGAAAAAATGGGGAAAAGGCCCACACGATTGATTGGAGGAGTATATTTGGCATATATCAACAACCCTCATCAATCTGTCTTCTTCTTTTGTTGTCATCTGTTGTGATGATAATGATCAGAGATATTAAACACAACCCCTGCCGGCAATCGGCACTCATACATCATCACCACAGCAGAAACAGAACTACCATGCTCTTTCACACCAATCTCGAACATTTTCATCTCTTCCTACCAATTTTCCTCCTCCTCTCTCTCTCTAGCTTTGCCACTCTCATCCACGCCTCCTGTGATCAACTGGATCAATATTCCCTTCTCTCCTTCTATCATAACATTTCCAGTCCTCCTTCATCTCCTCTGAATTGGTCTACTGCAATTGACTGCTGCTCCTGGGAAGGCATTGCTTGCGATACCAATGATCGGGTCACCAGGCTTTGGCTACCGTTTAGAGGTCTCTTGGGGACGCTTTCGCCCGCCCTTGGAAACCTCACTGCTCTCTCTCGACTCAATCTCTCTCATAATTCACTCTCCGGTTCGTTCCCAGATGGGTTTTTCTCATCCTTCAATGGAATTCAGATCATGGACTTGAGCTTTAACCGGCTAGTCGGACAATTACCATTATCTGATGAATTGCCAGTTTCCATGCAAGCATTGAATTTGTCCAGTAACAAATTGGGTGGGACAATTGAGTCTTCATTTCTCCAGTCGGCTATGACTTTGGCATCTTTTGATATAAGCAACAACAGTTTCAATGGCTTTCTCCCTACCTCTATTTGTGTCACTTCTCCATCTGTCAAACTCCTGGATTTCTCCTCCAATTACTTCAGCGGCCAGATTCCCCGAGGATTTGGAGGGTGTTCTCAACTGGAGGTATTCCGGGCAGGTTACAATAACCTCTACGGGCAGCTCCCAAGCGACATTTATAATGCGGGGCAACTGCTAGAAATCTCCTTACCTGCCAATACCCTCGTTGGACCCATCGATGATGCAATCGTTAACCTAACCAACCTCAGAGTCCTTGAACTCTTTGGTAACCAATTGAATGGCACAATTCCTGAGAATATCGGGAAGCTTGCCAAGTTGGAACAGCTGCAGCTTCACATCAACAACCTGACTGGAAATCTGCCTGCTTCGCTGATGAATTGCACCAACCTCATCGCACTGATCTTGAGGGTGAACACCTTTTTTGGTGAACTCTCATCCCTTGATTTCTCGCAACTAACTCAACTTTCCATAATTGACCTTGGGAACAATAACTTCAACGGTAGTCTTCCGGTGAGCCTTTTCTCGTGCAAATCACTAACGGCTATTCGATTGTCCACTAATAAGCTAAATGGACAAATCCCACCCGAAGCAGGCGCATTGCAATCGCTGTCGTTCCTTTCGGTTTCTTTGAATAGCCTGACCAATATCACAGGAGCAATCCAGATTCTCATGGGTTGCAGGAACCTCAGCACTTTGATAGTCTCAAAGAATTTTGTCAACGAAGCGATTCCAGATGATGCAAACATATTGGATTCAGAAGGGTTTCAAAATCTCCAAGTTCTGGCTCTGGGTGGTTGCCTATTCACTGGTCAAGTTCCATCTTGGTTTGCTAAGCTGGTGAAGTTAGAGGTCTTGGATTTTTCTTACAATCAGATCAGTGGTTCCATTCCAGGTTGGTTCGGGACTCTTCCGAATTTGTTCTACCTAGACTTGTCTTTTAACCGTCTTGGGGGATATTTCCCCGAGGAACTCACCCAACTGCCTGGATTGGTATCAGACGAGGGCTCTGCCCAAATAAACCGGACTTATGTGGAGTTACCTGTCTTTGTTAGCCCAAACAATATCTCTCTACTGCAATACAATCAGCTCTCCTTTCTTCCACCAACAATTAACTTGGGAAACAATAGCATAAGTGGAAGTATTCCTGTTGAGATCGGACAATTGAAGGGTATTCACGTGTTGGATCTCAGTTGGAACAACTTCTCCGGCAACATTCCGACACAGATATCTAATCTGACTAATTTGGAAACAGTTGACCTAGAGGGAAACCATCTATCTGGAGAAATTCCAACCTCACTGAGGAGTCTCCATTTCTTGTCTTCGTTCAACGTCTCATACAATAATCTCCAAGGACCAATACCAACAGGAGGTCAGTTTAATACTTTTCCTGAATCCAGCTTCATAGGGAATCCATTATTGTGCGGTTCAGTTCTAGGCCAACATTGCTCCACTCAGCCCGATACTACACCCACTTCTGCTCCGAAGAGAATCCTCAAAAAGAACATCATCATTGGACTCGTTCTCGGTATCTGTTTCGGCATTGGCTTTACCATGACTATGCTAGCATTTTGGATATTGTCCAAGAGAAGAATCCTTCCAAGAGGTGACCCTGAGAAAGACGATGTAGGAACAATGTCATTCAACTATCATTCTGAAATATCCATCGAGCTCATCCAGGATCCCAGTCTCGTAGTAGTCTTCCCAAGCAATAGAGAAGAGATCAATAACCTAACAATATATGAGATTCTGAAAGCCACTGACAATTTCAACCAAGCAAACATAATCGGCTGTGGGGGTTTTGGATTGGTCTACAAAGCAACTTTAGAAAATGGAACGAAGCTGGCTATTAAAAAACTTTCGGGAGATATGGGTATAATGGAAAGGGAATTTAAAGCAGAGGTAGAAGCTCTATCAACAGCCCAACACAATAATTTGGTTTCCCTTCAAGGATACTGTGTGCATGACGGCTTCCGAATACTTATGTATGCGTACATGGAGAATGGAAGTCTTGATTATTGGTTGCACGAGAAGTCTGATGGTCCAGCTCAGCTAGATTGGCCAACTCGGTTGAGGATTGCACAGGGAGCCAGCTGTGGGCTGGCTTACATGCACCAGATATGTGAACCACATATAATACATCGGGACATCAAGTCCAGCAACATACTCCTTGACGATAAGTTTGAAGCACACGTTGCTGATTTTGGATTGTCGCGATTGATTCTTCCTTATGAAACACACGTCACCACTGAGTTGATTGGAACTCTTGGTTACATTCCTCCGGAGTACGGTCAGGCATGGAAGGCCACTTTGAGAGGGGACATGTACAGTTTCGGGGTAGTCATGCTTGAGCTTTTAACTGGGAAGAGACCTATGGAGGTATTTGAGCCGAAGGTGTCGAGGGCATTGGTTGTGTGGGTAGAGCAAATGAGAAGTGAGGGAAAACAAGATGAAGTCTTTGAACCTCTGCTGAGAGACAGGGGTTTTGAAGAACAGATGCGGCAGGTTCTTGATGTGGCTTGCATGTGTGTCAATCAAAACCCTTTGAAGAGGCCGACTATTGCAGAAGTGGTCAATTGGCTCCAGAATGTAGGGAGTGTCGAGCAGCCATCAAATTGCTAAAAGCAAAGTAGTAGTACACAAGCATACTTTTACGAAATCTGGGTTTATTGTTATTGCCCATTGTAATCCAACTACACTTGTATATATCTCTGTGGACTGCGGACGTGAGCATATTTTCAGTGCAAAATTTTATGTATGATAACGTGTGATCTTGTACATAGGCAAAATTAAGTGATCCCACTTCAATATTGAAACTTACAAGGGAATCCAATTTAGTGTTTACTTCTTTTTGGTTTGTTCACGAATCCTAATTAGACTAAGATAATAAGAAAGTTCACAGAAAGAATATTGCGCACTTATTTCAACTAAAGGTCAGTTCAGTTGTACCGCAATGGATACATGGCAACATTATGTTAGGCCCTTCAGGGATGAGTAAAAGTAAATCATGAGCTTGCATTAGCAACATAAACTTACTTATATCACTTAACCAGCACATCGCATCTTCAACCCGTCTTTTGGCTTGGAAATTGCAATAGATTATGAGGACGAAGATTGATAAACTTCTCCGTAGTCTTCAGTTTCCTAATGAACTTTCCTGCTAGCAGAACATGAGTTTGCTTAAAAATTGGATTCACTTGTATAAACAAGGACGAACTTGTGACCCTCGATATGCAGGAAAAGATGGAAAAGTACAAATTGCATTATCAAGTCTATATGAATCATGAGTTTTAGTTTCAAGCATCAATTCCATCTCTAATGCTAATAATTCTTTTTATAGAAGTCAAAAGCCACCTGGATAGAGAGCATCCACCGAGCAACCGAATCTGCTCCATGCCATTACTCAAGCATTTAAACACCCTTCATTAACAATAGATCACTTAATAGGGCTATACTTTTGATATGCAAACAATAAGTTAATAACAGCATTATTCAATCATCCTTAGAGGAGTTTGAACCAATCACTCTTAAATGAGAGAAAATATGGAGCGTGATTATGACCATCGTAGTCCAATGTGATTAATGTGACATCATAAAGAGGAGCCAAAAGCAAGCAACATTGAGACTCGCAATGGTGGGATGTTCATCTCATTAATATCTCAGAATCCTATTGGTGAGTTTGAAGTTCCACATTGTCATCTGTTTTTATGCCTGTAAGTAGGAATCAAAACAAGTTAACTGACTATGGCACTACTTCTTTCCAGTCAGGTTACAACCATGAACCTGCCCTTGTAATAACGCCTTTTACGATTTTGATATTCAGTTCTCTAATCTAATAACCCTGAGTTGCCGCAAATAAGTTCTTGTACCTCAGAAACAATGAAACATTACATCTTCAAGTAAATTATTCACAAATAAAAACAGAACACTCATCAAAGGGCTGAATAATAAACTTAAGAACATCAATAACTTAAGGACAGACACCCGCGAAAAGAATTCCTTGGCGATGGGAAGACAATAATGGTAACAAAGGGCAGATCAATGAGATAGTTTACACGTATCAAAAAATAAAATAAAATAATATAGTTTACATGACAGCATAACGCCATAACCACATTAGACACAGGAGCCTTTTTTTTTGGCTCAGCCATTGAACACAGGAACTAACGAGAAGAATTTCCCGACAAGGCAATTTTAGTTTCTACCACGGAATGTTCACCGAATAAGTTTGTGAAACCAGATAGCAAGTCAAATGCCTATATGAGCTTAACATCTCAATGGGGCATTTTCACGAGCAGGTGGGGGACAAAGCAAACTGGGATAAAATTTAATACCACATACGACCAATGTTTCAATCTAAAAACCACCGCGCCACCGTATATGAAAGAAGATTTGATTAAAACTGCCGCCGCTTTTGGGTGTCTATCGGAATATGAAACAATCACGCAGCAGGAAGGGGCTGGCATTCATCAAAATTACCTTTGACACAATAGCCAATGGGTGCCTCAAAGAGCCCTCTTTGAAATATGTGTCCGCGACCGTGTCGCGGGCTCCGCCCCCAACCCCACCAAAGTACAATTAAAATTGAAATCCCCCTTTCCCAGTCATCTAATCTCAAGTATTGAATTCAAAATAAAAAATTAGCTTAAGGTCCACTATAGTATGTTTCTAACCCACTAGGTCCACTGATCAAGTTTCTAACCCACTAAGTCCACTAATATGTATTTAGTGAGGCATAAAGTCCACTACATTTAAAAAGAGAATTATTGCCTGACAGAATTATCCTTCCATTCAAATTCCATCAATTTAGCCCATTATCCTTCCATTATCCCTTCTAGTTTTGAAATCAAAATCCCATCAATTTGACCCATTATCCTCTCATTATCCCTTCTAGTTTTGCAAATCATGCCAATCACGGGTATCTCTCTCTCTCTCTCGTCTCTCTCTATTTGGAATGTTGATCACGCCAATCATGGATATACTAATCTTGATATAGATTCGTATGTAACGTTGTTGTACTTATATAACGTTATATAACAGTCGAAGATTCTCTTTTTCTGATACACTATATATAACGTTATTGTACATATATAATGTTATATATTCTCCTTTTTAAGAGTTACATATATCTTTGTAACGTTGTACAGATTTTGATATATGACCATGTATTTCGATTATTTGATTTTTTTATTACTGAATAAAAATATAAAGTTATAATTGTGCTTTTCATCAATCACTTATTGATTTAGTCCGCGCAGCGGCCTCTCTAACTTGCTTATGATATATTTGGAATTTTTTGAATAAATATATAAGGTTATATAACCTGTATCATCGTATAACCATATTAAAAAGCATACCACGTAGAACCATCTATTCACACACAGTTTAACCAACATTGATATATACTGTCAATCGATATTAATATAACCATATATACTATCAATCGAATTCCTAACTTAATTCAACCATACCATACACCATCCTATCAAATATATATAACCATATATACCCAGCGTTCACTTTTAGTTTTCTAAGAAACATATAGAATGGATCGAATCAAACGGCGGAGATTGACGGCAATGGGGATGAACCGAAGGGTTTCGACGGCGATGAGGATGCAGAATGACAGAGATGAATCGAACGAAATCGGAGATTGATCGACGGCGACGAGGATGTGAAACAAAGGTGAACAACTACGACGAGAATTTGACGACGATGGAGAAACAAAGCCTAACAACTGCGATGAGCGCGACGGCGTCCAACTGAAACGAAGGGCAACAACGGCGACTATTGGTGAACGAGATCGATTGTTGGTGGACGACGACAAAGAACGCCGACGACAATAGACGATGGAACGGAGGAGCAAACCGTCTCCATTTTTTTCCTCTCAGCCTGGTTTGTTTTGGAGGTGGGGGAGGGGTTTTATAATGGGGACTAAATTTTTCGGATAGAAATTTTTTGAAATGGCTAAAAAAATGGGGCAAAACGTTTTTGAAAAGTAGGGGTATATTAGACTAACCGGGGTTATTATATCTTTACTAATAGGTTAGTGGACTTAGGAGGTTATAGAATTTAGAAATGGACTTATGGGGTTTGGAAAGTGGTATAGTGGACTTATGAAAAATTCTCCCAATTCAAAACCGACAGTCATCTAATCTCTAGTATTGAACTCAAATCATCTCATCACAAAGATACATACGGAAGTCGATCGTGAACGAATCGATCATGAACGGCAGTCAGTTGATCACGAATAGCCGTCGACCCCCCTCTCTCTCTCTCTCTCTCTCTCTCTCTCGTTTGGACTCTGTTTCCCTTCTGGATATGGGAACAACGTGGGATATGGGAGATTTTATAGGAGTGGGATATGGGAGATTTTATAGGAATGTGATATATCAGATTAACAATTTTTAAAGGTAAAGGTATTTTGGTCCTGAACTAATTCCTTTTTTAATTGAATTGGACTTAAGGCCTCACCAAAACCTAATTAGTGGACTAGAGGGGTTATGAAATTTAGAAGTGGATTTAGTGGGTTACAAATATGCTATAGTGGAAGCATGCTCTACTTGGCCAAGTTACTCTTTTTTTTGGCCTTGTTAGGGTACAAATAGATAAAAATAAAAATACTAAATAGTCTCTAGTATTGAACTCAAATCATCTCATCACAAGTATTGAACTCAAGACAGGGCATTCATCTAATCTCTAGTATTGAACTCAAGACGAGAAGCATGCTCTACTTGGCCAAGTTACTCTTTTTTTTGGCCTTGTTAGGGTACAAATAGATAAAAATAAAAATACTAAATAGTGTTGCTACACTAATTTGGTGCTATTATTTTGTGTCCAGTTTTATATTCAGACTAGTATTAAACTAGGACATCTCTTTTTTTATGACAATATATTGTGATGAATCAATGATGTGAGAAATTTTGACGAAGGAAAAGCTAATGTTAAATTAATGTTAAATTAATGAACATGTCTCTACTATTTATTGACAATAGAAGATAGTAAAAGATGAATTATACTAATCTTAGGCACTCATGCATACTTAAAACTTCAATTAGGCAATGTAGTTAGGTTATGAAAGGAAACTTGATTCTATTACGACTTTAATAGGACAATCAGGTTAGTTGACCGGTAACCGTTACTAGCAAATCGAGATACAAAGTAGTTTGATTATATGATAACAAATTAAAAGCAGAGTTAAAAATAAAGAAAGTGATTGTAAATAACGTAGAGCAATTTAAAAAATATATTTAATACAGCATCGAAAATGCCTGAAAAATCAATTGAAATGTTAGAGCATCTTCAGCCTTCACCCATATTTTTTCTCAAATTTGAGTCAAATTTTGGGTGAAAATTCATTTTGAGTAGACACATCTCCAACCATCAAACCCCAATTTTACACATCTCCCTCTTACTCTCTCTCTAACTAGCCGTTGGAGAAATGGGTCAAGGCAAAAGTTGTCTCAGATTTGGGCAAAAAAATGGGTAAAATCCAAAATGGGGAAGGGTATGGGTCAAAAATTGGAGAAATTTTTTTGTGATTTTTGTCCCATTTTTAAATTTAAGTCTTAAAATGGTTTAAGGCTGGAGATGCTCTTAGGAGCTCATTTGTAGAAAGAAAATGGTTTTTGGGTAATTAGTAGGAACTCTTAAAAAAATGCTCTTTTATATACGAAGACGACATCAATGAGATAATTTTCTCCAAAAAAGAAAAAAAAAAAAGAAAAAAGAAGAAGAAGAAGAAGAAGAAGAAGAGTATGGAAATCCGAATGGCAAGACAGTTTAAACTGGATTAGTTGACTCCCCCAAAAGGCATATTTTGGGAACAAGAGAAACAAGGTGGCGCGGCAGCGCAGCGCAGGGGAGGAGGAGGAGGATGTGGAATCTGACGGTGGTTCTGTGCGTGATATGGGCGGCGACCCTTCTCTACGGCGAGATGTTCGCGTTCTGGGTCCCCTCTTTCTTGACCTGTTCTTGGCCTCATCATCTACGATCCCCTTCTTCTTCGGTAACAACTGCCTATGTCCCCTTAGCTGAAGACATTTTTCTTTGTCTTTCCACTTTTTTGAGCTTTAGTCCTGTTCTTGATATGATCTGATACGAGCATTTCCAAGATCTTGTTTGTAGTTAGATAATTGATTTCAGACTTGTGGTCACTCTTTAGTGTACTTTTATAGTGATATCTCTCTTTATCTCGAGCATTGACTGGGTTTGAGACGTGGCCGTGGTTGAATTCTTTCAAATTATCTGAACAAACTGAAGGACTCCATTTCTCCAAAAAAAAAAAAAAAACTGAAGGACTCTACCCTATGCAACTGTACTGTGGGCAATGAATATGTTTTTTCTTTATTGAAACAACTATATAAAGAAATTTCGAAGTGGGGATTTCATGATATTGGGGATGATTCCATGGGATAGGCTGGCAATGGTGTTTTCAGGTTCCACCCCCATGCCTAAATCTGGATTCTGCGTTTCTTTCTTGAAGTTCATAATTACTTGGATCATTGTTTTTTCAAACCATACAGGTCACACACTTAAGTGTCTGAGTTCATTATGATCTCTTCTGGCTGCCAGTTAGCTGAATTATGTCTCTTGAAGGTCAATCTGGGGAAAATCAGGCAGACACTGTGAAGAGACTGGATCCCGTTATAGCAGACCGAGAGAGATTAGATTTACCGATGTTAAATGATTGAAGAGTTAGAATGTCTCGGCGTATAGTTCCCAAAAGCATCGCAACTTGCGTCAATTTTTCTTCCGCTTCTGTGTTCCTGTTACAGTATATCCCAACTTTCCACATCTTTTGCTCTTAGCGACCATGGTCCAGAGGCCTCTCCATAACACACTATATCATGGATTGTGGTTTACATTTCTTTAGCTTAACAGAATTCTAGCAAATCAGTAAGTTAAAGCTACTGTGAGCCCACAAATATGAACCGGAAGGTGGAGTGATCACGAATTAGCATTGGGATAAATTGGACTTCATCCAAAAGTTTGCATACTGTTTGAGGACTCCCACAGTGCATAAGCCATACAGAATTATTGTCTAGGCAACCGGTGAAAGTTGAAAGTTGTTCAAGCCCTCATAAAGTAAGGATTGGCTATGTCTATGTTTGTGGTGCAAACAAATAATAAAATCTAGACCTACGGGGTAAATATTGAGGAAAGCAACTGGAGTATTAGGTTTGGCACAAATTTATCAAAAAAGAAAAAGGTTTGGCGCAAAACTTCTGGTGGATAAACTGGCACGCGATGTAACTCACCTGTGAAGCAATGAGAAACGTTTGCTTGGATAGATACTCAAACCTTTTATTTGGTAGCATGTTAAAGGCTCTGTTGAGTACTAAATTTTTTTTTGAAGAAGAGTAGCAATGGTTAACTTTTGATGCAGAGCACTGCAAGTGAGTACCCTAAGAAGAATAAAAATTTGAAATATATCATGCTCATTGTCTCGTTTGTTTGTCAGTGATTTAAGAGCATTGCTCTCTTGGGACCTTCCAAGAATTGGATACCCCTATATTCCAATCCTTTTCCCCTGGTGTATAGATTATAGCAAGTGGGACTGCCAGTGCACCTTTTGGACTTCCTTTCCTCATGTTATTATATGAACACTGGAGCTCTATCCTATGTGCAAGTTGTCATGCAACAGGCTGTAGTAATTACAGATACATATGGAGCATATATTATTCCTGTGTAGGCTGTATATATGATTGCATGTGTCTATGGGGATCTCCATAAAAATTTGTCATAAAGTGTCAGCTTGCTATTTCAGATAAGTGGAGCAGAATTTTCAAGTGAGTACGTGAAAGTTGCTGTTCTTACTGATCCACAGGTTAATGTTTAACTTATTTTTCATGTGGTGTCCCTTTCTCGGTCTTATTTATATCCACAGTATATCAGTTCCAGGTTCGTAATTTTGTTTAGGTCATGGACCGAACCTCCCTTCGCCTTGCTCCAAAATCACTGGCTTTGGAATCTGTTCAATTCTACACGGACTTGTTCATGCGCAGAGCCATCTTAGCATCCGTGTTGCCTTTCCAACCTGATGTGATTTTGTTTTTGGGTGATTATTTGGATGGGGGACCTATATTATCTGACAAAGAGTAAGATGTGTAACCTGTATTTCTTCTTGGAAATTGAATTTATTGTTTATGATTTGATCATGATTTCATTTTGGTTGCTAGGTTTTCTTTTGTCATTGCCTGATATTAATAGAATCTCCGAAGACATAAGGAACGATTTTAGTATAGTTATTCCCCATACATACCAAGCACCTTGGAAAACTGTTTTTTGCGTTCTCTGAGGTATGGTTCCAAAACTACAATGCTCTTTAGGATGTTTGTTTGTTAATGCTAGCAGCAAACAGCTGAGAGATATGGGTGCTTGCATTATCAGTTTCTTGATTGTTGGAGAGGGTAGATTGGAATATTCTTCTTTCTGCACTGATGTCAGAGTTAGGTGGATTCCCTCAAAAAGTTTGTCTATAGCTTAGGGGCTTTAGACAAGTTGTTTCCGCTATTTGTACTTTTAGTTAATGTATGTGAGAATGACCTGTCTCGAAATTCACGTTTTAGGACAACAAGAGAAACTTAGCCTCATTTTATTTTCAAAGTTTCATTATTTTGGCCCACCTTTGATTTGTGCCTACTCAAATCAATTTTCTGCTTTGTCTGTAACTCTATTTTAGGGCAATGGATCTCATTTGTAATTTTGTGGGCATTTCTATTGCTACTTTTCCACTGTCAAGGCCATTGATACTTTTATAGATGGCAGGAATCTTTGAGCCGTTTTAAGCATATTTTCAACCTGAATATGCTTGAAAGAAGTGCAAAAACCCAAGTATATTACCTTCCTGGAAATCATGACATTGGCTATGCAGCTGTTCACTCACGAATGCCAGAGGTACGTTTATTCATTATTCCATGACCCTTTTAGCAGGATATATGGTCTTTGCAATTCCAAACTGCCTTTATTCCTTTCAGCATTGTGAGACAACATGTAAGGCTTTGCTTATAAATTCCATGCCTTACCTGCAACTCAAAAGCCTCAATACCAGTTGAACATTGACCCGTTGTTCCCAGTTGGCTCGATTCCCTTGCCTTCCCTTTTATGCACAATTGGGAGCATTCAAGTGGAAAATGAATTTCATATCTAGAGGGGACTTGACTGGATTCATAGCCTATGCGGTATACATACTAAATTGCAAAACTGACGTGTGGAAAATTCTACCTTCATTCCAAAGAAAGTACATAACAATGTCTGTGGCTTGTACCAAGCTTGGCACAATGCAATCTTAAACCAATACTAATACATCACTGTGCTACTTAGCTCAGCTCAGCTTAGTTTGATGGTCCACCTAAGGAGTATAGGCTCATCCTAAACAATCCAAACTAGGTAATTAATGTTGGCAACTTGAGGGTTTTATGATGCAAACAATCAAATTCATGACAATTAAGTGGGATTTAGAATACTTTATGCTCAGGGTCTACAAATTCTTCTTTATATGACTAGAAATTTGAAAGCTATATTATTCAGCGGTACGATATGAATTGTGTGCTGTATGTTATCTTTTTTATTGTGAAAGTTACTTCTACACACTTGACAACTGGTTCACCATTGATACATGCTTTGGTCCAATCAATTGCCATTGTGCCGTGATTTCTTGCTGGTTTGATATTTTTACCTTTATACAGGTTATTAAACGCTATGAGAAAGAATTTGGTTCAAGGAACTACCAATTTACCGTTGGAAAAGTGGCTTTCATTGCTATTGATGCTCAAACTTTGGATGGTAAGGGACACCTTTACCACTTTCCGTCAGTCACTTTATGCTACTTTCCCTACAAATACACAAAGAACTTGATGATTATGATAGCTGTAGGGCCTTTGCGTTATGCAAGCTCGTTTTAGTTAACGGGTAGCTCATAGCCTGTAGTCACCAGTAAGTGAGAAAACTCGGAGGATAGGTTGAGTTTGTTGTCTCCATATCTTTGTGGTTACTTTTTTGGCTTTCATCTTCTTCACTTGTAGAATACGTTATTTCTGCAATTTAATTGAAGCCTTACCATACGTATCGTTGGTGCCATATTATTTACCAAAAAATGGGATTGAAAATTCTCCTTACAAGATGGCTGTGCAGCACAAGTCCCCTTTCTGTTCCTTTTTGTGAGCAAGGACATTAAAACAATTGGTCTTGTCCCTGTCCAAATTAGTGTTTCTGTTGTTAGGGCTTTTTGGAGACGAGATTTGAGAAAATCCTTGAGAGAAGTGAACCGGTAAATGAATTTATCATCCACCCTCAACATGTCGAAGTTTGCCTATACTTGAAATTTGTTGGGCTTAGATTAGGTCTCCAGATCTCAGCAGGGTACGCCTAAGTGGGAATGACTCAGATTCTCTATTTGTATAAGGAGTTGATTGTATTGAAACTTCAAAGGTCAGGGCATTTTTTCATGTGCAGGGCCTTCACAAGGACACTTGACTGCTGCAACCTGGGATTTTGTAAAAAATATCTCAAAGGGTAATATGAAGTTTGCTTTATTGCTTTTCATTCAGTGTTACATTGATTTGGTACTCATGACAAATCGTTTCTAGATGTTAGTTTGACTCCGAGGGTTCTACTGACTCATATCCCATTATATCGACCGGATTGGACTTCCTGTGGCCCACACCGCTCTTCTCCAGTTATCAATCAGGTGCAACTGCTATTTTTATTTCATATGCTTGGTTTTGGAGTTGTGATTCTTGGATTTTTCACCTTTGCTGAAACTCACTTCAAATTCATTTACTTATGAGCACCGTTGCAAGTCTTATTGTGGTGAGTTAGTCGGTTTTGAATTAACACGCTCATGGTCCTGTGACTCCTGTCAGTAGCTGAATTTGCAATTGCTGTTTCTTTTTCTTCAGAGGGTTTCCAGGGATGCTGAGACTGAAGAAATACTGTAACTTCTTGCCTCATTTTTTACTCGGTGGCCATGTTGAACTACATTGTTTTACATGTTTTGGGTCGCACACTCAGTTTGGTGATTTATTTACTGGTGTAGGTACCAAAATTATGTCACCAAAAAATCGTCAAAGTCCTTGTTGGAAATGGTCAAACCTGTAGGTTCACTCTGCTTTTCTTGATTCTCGGCCATGAGAAAAAGAAAAAAAAACTGGATGTGACCTAAGCTTTATTTTTCTAGGTACTCATCTTGTCTGGTCATGATCATGATCAATGTACAGTGAGCCACTTATCGAAGTATGGGCAAGTGGCAGAGGTAAGCACCTGAGTTCTGAGGATATATTAGTTTTGCTCATGGTATGACGTCTGCTTGGTAACTTTGTGCAGCATACCTTAGGGACCATAAGCTGGCAGCAGGGTAACCTGTATCCATCATTCATGCTATTATCTGTCAGTAACCAAGCATTGGACGATCTATCCAGCAAAGAAGATGCAATATTAACTCATTTGTGTTTTCTTCCTATGCAAACACACATCTACATATGGTAATTATGATGTTATAAGTCATGTCGGTTACTCTAGTCTACTTATTTCTTCTTTTTTTCTCCTGTTATTTGCTTTTGCTCGTTCTGAGCTATATTTGCCTGAAATGGCAGGTATATTTGTCAATTTGTTCTGACCCTTCTTGTCCTACTCCTTTGGCCAACAAACGGCATAGACTTCTCACGTCATTTTCGTGGTTTCATGGGGTATATCAGAAGCCTTAGCTGCAGCATTTTTGGAGATGTTACGAAAGAGAAAAATGAAGATGAGAATTGTGACTATGAGATGATTTGGGATGCAGAAGGATCTATGCATCTTATAAAGAAAACTTTGAAGGCCCCTACTAAATTATCAAGTGACAAGGGCGTGGTGGAGAGGTATGTTTCATTTGTCTAGGCCAATGTCTGGCAGTGAACAAAGTTTCGACACTTTGTTTTCTTGTGCATGTCTCTGCCACAGTGGCTGTTCATTCTCTTTAGTTTTAAACATGGATTATCTTAGAGAATGAGGTGGTGGTGATAAAACTAAGAATGAAACAGGAAAAATACCTAACTAAAACTAAGAATACATGAAGTTACATTGGAGGTAACGAATGTTTGTCCACATATACTTAATATGTGCAAATTACACATGCTGCACACACCTAGGACAAAGCACTTGCCAAAAAATCTGAGATTTTTTTTATTTTTTATATTGTTATATTCTTAATGAACATCAGACGTGAAGATTTTATCATGCAGGAAAATGGTCTGCTGCACTGTAACCACAGCTTATGCTCGAGTCATATGCACCTAGGTTGTATGACTTTCACTTGTTCCTTTACTTTTAGCAGGGGAAATGCTGTGATTCGGCCGGCAGCTAAAAAACACATCTCACCGGAAATGGATGTCTCCGTGTCTGTGGATATGAATGTACCACTTATTCGAACAAACAAGTCAAAGACAAAAATGGTCATCCGGAGATTGGTACGAATAGTTCGGACACTTATAGTCGTGGCTGCAGTTAATGTCCCTCTGTATATGATGTTGCTCTTCAAGGATTGGATTGACAAATGAAGTCAGAACTCAGCGTCTAATCGGTTATGCTTTTGTGCAAGTAGCTGCTCTTAGATGGACAGGATATCAGGCCAATTTGAAGAATCAATGCCCGTTTGTTCTTTCTTCCTCACTCCCTATAGGTTTTTTTATCTGACTCTCTCCCCAAAGTTAATTAAGGCTAATTAGAAGCTCCGTTGGAGTTGTTCAGTATGTGTTCTGAACGGTTTTAAGTCGTTTCGATGGGTGTTATAAGCTCAAGGTGAAGACATTTGAACCCGTATGTAGAATAAATTTCTCAAAGGTGTACAAGCTGACATTGCCCTGTCTAGTGCACAATATATGAGGTTTCATGATACAAACCGAGGTCCTAAAATTCTCTGAAGGACTTTTATTGTTTGTATTTTGAGATTGTTTGTATTTTGAGATCTTGTTATTGGGTACAATACATGATACGTATCATACGATTTGTATCGTCTCTTTCGGAGAACATACGACATACAATTTGTGCGTGTATCTTACTTCAGTACGGTATCCTACAATTACTTATTGGGCAAAAGTCGCCAACACTTCTCTGATGCCTAAGTCAATTTGCCTTAGCTTAGATAAAGTGAAATTAATTGTGTATAAGTTGCATACCTTTGGCTTGTGGAGCTGAGATCTTTATATAGGCATCTTAGGTGGAGTCCCTTTAGGATTGGGACCCTTGGGTCTAATCCATTTGTAACGGGTTTGGATAGGTGTTGGAGTGTCCTCTTCACCTTAGGACTCTATAATCTTTATCAAGACTAGGAGCCCTTATGCTGTCTGGATTTTCCATGGCTATCCCTTAGGATTCTCGACCCTATCCCTTGGATCGGAATAAGGCATTGGCTATTCTAAAAGTCTTTTAGACTGTATGAACTTCCTCCGTAGAGTATTTATAATAATTGACTCTAGGTTATGAGTTTATCATATTCCCAGCTCTCGAGCTGGATGGCGTGCGTACTTAGCTCACCCCTTGAGATGATCTAGATCCCTGTATGAGCTGTGCTCACAGGTTGACCTCAGCCTGGTCAATGGAGACTAGCTCTTATGTGTTGGATCTCATGTCGTTAGGCCTCGACATGAGCCCTTGAGCTGTACTGGGCGTCTTGGCCTGGGCCCTTGGGAGGTTGGTTTATACCTATCAAGACCTTATTTCAAGAAGCAGAACTCCAAATGCATTAATATGAGCTATTTAATCTAATTATGATATCTTTCAAATCATTTGATAGATATTCAACCTTAAGGTAAGGCTTGTATGGAAGAAAATACCATACTTCAATTGTATTTTGCTTGACTTTTCAAAAAAACAGAAAGCCTTAATGTAAACAGGCCCCAGTTGAGAAACTTAAAATTTGGTATCGTAAAAACTTTTTTTTAATGTAAAGCATAGTTTGTTGATGTTATTAGGTGTATATATTTTTTGATTCTTTGTTAATTATGATTAACTTGAAGTATAAACTAAATTTAGTATTTTGGCACAAGAAAGTTAAGTTTAAACAAGTCCAATTGACAAAAATCCAAAAATGGGAGATATTATTGAAGAATATATAAATATTTACTAATATTTAGAAGCTCTAAAATATCCTTGTGAAATATCTAGAGTTTTTTGTGAGAATTAGTCACATGTGTAATTCTAGAATTATTTCAAAATTTATCTTATACTTTGTATGAAAATATCTTTGTACTAGAGCTTTCCATGTAGTAGTATAAATAGGGACGAGTTCTAGCCATTTGTACCAAGTTAAAAAAAAGTTTGAGTTCAAGTGTAATTCAAACACTCTTCTTCCTCGCTCTTATCTCCAGTATTCTGTCTTCCAAAAAAATTGTCCAACTGAATAATAGAAACTCCTCCTCGATCTTCCAACAAACATATCTTAAGATATACGATACGTATCCCGATATGATCTATACAATTGAAAACATGATACACGATACATATCCTGATTTGAAAACACTGGTTATACATCTATTGATAATAGAATCCTGCCTATATGATTGAAGTACATGCATTGTTCTTTAAATTTATAATTTTTCGTAGTTTTGTCCTCTTTCTCCCCTCTCACATGGCCTAGGGTTTGGGTTTCTTCAAGCAGTTTTGTGGCAGCAGGAGAGGGGGAGGTGGGCAGATCTGAGAGCTCACCATCCCCAGTGAGGTGTTTCCATTCTCCATTTGTGGGATATTCTCTTTTTTGCTCCATTTCATCTCCACCTCTCCTGCCATAGTTGCTACCACCAGTCTACTGCCTCTCACACAACACAAATCCCTAAGCCCACCGCCACTCTCGTCTATTTTTGGATCTACACCCACAGATCCTTAATTAACCATTAACCACCCATCCATCTTTCCTCTTTTGCCTCTTCTTCCAAACCGTACATAGCTAATTAAATTCATCTCAACTCGTCCTTTGGTACCTCTTCTCAGAGAAGATTAAAAACTATCCTCACGGCTATGATGTGCTAAACAGCATGGAAGGCTATTGGAAGAAAGTAGGATAGCAAAAATCTGTGGTGCAGGAGGGGGATAGCACCATTGTTAGCAAGCGTTTGCTCAAGTTTTGGGTTGGGTCCAAAGGGCCCAAAACTTATAGCTGAACAACAAGATTAGAAAGCAATTCAAATTATAGTTGTTCATGTGCAGTTTTTTAATTTCCATCAGAATTATACGCAGCAAATATTGAGGCATGGAAAACAACTAGGTGATCTTCCAATCCAAATATATGGGAAGTCATGTGCTCGAAACTTAAGGACTAGTTTAGATCAATAGTTCCATGTGTCGATTCATCTTTGTTTTTGGCATATATTTAAGGAACAAATATTTCTTGCGCCTCTTCTTTATTTAAAAAATATAAAATTCATTCAAAATGAAATGAATACAGATAATTTGCATCCACATAACTGATAATGAATACAGATAATTTGCATCCACGTAACTGATATACAAACATGATATATATAGCATTCGTCAATGAACAATTCCACAATCCTCTCAGTCTCAGTAATAAGCCAAAAACGAGACAACATAAATCTTTTATTCATACAACACATAACAAAATCACAACAACTGAATACTTGAACACTTGGTCTCTTCGGGCCACGCCGCAAGAAAGTAATTTCTTGCTGAGGTGGATGGCCTGTCTTGGAATAGATCAGAGAGTGGATTAGTCGAGGCGCGCGTGAGCTGACCTGGACATCTCTGATTGACATACCAAAAAAACAAAAAAGGAAAAAGAACTTTTTTTTATGGAAAAGGAAAACAACATTTGAACACTGCTCTTGGACAAGTTCACAGTACTTCTTGCAGAGAGCTCCCCTGCACATTCTTTCTGAATCTTATTCATTACTTCCATGGATCCCTTACTTCCACATGTATTAAACTATCATCCATGGATTGAACCATAACATTTCCTTCATTATATGCTTGGAAGAAGGGAAAACTACAAAGACAGGAGAGCCCCTTATTGTTAAACCATTGTACTACTAATACACGATATTCTTGAAATGCCACGAGTAATCTTCAGATAAGCAACGTTAGAAGATGAGTTGACCCCGCATGTCAGCTCGCCGGAGTTCTTCCATGGCGGGTGGTCGGTTAAAAAGTGGCGGAATGCTGCCGGAAACCTCTCCCTCGTGCCCAAAAACCCAATGGTTCGTCACCATTAAGGTCAAAAACAGAGGAGGCACGTAAGAGAGAGGAAACAGGGGCAACAAAATACAGCCCATGAACCAAACCAGACCCCACAAGACGACAAAACCGACAGGAAGGAAAAGAAGAGGGAGAAATGGTGTTTCCCTCACAAACACATCTAGCTCACGAATCTTAACTTGTAGACTTCTCAAAACCAAAAAAATTGTCTAGTCTTACCGAAACATCGATCACGTTGGTAGTGCGTCCCCTCAATAGGGAAAAAAAAAATCACGTGCCCACTATTAATAGGACACTCTCCAACGTGCAGTTTCAGGGAAACTAGATGATTTTTTCATTTTGAGAACTCAAGTGTGAGATTTGATTGCATGATGTGTTGGTTAACAAGGAGTGATACTTATATGGGTATATAGTAGATGGATTAAGAAGGTAAAAAAAGAGGAAAAAAAAAAAAGGTTTCGTGGGGGGTGGTAAAGTTTGTGAAATGGGTTGTGGGAAACTAATCATCTCCTTGAATGGACCAGCAGAGAAGGGTGGTGGCGCAGCGGCGGATGATGTAGATTCGGGCTCTCTGCTCCCTAATCAAGGAAGCACACTTCCTTGTGATTCCACTGCCCTTTCTCTTTGAAGAGGTCTTGAACTGTTGCTTTTGCTCAGCCATTTGTGGTGGTTGGTTTGGTTGATGAGGAAAGGCGAAAGATTTTTGAGAGAGAAAAACGGAAGGTTTTGAGAGATGGTAGAAGATGGTAGGGGAAAAAAGGGAGAAAAAAGCCCAAAACTTGGAGCTAGACCCTGAGTAGGGCGGGGTAGGGGGAGACATGTATTTATATCCAATCAGCAGGGGTTGACTGGGTTTCTAGATTAAGGAAGAGAAAATTATTCAGTGGTGCAGGATCATTAATTCCAGACTCTGTATCTGTTCATCTCTGTAGGGCCCTGTCATCAAGTGATACAACTGGAGATGGCTCAGCCATTAATTAGATTCCCTTTTTCTTTACTACCGGATATCCGGACCCGTTTGCATGCACCTTGACTGATTCTGTAGCCCTAAAGTAACCGACTTGGTGAATCCTCCCGTAGCTCTAAGGATTTGGAATGTTTGGCCTACATAAAATTCAAACACGCCACTTTATGGAAGAAAAACACTAATTTGATTACTGATGTTCATTTGGCCAAACCCTTGAGAGTTAACCATTAGATTACTTTAGCATATTGCCTAACGTTCACTGAACATTTCCAAAAATAAATTAGTCCTATGTGTGAAGGGGTCTTAGTATCCAACGGTCGATGTTGGACCTGAAATCTTAGGAAAAAAGACTTTTGGAGCGATGGTGCAGAACAGGGGATAACTTCTCGTAGGAGGGGGAGTGAACATGGTCGGGTTCGAAAACAGAGGGATTTAGCATGGAAAGATGTAGCAAGCTCAGCAATAGTTTTTGAAAGAAGGAAGAGCCAGGGGGGTGAACGTGGGCTTGGATTAAAATAATATGAGCTAAGTGTTGGATTAAAATAATATGAGCTAAGTGTTGACCAGAAGTGTAAATGAAGGGATGAGGTGTAATTTTGAGTTGAGTTAAGTATCAGTTACATAGGATTAGAAAAGTGGCAAAGGCATTAGAATAGGAAGGGTGTTGTAATGAGGACGAGGCATTGGAAGGACCAGAGGGAACAGGGTGTCGGCCAATTCGTCTAAGTAGGACTCCGGGCAGGCTTTGCTGTGGCTCACAATCCCAGAAGCGGGGTTGCTGTAAGTAAAACACGAGTTGAGTTTTATTGGTTGAAACGATATGGATCTTATCACAAACTGATATTATACTTACTAAAAAGTGTACTGCATAATAAGTATGACATCACTTTGTGGTAGAGTCCATATCATTCCAACCAATAAGAGAGAGGATAATATTCACCCTCTTTTAAGGAGGGTGAACAAAATTGCACTCGTAAAACACAGCAGCGTGTAGCAGCACACAATTTTCACCGTTGGACAGTTCGGATATTAAAAGAATTCTTCTAGGGAAGAGTTCACTAGAAGGTTTTTTTTTTTTTAAATCAGGACCATTGATTGTTGAGATGAACAGTGAGATGGGTTATAGTTGCATGCTATTGTGTTTGCTCAAAGCAGCCCCCTGCTTCACACAATCCCAAGCCTAGCCCTTCTCTCAAAACACTGGTCTTTTGGAGTTCACAATTCTAAAAATGACATTTCCACTTCTGTTTTTTTATTTAAAATATTGCTCTAAACGTTTAGAATCGTTCGATGCATGTGAACAAAATGTCGTTTGACTTTTACTGTGATGTTTTGGAAAATGACACGAAAATTGAATTAAGTGCGTTTGTACATGACGAGGCCATGAGGGTATGAGCGTTACGGTAGCGACCGATACTGAATAAAATAGCAATGGGTACGGGTTTAAGGAAAGGCCGAAAGGCTTTTGCTCCTTTGAGGGAAACACAATGACAAGCGCCTCTCTCTGATCACTATCATAGGTGAGAAAATTAGTAGTATATCTATGTCAAGGCATTTGAAATGTTAAGGGGAATACGGGTGTTTTATGGTCAAGGATTTTGCCACAGTTATCTAATGCTTAAATTCCGCCACCACCCCCACCCCCACCCCCACCCTCACCCCCCCTCTCTGTTTTTTCTAATTATATTCTTCTTAGGTCATCCATAGTGGTATAGTAAAAAAAAGATAACCAAAAGTTGACATATCAACTTTTGATTATTCACCTAAGAAGTTGCCAAGTTTAATAGTGTTGAGTTTCGCAATGGTCATTTTTAGTCCATAACCAAAATAAGGATCCACTACAATTTCACACTCTCCACCCCTTCGTTTTGTTCCATTCACTTCCCTCAATTTACATTTTTTTTGGGCAAAAATATATCGATTCCCTCTTTTAGTTTTGGGGAAATATCAGTGACTTTCTTTCCTCATATTATGAATTTTCTTGGGAAAAAAAATAGAAATGAAAAATAAGAGTGAAATATCTTAATCCGGCGATGATGGGTTAAATTATAGATGATTGAGAGATACTAGCTTCACTTTTTGAGGAAAAGAAAAAGAAATAGTTTGTGGATGAAGTGAAGAAGATATAGAATAGGCAAAGAAGGGAAGAAAAAAATACCAATTGAAACACGCATATATACAAATTTTGGAACTAGTTAACTTATGTGGTGTGGAGTCCACAAATTTTGATTATTGAAAAAGGTTGCTAGTTTTGGTTATTCAAAATCTAAAATTTGATTATTTTTAAAGATGTTGCTAAATTTGATTATACGATTGTAAGCCATCTTTTGCACCAACATTGTTAACTTTAAAAATAATTGACTTTTGATTATGTAGCAGGCCGAACATAAAATTTCGCTGTGGTACGGACCGAGCCCAGTCCGTGCCAAGCGTAAACCTTGTGCACGGCTCCCGACCCTATTCTTCATCGCCATCCCACTTGCCGCAGGCTCGGCGGAAGACAAGCTCGTACTCAGCCACCTTCCTCGGCGGGTCCCTTGCGACGTATCCTCTCCCGTCGGTCACGTGCCAGGGTCGGCAAGGGGCCTGCTCGGCCACCCGCGGAGCACGGCCGCTGCCGATGACGGCTGACTGTTGAATTGCGCGTCTTCCCACGTGCAAAAGCGGTTATAACATAAGATGATCATGGGCGCACATGGGTGTGCTTGCTCAACCCTGAAAACGGTTACCAGATCTATTTCATGATATCACCATGACGTCACTTAGCTCGTGGAAGGCACGCAATCATACTTGGAGAACAAGTCGGAAGGCCCTAAAAATACCCAGCGATGGTAACCCTAAAGAGGTAGATATTGATACTTACAGATATACACTCTCTAGTCTTCGGCTTCCTCTCTCTGCATAATACTTATCCTCTCGCCGGAGGGCCTTGCCGGGACAACCCCCGGCCAGGTCTTAGTCGTGCGCTTCTTGTGCAGGCTAGGAGAAGAAGGCTCAACAACCATCGAACCACCAACGGAGGGATGGGGATCAAGGACCGCGGGCCACACAGATTATACTATTGTGGATGACCTTATAGCTGTAATTACTATACAGCCAATAGGCAAAAGCCAAAACTTATTTTTTTATCGGAAAGTCAAAACTTAATTGTCAGTCTAAATTAGCAAAAAAAAAAAAGATCTTTGGGACTCTCTCCCTCTCGGTTTGAGTGACTATAGAGCCAATACGCATGCAAAAGTCAAACAGTAATTCTTATTAATCGGAAAGTCAAAACTAAATTGTGAGGGTAAATTAGCAGAATGATCTCTGGGACTTAAACCATTGACTTGTGAAACATTGAAGCAGACAATTATGATCTTCTGGATGTGCAAAATTTTGTCATGTGGGGACCTGAGATTGGGTGCGATGAAGATCTCATTTGTTTTTGCTGGCCTGCAGACAACCTCAATCTCCATTCACAGATTTGGTCTCTTCAACTCACAAACTTAATTAGCAACATTAATTATGCTGATACACAACCATACATATATGTATAGTGATATATATGTACACGTATATCGTGAGCAAGTTTGTCCGTTAAAAATACTTTGTTAAAGTTAATTTTGACTTGCTTAAGTGTCAATAGGTCAAAATATACAGTAATATGTTTGTGCACCAATCCGGCCATGCACATTTTAGCACAATCTCAAACTAAGCATTACGATTAAAATGGATCAAAAGAATCATGTTAGGGCAATCCGATCAAAAAGGAAAAAAAAAAAGAAAAAGACATGTTTCGACGGTGGCCAAAAAACTGCATATATATCCCTATCCGAGTCCTTCCTCTCTGACCAATTGTGCAACCATGCACATAGGACTATAGGAGGATAATTAATTATAAACCATACACGTTAATTTCCCTACATATATGTTCAATGAATAAAGTCGAGAAATGAACGACCTTTCCTTCTAATAGAGCACAATTTTTTTAAAAAAAATTAAGGAATCCGTCCAACAGTTAAATCATAGGATAGCGATCCAAATTAAATACATTGCATGTACAAGAATACTGTGACTAAACCTTCCTCTCCCTGATGGAGTATTAATTACTACTCTACTATTGCAAAGTACGAGATAGTGCACCAAAATAGATTTACATCCTTAGGCAAGCAAGGAAGCGTCTCTTCCTCTGATCTCTCTTGACATTTTTACAGCTAATATATCTTAATTTGCTTCAAGGTACCAAATCCCCCCATTTCCCTGCAGCGTGCATGCTGATGCGGGCACCACCTATAGGTGCAAACAACCAATCTCTCTCTCTCTCTCTCTCTCTCTCTCTCTCTCTCTCTCTCTCTCTCTCTCTCCGTGTGTGTGTGAGAGAGTTTGAGATGAGGTAGAACCCCCAAGATCAAGGGTTGGGCTTGACGTGGCTCAATTACAGCCATACCTGATACCTCGATCTCTGGCTGAAATGCTGAATTGCCTGCAGGTCAACTCAATCATTGCAAGCTTGCATGGCTGCATGTGTTTTCAGGGCGAGATAGCTAGATGCATGATAGGAGTACGTACAAGGAATATTTGAAGAGGAAATGTAGGGATCGAGTTCCACATTCAATGAGTACGTGTCCAAAACTTCTTTAACAAATACTAGTAAATGTAGTACAGTATTAATGTTCTGTTCAATTTGGCAGATTTCCCATGTGTATTTTGATCAGTTGGTCATTGCAGACAGAATCTTCAAGATCAAAACAATAAAATTAAATAAAATTGCAGACAGAATCTCCAATATATTCTTATGATCTAGTTGCCCAGCTCATAATGTTTTACGTCCATACGTTCACCTATGTCCTATTCATTAGAATCTTTAAAAAAACAAAAACAAAAGAAGAAGACTGGCAACGAGCTTGCTGTTGCATGCAATTGCCTTACTAAAAAATTGCATTGCATGTAACCTCAAGGAGTTGGCATGGCGGTCAAGGCTTTGGACATAGAGGTTTGCTAGCTCCTAAGGTCTTAAGTTTGAAACTTCTTAGGTGCTATTAACTTCTTTGGGGCTAGTCTATATAGAACATTTGCTTCGACTTCAAGTGAAGCCCCCGCTAGTGCATGGAAAGTGAGCTTATGGTCCCCAGGATTAATCGAGGTGCACGCGCAAAAACTGGCCTAGACACCTGGTTATTAAAAAAAATCCACATTCCGCTACATGTTCCTAAATGACGCTTGGCTCAGCCAGCGTTCTTCTCACCCAGCCAACAGGTACCCAAAATATGGTACTCAAAGATGGTTACCAAAATATAATTGATGCGCTATCTCTTTGTTTTTTTCTTAACCCTGTTCTTAGAATCTTAGCTGTAGTTATTAGACATCCAATACACAACACTAAATTGTCAGACTAGCTAAATTTGCATAGTGATCCCGTGGACTTAAATATTGACTACGTGAACATGGAAGATCTTTCTGGATATGCAAAAATATTTGCCATGTGAGGACCTCGGATTTTGTGTGATGACAATCGATCTTACGTTTTTTTGCTGTCGACTAGTCATACATATTAGTCTAGCCTGCAGACAACCTCAATCTCCTTTACTGATTTGGTCTCTTCATCTTCAACTCCGAAATTTAGTTAATTATTCCGATAGACACATGTAACACGTATTTGTCTTTTGATAATTCAGGATGTTTATGCTAACTTAAGCGTATCTCAACTAATTCCGAAAATACCAAACTCATCGTTCACTAGCAAGTTCACAAGGGTGGGGGGAGGATTTATTAGCCGGAGCAAAATCTTTTATGAATTGACCCCAAAAAAAAGATAGCACCTAAGTGGTTTTGAACCTAAGATCTTCCAGGAATCAAACTCATCCGTAGCAAAACAAAATTTTAAGGCTTCATTTTACATGTTGGTCCTACAAGTATCAACGAATTGTCAATTTGGTACCCAATACAAAAAATTTGTCTATTTCGTCCCCAGCATTTGTATGCGTTTAATTAAATGATGCTCATAACTAATTTCGCCTAAATTTATTGGCAAACACAGGAGTATGTTAAGAACTTTGTAAAAATAAAAAATTACAGGGGACCAAAATGACACTTAACTAATACTTAGAGACCAAAGGTTATATAAATACTTTCTCCATTCTAAAATGAGTCCCTTATTGCAAAAATAGAAGTGGAAATTTGATAAAATTTCAAAAGTGTCCCTCTTATTTGAATACAAATGGTACAAAATAGGTAGAATATAGGGGTAATGGTGGAAAGTAGGGGTAATGGTGGAAAGTAGGGGTAATGATTACATGTCCCCTAAAAAAGTTGGAATTCCAAAGAGAGACTCTCATTTAGGAACCGAGAGAGTAACTTTTTTGTAAAGAGGAAAAAGAAAAAAAAGAAGATGGTGAAGCACTATTGGTGCCAAATTGTATATGTTTCTTACTTATGCAGAAATGACAACTCGTATGATAGCGTAAATATGGTCACCAAATGTGACCACCATAACATTATTGAATCTAACTTGCACCACAATATACTCTCACCCCCATCGAATTTACCTGTTTCCTTCCTCTAATTTATCCATTAAGTCTCCTCTAGCCCCCCCTCCTTCAACATCAATCAACGCATCTTCTAATTAGGCTATTAATTAACTGTTGCATTTTTCTCTAATTTTGTCGTTTTTTGTAAGTCATTGTTGATCTTTATGTTTATTGAGATATGGAATACCGGATCGTCTTCAAGCTTCTCAGTATACAGATTTCAATTTTGGGGTAATTGTTTTCACCTTGGTATCTAATTCGTGTAAAATGAGTGAGAGATTAATTGTTCATTACTGTAAAATGAGTGAGAGATTAAGTTGTATGGGTTTGGAGTTTGAAATAGGGTTTGTCTGAGTTATGTATATAAGGGAAAGCTGGTGGGTTTTGTGGAGTCAAGCCCCCCTGCCAAGCGCAGGTGCTGAGCAGCATCCGGCCGTTCATTTTGGTACAGACAGTTCAGATTGAATCTGCATGAGCTCACACAAATTGTCTATTGCTTGGTCAAGATTCGAGCTATTGATTGCTAATATGAACGTTAGAACAAGTGACAGCCTTGGGGTTTTAGTCTAAGGTGTGGCCGTTTTAAACCCCATAAATACATGCATATTTCTAAGGCCCCTCGTATTGAATGTCTTAAGAAAAATCATATGTGAGATACACACGAATGAATGTTTTAGGTTTTTCTTTCATACGCAAGTTAAATCGTACAAGTGATGAATGTAGGAAGATATATTGTGCCGAGCTAAAAAAACGCTTTGAAACATGAAACGTTTTCGATAAAATTCGTTGTGCAGGCATAAGTAGTACTTTTCCGGCTAAAACTAAAAGAGTAATATTTGCGTAACGCTTTTGAAATTTGTAATCGTCGATTTCCATTTTTCTTTAGAGTAGTGATATTCAAGTGATGCTTTTGGAATATTGTATTATACCAACTTAATCTATCGCGCATATTTTGTTCATAAAAAATATAAATGGCTTCATCTTCGATTTTCACTTTAGGTCTCGAAAAGTTAGGGCTGGCTCTAGCAAGAACACTATTGAGAGAAAGGCTCTTTCAAATCACGCAATAGAATATGATCATATATATTAGCTAGCGTCAAATTGCTTTGTGATATCTTCCAATGAGGGTAACCCCACATTTATTAATCCAGGAAGGCTAGCTAGCTAGCTGCTTGATCCAATTAACCTCCTCTGTTGTCTAGGCTAACTGATCATTAAGCTATTCTTATCTGATATTCCATCTCGCACGCCATTTCTTAAAACAAATGGTACCCATGAGAACTATAATGGATGAATCTTTGGAGTTGATTATGTGGACCGTTTTCAAAAATTCATAACCAGCTGTCTGGGTCAGTTCATGCATAACTTAACTTGAAGTAGAAAATGAGAATGGGAAAAGCTCCTATCCCCCTCTTTTTGGCTTCTCTTGTCTAAAGCAAGAAACCAAGAATGAGTTTTGCCATAAATCCTTCTGGGTGACTCCTTCCAAACATCCAAAAGGGGAAAGCTAAAAATGAAATTGCCAAAAAGAGGGATCCAAGTGATATATGAATGTTTTGGGTTTTTCCTGTCATGAGCAAGTTAAATCGTACAAGTGATATATGAATGTTTGAAGATATATTTTGTTTATATTCCTTTTTTCGCCGTTCAAAAACAGAATATATATTTTGCCGAGCTAAAAACGCTTTGAAACATGAAACTTTTTCGATAAAATTCATTGTGCAGGCATAAATAGTACTTTTCTGGCTAAAACTAAAAGAATAATATTTGTGAAACATTTTTGTAATTTGTAATATTCAATTTCCATTTTTCTTTAGATTAGTAGTAATATTCAAGTGATGCTTTTGGAATATTGTATTAAGCAGTTTTTGTCTGGGTTTTTTTAATGTACGTAATTTTTTGGAAGGTAACTTATCTATCGCATATTTAGTTCATAAAAAATATAAAAGGCCTCATCTTCGATTTTCATATTTTAGGTCTCAAAAAGTTATGGCTGGCTCTAGCAAGAACACTATTGAGAAAGATGACTCTTTCGAATCATACTACAGAATATGATCAGCGTCAAATTGCATGCTTTGTGACTGCTATATTTCTTCCAACGAGAGTAAGTACCCCACATTAATCCAGGAAGGCTGCTTGATCCAATTACCTCCTCTGTTGTCTAGCCTGATCATCATTAAGCTGTTCTTAATTATCCGATCCATCTCACACGCCATTTCTTGAAGTGGGAGCATATATAGATTATTTCAGGAGATGGATCATTGCCAAGGGTTAAAACTTTCAGTTGCAATTGGGTTAACCGAATCACCTTTGGACGGTAAATATATTGCATCCAGATTCCAATTAACCATAATATACTATACTAGGAGTACTGCAAATTACTAGTTAAACACGCTTCCCAAAGTGTTGGAGAAGTGAATAAAATTGGACAGAGAGTACTAAAGCAAGAGCTAGCCAAGAAGGGGGTTGAGACTTTGAGATCGAACTTCGTGTTCAATGAATAAAGTCAAGAAATTAATGAAAAAACTCGACCGTTGGTTGGTTCCAATGAAAAACGTACGGTTCTTATTTCAATAAAATAACGAAGCCGTCCAGCAGTAGTTTACAATTCATAGGATCGATATATAGAGATCCAAAATATAGATTGCACGTCCAAGAGTGTGGCAAAAGCGTTCTCCCCCTCCCTGGTCTTAATTACTAATACTTCAACATGATAACAAGCTTTTTAAACTGCACTGAGGCTTGAGCGTACGTGCACCAAGGTACCGAATCGCACTATTTCCAGGGTGCAGGCACCACCTGGGGCAACAAACTCTCTCTCTCTCTCTCTCTCTTTCTCTCTCTCTCTGAGTTGCCCTCAAAATAAGAAATCTCTCTCTCTCTCTGAGTTGCCCTCAAAATAAGAAATACAGTAAGATTCAGATGAGCTTGAGACAGGGGTTGAGCTCTACCCCTCACGTACGGTCAAGGCCGGGCTTGACTTGGCAGTTGGCTGATCAATTACACCCCTACCTGTTTACCTCTCTGACTCAGCCTAATATGGTTGCCACGTCAACTCAATCATTGCAAGCTAGCTTGGCTGTGTATCTCGTAATTTTCAGGGCGAGACAAAGGAATATTTGAAGATCTAGGAAACAAATTTAATGTTGTCAAATTGGCAGATTTCTCATGTGTATTATGAGTTGGTCAATGCAGACAGAATCTCGAATATATTCTTATGTCTAGTTGCCTAACTGATCCATCCATGATCAGCGATGGGCGGACCCACCATAGGGCACGTGGGGTCACGTGCCCCCACGGCCTTTGAATTTTTTTTTTTTTTTTGCGGTTTTATTTATATATTCTTATATGTTGAATGCATATAAGTAATTGTCTGTTGGTGCAGTGGTAAAGTGCTCTCCTTCTAAACAAGAGGTGGTGGGTTTGAGACTATCCCTATGCTCTCCTGCAGGTTTTTTTTGCCTTTTTCCCAAAAGGCTACTGAAAATGTGTGTGTTTTTTTTTCTCACAAGGTAGTAGAAAATAGTAGTGCGTACCTTATTTTTTATACTATTCGTGGGTTCGAGTTTACCCCAACATTGCATTTGTATACTTTTTGTCTCCAAAACTGTATTAGTAGAGTTAGTAATAGAAAAATAGATGATGAACATATGATAATGTTGTTTTAATGCATTTAGTCAAGGTGCACAAGTTTGCCCAAGTAGCTAATTATTAAAATACATATATACTTTTAAATTGTTAATTATCACGAATGCTAATTATTTTGGAGTAAATGTGTTTAACTGTAACTTATATATTACGGTTACAAAAAAAATTTGGTGCCTCCGCTATGTCAAATTCTTGGGTCTGTCAGTACTGGCGATATATCTCCATTGGAGGAGGATTCGCCGTCAAAGAGCTCGATGTTACTGTTTGATCATAGATGACGCTCAATTCTTCAAATTCGCCTCACCAAAAAATTGCATTAATTGCATGTTCTTAAATGACCCATGGCTCAGCCAGCGTTGTTCTCCCCGGCCAATAAGCAACTCATACTTAGCTTTTCCAATTAGTCTTGGCGAGAAAAACGAAATTTGCAATTTTCAATTGGTCTCAATGAGAAGCATTGGAGAACTTAAACGATACTGGTACTGGACATCGAGAAAAGCTCATTAAAGAAGAGCGGTGATCGAGAAATGTTGGGTAGAGATTTTGTACGTTCTTGTGAAGGTAGAAGACACAAAATGAAGAAATAAACTTTAGACCAATAAAACTAACTTTAAAGTGTCAACCAATTGGAGATTGGTCATAGGGTCACTTACGTCAACCTTTACTCAAAGAAAGTACTAAGAAAGTAGTAGAGTAAGTGGGGTATGTGTGTCTTTAGAGTTTCACCGTGTTCCCGATTCACGCTCTCATAATTGACTCATGAGCATGACATTACGCGCACTCTAATAATTAACTCACGAGCATGATATTATCCGTAATCTTATCCGGATCTCTCCAAGACATATACTCTACTAGTCCCAAAATATTTGATTTTAGATTTGCTTATATCTTTCGATTTATTAAAAAAAAAATTGTGATTTTGAAAATTTTGTTGAATAGAATTAATTAAAATTTATCAAACAAAATCCATATTGCACATTTTTACCATTCACATCGAAAGATATAAGAAAAAAGGGTATGACATTTTGAAACGGAGAGAGTACATGACGTCTATCGAGCACCACGTTTCTCTCCCCCACGTGGCGTCGACCAGCACCCTTTGGGCCAATGGCCGCACGGTCACCTTTCCACGGATGGGGGCTCTAAGCCTGTCACAGCTCAAACGGCTCATGCCGCCAACTTCAGTTCGGCCCAATTGAATATACAGACTTTGGGCCTGCCCTACTATTTGGCCCAGCATTCTTACGGTTGAAATGGCTACTTAAGTAAGTAGATAGAGAGTCCAATTTCCCATAATTCTGTCTACTTAATTAGTTGGATGCCCAAATCCAAAATCAACGCCAATTTCAAACGAAGGGTTTCGCTTTCGCGCCATCAGATACTCACGCGGCAGCCAGTTGACTGGTAGGTTTGAAGGTTAAGTTTTCCGCAAAATGGCGGCACAACGGCTCCTGTTCCCCGTTTTCTTCCTCGTTGAATCCACCATGATGCGACGGCAAAGCTCGATAGCTCGGTGCCAACCGCTAACAACCGGTCAACTACAAAATCAGGTACGCTTTGGCCTTTTCCACGGATCGTCCTCTTCTCATTTTTTGCTCTGCTTCTCTTTACTGCTAGTACTTTAGTAGTAGACCCCCTAGACAGAGACAAATCCCTTCTGACACTCTCGACTTCTTGCTCATTATTGCTCACAAAATTTCCTTTATTTCATTGTTTCAAGTAAGTAATTCCTTTGGATCAACTTGTGTGCGTGCGTGCGTGTGCTTGAATACTTAATATTGCTTGAATACTTAATATGCACGTGTGTTGGCATTCATTATGCCCTACACGCGTGCGGCTTGCCGTCTTCTTTTGTGTTGATGTTTGATTGGTGTATGTGGGAAAAGGGTTTTGCGGATAAATTGGTGCTGATCTTAGTATGAATGGTGATGTTTGATTGTTGAATTTAAGGGTTGTATAATCTGGGAATTCTTTGTGTTTTCACGTTTAAGGTAGTTCAGTATGCGTGCCTTTGGTTTGTAAGGTATATTAATGCAACTAAGTTTAGAGTACAAACATGACCTCAAATTTACTATCTTTGGCTAATTGGAACTTTGATCACGTTCACAGCATAGTTTGGAAATTAGAGACAGAAAGAAAATTCAATCTTGTGAAAAAGATGGATTTTGACACATTATTTTGCCTGGTACTTGTGACAAACATGCAGCCTTTTCTTATTTTCAGGCTCTGAAGCTTGAAAAATGGCTGAAGATCTTGAGACGCCACTGCTGGATCCTGGGAATTTCAGTAGGGAAGGAGGGATTGATCTGGTAAGAAGTGAACAAACACATGTGAAATGTCCAGATCACGCAATTTATAAGTGATTATACTCAACCAGGCCAAGTCAATTTGGTTGAACAGGAACGCTTACCATTGGAAGAAGTTTTCGAACAATTGAGAACATCCCGAGGAGGCCTAACCTCTGAAGATGCAGAGGTTCGATTGCAAATATTTGGCCCAAACAAGCTTGAAGAAAAGACAGTAAGCATCAAATTTCTGATAATATCTCATCCCTCACTTGTTAACAGGATCGGAATAAAGAAATTCACACGGAAAGGTATTACAACTAAAACTTTCCACGGCACAAGAAAAACAACGATGGCTGTTGCTTCCGTAAAAGGAGTTATTACACTGCCCGAATCTTGACCTTCCATTATGTTTTCCATGCAGGAGAATAAAATTTTAAAGTTTCTCGGTTTCATGTGGAATCCTTTGTCATGGGTCATGGAAGCAGCAGCAGTGATGGCAATTGTCCTTGCTAATGGAGGAGTGAGTTTACTGAACCCTTGGAATTGCTTCACATCACAGATGATTTCTTTCTTCCCTAGGGCATTAGAGTTTCTCTTTCTTACCACACAATGCTAAATATATATGGTCTGTAGTTTCTGTTCCATTACTGTGTTTCTGCTAATATTATTCCAGGGGCAAGGTCCTGACTGGCAAGACTTCATAGGGATTATTTGCCTGCTTCTAATAAATTCAACGATTAGCTTCATTGAGGAAAACAATGCTGGTAATGCAGCGGCATCCCTTATGGCACGTTTAGCTCCAAAAACAAAGGTGTGTATGTTTATTTAACTGGTCCCTTGGCTCAGTAAGCATTTGAATTTGGCAAGATAGTCATCAGAAGAACACTAGAAGGTCTTCCCTCAGTTTTTATGTGGTGGAATGTGTTGTGATCAGCGCCTCCAGAATGGCTAGCACAGGTCGGAGGGGAAGAAGAAGGTAAGAGTACAATGGAAGGGCCTAGGCAGTTCGGAAGAAGGGTCTTCCCGTGTCTACATCGGCTGACTATGTGGAAACCTCAAACATCTAACCTCTCTGGCTTAAGGATATAACAAGACAGACCAACACTTCAAATTGGACTAGAATAAATCGACCAAATTAAACTTTTTTGATGGAAAGACAGAATTATTAGTAATTTTGGGGTTCTTCGATGTGTGCTTAACGATTGAAAATGCACTGTACAGCCTAGCCTTTTTTGTTGCATTCCAACCTTCACCAAAGAGGGTAGTATAGTATCCTTACAGTGGTGGTATGGTGTTTTGAGCATTGAATAATTACACTATCATATTTTTCTTTTCGACTAAAGATTGAATGACCGGGCTTTTGGCAGGTCCTTAGAGATGGCCGTTGGCAAGAGCAAGATGCAGCTGTTTTAGTACCTGGAGATATTATCAGCATAAAGCTAGGAGATATCATACCTGCAGATGCTCGTCTGCTTGAGGGAGATTCACTGAGAATTGACCAGGCAATATACTTTTCTGATGAACTAATTAATGCGCTACGTATTTTCTTTTTGGTATTTTAGGTTTGATAGTTTTATCTGATGTTTTATTTTAGTGCCCTTTCTTGGCATTGCAATGGAAATTCCATAAAGTTTTAAATTATTGTACGCTTCTTTATTTAAGTGGTATTGGCATATTGCTATCTGATAATGTTTTTCCTTTTTTCTTCATACAGTCAGCTCTTACTGGAGAATCACTGCCTGTCACCAAGAGGACTGGCGATGAAGTTTTTTCTGGTTCGACATGTAAGCATGGAGAGATTGAAGCTGTAGTGATAGCAACTGGAGTTCACTCTTTCTTTGGAAAAGCTGCACATCTAGTTGATTCAACAGAAGTAGTTGGTCACTTCCAACAGGTGATTTATAAATTAGAACTCTTCCATCTTTGTTAGAATGACAAGGTCCTAGACTTCGCCTCTTGAGTCTTGCCTTATACATGTGAATTCCGAAACACTTGTGCCTATTGCATTTTTGCTCAACGTAAGAGTTCCAGTAGTACTAACGATTATGTTAAATCGAAGAAATTTCACCAGGCCCAGGAAAAATTTAACTTGTTGGCAATAAAAATTTGTTGAAAAGAAATGAACTGGGAGGCTTTTAAGATCCAAACAAAGCCAGGGTGGAATACATGATTGCAGGGAATGTAACATACTTTTACTGCAGGTTCTTACTTCCATTGGGAATTTCTGCATTTGCTCTATAGCTGTGGGGATGCTTCTGGAAATCATTGTCATGTACCCTATACAGAATCGTTCATACAGAGATGGAATCAACAACCTTCTTGTGCTATTGATTGGAGGAATACCCATAGCCATGCCAACAGTATTGTCTGTCACACTTGCAATCGGTTCACATCGACTCTCTCAGCAGGTACAGCTCTCCATAGCTATGGGTCAGTATATTGCAAAGCCATTTGGATAAAATTGAAACAACACAGCACCTCTGAATTTTATGTGCCATTGGATTATTGTACTGCTTTTGGGTATTGTATCAGAAGAATCTCAGCTTCGTGTTTTCATTGCTGAATTAATTGCAACTCCTCTTTATTCTTTTCTTCTTTTTTCCACTTATCTTTTTTCTATTTCTTAAGGGAGCCATTACCAAGAGGATGACAGCAATTGAAGAAATGGCTGGAATGGATGTCCTCTGCAGTGATAAAACTGGAACACTGACACTGAACCGCCTCACTGTTGATCGAAACCTTATTGAGGTATGACAGCTAACTTCATCAGGGTTCATTTCCCTACCGCTACAGTTTACTTGTTCAGGGGGAAACAATTACTTTTCAGAATTTTTATTTTTGTTCTCTATGAGCTTTATTCATGTGTTACACGGTCTTGGTTTAAATTCAGCCCCAAAAACTAGCTATTAAAGTGAGTGTGCCCTTACGCTTACATGTTACATCTTAGATTATATCCAGGCAGTGCGAGACTGCACTTCAAAACTTGCGCCTACTTTTTCATATTACACAATGACTTAATGCAAAGTATCTATTAATATCATGTCAGCAGGGTCGTTCTGTCTGCTAGAAAAAGGATCTGCTAACAGAGTACTTAGGTACATCTCTATAAAGATCTTGATAAGAACCTAAATAGATTTATTAAACTTTCAGAACTCTCATTTTAATTGTCGGCAACTACTCATCAGATCTCATGATAGTAGGGGCGGCTATACCACTGGTTGAGGGGTTCAAGCGAACTGCCTAGGTCCAAAAAAATGCAGTAGCTATTTTTTCTATTTTTACAGATAAAGTAAGTTTTGTTTTGTATTGTCGGCATTGGGTATCTTGTGTGAGATAAAATCAACAAAAATTCTAATTCACACACTCATACAAGTCACATTGTTGGTGTGCACACAGTGCAAGTTTTTATGTGTGTGGTGGTAGCCAAGTTGTAAAATAAATGGAAGTCCAATTAAATTTGGGTAGCTCAATAATATAGCCCAACAAACCAAAATAAACCAAACTCAATGAATTTTAGAATCTAAAAAATAGATTGGCAAAAAAGTAAAAGGGAAATCTATACATACGTTTTCCTTCTATGATATATCTCGTGAAGTTTAGAGTTTATTGTTTGCATAGAACTTTTCGTCATTAACACTCCATTTTCTTTGGGCAAATAAAAGCACTACACGGCGAAATCAAAGGGCATCACTTAAATGCTATTTTCGGTACCGCTTGATGAAAATCATGGAACCGCCCCTGATGGTAGTCAATGTAATTGTAGCGATAATGCGCATTGATTTTCTTTCTCTACCCTGTGATGTAAGAGATTGAGACATATGCACCTCCATGTTTACATTGGCCTGCTCTGAGGTTGTTTCTCAACACAGGAAAACTTTAGATGATAAACGTCTTCTGTAGGTTTTTCATAAAGATATGGACAAAGACATGGTTGTCTTGCTTGCTGCCAGGGCATCAAGGCTGGAGAATCAGGATGCCATTGATACAGCCATCATTAGCATGCTTGCTGATCCAAAGGAGGTGAACAAGAAAATAGAGCTATTAAGTTCATAGCTTTCTTCTTTCCCTTTTTCACTTGTAGTTTATTCAAGGATGAAAACAATCCTTTTGTCTATAGGCACGCGCAAACATCTCAGAAGTACATTTCAGGCCTTTCAATCCTGTGGACAAACGCACGGCCATTACCTACATTGACTCTGATGGCAACTGGTATCGGGCTAGCAAAGGATCTCCTGAACAGGTATGTTCACTATAAAGAGAGTCACAGGAATACCTTATTGGATGGTTGCTGGCACCAAATAGCTACAAACCTTATGAGAAAGATTTTGCACATGAAGTTTCTCTAAAATACGATGATGAAAATTTTGATGTTCTCACTGGTTATAGTTATCATTGGATAAATAATTTCTGGTAATGAAAGAGAACTTTGGGCCTTAAGGATCATTGGAAGGGAATGGAAATTGCCAGACAAACTAGGAAATAATGAATAAAATACTACATCATAAGTACCACGGTCAATTTTACTGATTTATCATATACACAGTTAAGTTTCTGCTTATTTAGTCAGGAGTTACGATCATCCGAGCTGCCATTGGAGTTCCATTTGAACTACTACATTAACTAGCTTTAGATTGCGAAAGGAGATCGCAGTAATTGCTTTTTAAGATCCTACTTGGAGCTCTTTCCAGTCTTTTAAGGTGACAACAGGGGTAAAAAAATGGAACACCAATAAGCACATCTGTTGGTTTGCAAATTTTCCGTTGATAGTATTATGCTTCTTCTTAGAGGGACAATTGTTTATATGGTATGCCATCGTAAGACTAATTCATCTTCTCCAAGAAGGAACAGTAATCGTTTCTTGCTCTTTCTGCTTTCCCCCTCCTTAAATCCAGATTCTAAACCTCTGTGAAGAGAAGGAACAAATTGCTGGAAAAGTGCATGCCATTATTGACAAGTTCGCTGAACGTGGCTTGCGGTCTCTTGGAGTTGCTATACAGGTATGAAGTATGAACGCATCGGTGTCTTATTTCTTTTCCTTTCTGTTGCGTTTTTTAGTTGGAATTGGCAACCAGAACAAACAGTATCTTATTTTCTTTGTTTCATTTCACCATGGTTTTTATGAGGTTGCCGATAGACGAACAAATTTTAGTATGTGTCTAACAGGACATTTTTGTCCTGGAAAGGTGGCGATTAGCTTCACATGCCTTCTTTGTGTCACACATTTGGAATGGTCAAGGCAAACAGACAGTTTGTTAAAAATTAGTTGCTCAGTTTAAAAGACATTGCTAAGATGGTAACTATTTGTTCTACTCAAATCGTTAAACAATAGATTTCTGGTTTGCGATTATTTTTCCAGGAAGTTCCAGAAAAATCAAAGGAGAGTCCTGGTGGTCCATGGAAATTTTGTGGCTTGTTGCCTTTGTTTGATCCTCCAAGGCACGATAGTGCAGAGACCATTCGAAAAGCACTTCACCTTGGGGTTTGTGTTAAGATGATTACAGGTAAATGGAAGCTTTTTATCCTGGTTTCTGCTACCTTGTAGGTGACAAATACCATTCGGCAATACTGAAATGGCTTCGCTCTAGCGAGAGCCTCTTCCCCATTATCCGGTAATTGTTAGTTACCAGATAATGCGCCGATTTGCTTTTCTTTCTTTCCTTTTGGAGATGGCGTATCAGAGTTCACTTAGTTTGCAATAATCAGATGCCTTGTATGTTTTCTTCGTGGATTCATTTACTGGTAAGAAAAGAATTGGGATAACAAGTTACTTAAAAAATGACATTTACAGCCAACTGTTAACATTGAACTTAACAAAGCTGCAGAGCAGATCAGAATAGTGGTAAGCACATTGAAGAGGGGGAAGGGACTATGCATCTGAAGAACAATTTAAAAGATAAAGTATATGAAACTTGTAACATTGGCACATCCTTCTATTGGGTAATCAAAAGATTCAAAAGGGTAATCAACATAGTTGTCAGAATCGTACGATTCGATACGATTTGGTGGGTAATCGATACGAATAGGCTACCGAATCGGAAATAGCTGAGAATTGTAAGTGAATCGGTGATTTATGATTTGTATCGTACGATTCGATACGATCCGGTGGGTAATCGATACGAATAGGTTGTCGAATCGGAAATAGCTGAGAATCGTAAGTGAATCAGTGAATCATTCAATTCACTTAAAATTTTCGAAATTCATTTTTTACTCTTGTTTTGCTTCTTTTGTTGTTTAAAAAGGGTTCAAATATTTTTTTAAGGTCTAGTATTGTTATATGTCATTTTTTGTCTATGTTATATGGATAGATAATAAGAAAAATAGATTTATTACGAGAGTGAATCGAAAATGAGGAAGATAAATGGAATATAACAACCCTATAGACCTTTTAAGGGTTTGTTTTGTACTTATAACTCTTTCGTACAAAAAGAACCATAAGTAAGCTTTACGAATCATCATCTCTTGGTAGTTGCAATAGAAGCAACTTACCTAATATTCCACGTTATTATCAAATCATCATTTAGAAGAAAGTATTTATTGATTTAGGCCTAAATCTTTCATTTGTAGTATATATTGTTGATACTCTAATCAATAACCATAGGTTTCTATGCATTATAGAAGTCATGACCGAATCAGAGCGATTCACGATTCGAAAAATGACCATTTCGATTCTCAATTCGATTCACGATTTGACAACTATGGTAATCAAACAATAGTGTACATTCGATGCTACTGACTGAGCAAAATAAATGCAGCACATTTGCAAGTAGCTTTCAAATGGCGTATAGATCCAATTCTTTTGGTTGCATTTGAGAAACATAGGACACAAACAGTAAAGAAAATTATTAAATTATTTCATGTGCTAAAACAGGTGATCAGTTGGCAATTGCAAAGGAGACAGGTCGACGACTTGGCATGGGAACTAATATGTACCCCTCCTCATCGTTGTTGGGCCGTGAAAGGGATGGAATTGAAGCCCTTCCGGTGGATGAGCTCATCGAAAAGGCAGATGGCTTTGCGGGTGTATTTCCTGGTACTTGAATACGCTGCCTGTCCCATGAAAATGGGACCTTAGACTTCTCTTTTGTTCTTCTGGAACCGTCATTTTCTTTTAAATAAATGGGAGCAAAAGTACTGTTTTTGACAATTTTGCTGAAAAGGCTTGTTGACAGCCCCAAAAAAAGTGTGGTTCATAGTACTAATGAACACAAATCCACTGTGACGGGTTTCTACAGCATCCATGTTTGCATACTTGCAGTCCAGACCTTTAAGTCCCATTCCTATTTTCAGCCTTAACGCTATTACTGAGGTAAGGGATATCTTCTACCTCCTGGTCTGATTCTAGATTTTACTTCCATGCGATTTTCAGAACATAAATACGAGATTGTGAAGATTCTGCAACAAAAGAAGCATGTTGTTGGAATGACCGGAGATGGTGTGAATGATGCACCTGCTTTAAAGAAAGCAGATATTGGAATAGCAGTTGCAGATGCTACAGACGCAGCAAGGAGTGCTTCTGATATTGTATTGACAGAGCCGGGCTTAAACGTGATTATCAGTGCTGTTTTAACTAGCCGAGCTATATTCCAAAGAATGAAGAACTATACAGTTCAGTAATGATATTCTCTTCTTCAGCAAATTAGTAGCATAGATTTAGAACTACTTGCATGAATGCTACAGGGTAACAGAATCCCTTCCAAAGAAACAATGAAGCCAGAAAACACGTGGACTTAGAAAAATGAACCCTTCCGCAGAAATAGTTCCATGATTGCGGCTTGCAATGAGCTGGTTTTGCATGACGTAATAGTCATATGCCGTGTACGAGGAGCCAGATGGCCTATCCATAAAATTGCGTGGTACATCAGAGAACTTTATGGCACCACCAATGTCGAGCCAGATGGCCTATCCATAAGATTGCCAGATGACCTATGGCACCACCAATGTCTCTTTCATGTCTGTATTTTTGTAGTTCTTGGACCGATTAATGTTTAAGCACTTACATGGGTTGCTAATGAATATGCAGATATATGCTGTCTCCATAACAATTCGGATTGTGGTAAGTCAGGATTATCTTTCGTGCCTTGGTTTTGTTTGAAACTTCTAACTTGATTTATATCAATCAAGTTAGAGGTTTCCTTTATCAGTCTTGAATCAATAAATCTATGGTGTTATCTTCTTGCAGCTTGGTTTTACGCTCCTGGCATTGATATGGGAATACGACTTCCCACCTTTCATGGTTTTGATAATAGCAATATTGAATGATGGTAATGTTCGAATGTGGTTAGACTTTGCGTTTTCCTATGTCTGTGCTGGTTACGTTTCTTTGGGATCTGTATCAGGTTCTTACATATTGTCCTCAACATGAAATATTCAATTTGTGACGGATTTGCCTTTTAGTTTTCTCCACTAAGTTTTCATTTGGCTTCGTCCTCTAACTAACCCGAGTGTAGATAATAGATATTCATAGAGATACAGTGATACACAGTCAATGGTCTGTTGCTAGCACACAAAAAAGTTGAGTCTGTTAAAATCTAACTTGCTTTAGTTGCATCTTTTGTGCACGTTAATATTGTAACCACAAAAGACCAAAACTAATGTAACTTAACACAAATTCTACAGATTTTTATCCTGTTTGTCCACGGACTGCTGCCCATAAAACTAAATTAATATTCTTCTTTTCCAGTATAAAACTTGCGATTTCTAGCCATCTCCAGGAAAGTAACTTGGCGTAAAATGCGTGCTAAAATATGTTTCTTTGTCGTTTATAAACAGGGACCATAATGACTATTTCCCAAGACAGAGTAAAGCCATCTCCTGGACCTGACAGTTGGAAGCTTAATGAAATATTTGCAACTGGCGTTGTCATTGGCACTTATCTTGCTTTAGTTACTGTTTTGTTTTACTGGGTTGCAGACGGCACTTCTTTCTTTGAGGTAACATAATCACAACATGGTTTATTCACTCTGTTTGGCAGGAAAGACCACCAAATACAATTCTTGTTTCGCGTTCTGTTTCCACTGATATTGGGCTTATCCAATTACTGGCTGCAGGACCATTTTCATGTAAGGTCCTTATCCGGAAATTCTGAAGAAATTTCTTCTGCTATATATTTGCAAGTCAGCATTATCAGCCAAGCTCTTATATTTGTTACTCGAAGTCAAAGTTGGTCATTCATGGAGAGGCCTGGGACTCTCCTGATGTGTGCATTTGTGTTGGCTCAACTGGTAAGGGTTATTAAACCAGTGAAGAAGCTCCACCATTAGTTGGTCCTCCTCTTTTCTTTTCGTACGTGTTTCAATTTATGCTTGGACTTGCATTTTGTTCGTCCTACATTTGAATAATGCCACAGTTTCAACTCGATTGTGAAACAATAGAGGTCAAATGAGTTCAGATATAAATGATTTACACGTCTTCATTTTCTTTCTCATGTAGGTCGCTACCTTGATTGCAGTCTATGCAGAGATAAGCTTTGCTTCAATTAGTGGCATTGGATGGGGATGGGCAGGTATTATATGGTTATATAGTTTGATTTTCTACATTCCCCTCGACGTAATCAAGTTTGCAGTTCGCTATGCTTGGAGTGGAGCGGCTTGGAATCTAGTGTTTGATAGGAAGGTTAGTGCGACAACTTTGTTTTTCTTACATTTTTATGTTTATTTGTATGGGGCAATCCTTATTTAGGGGACATTGTTTCACGGTTTATTTATCAGACGGCTTTCACATCTAAACATGATTATGGAAAGGACGATAGGGAGGCTAAGTGGGTACTTTCTCAAAGAACAATCCAAGGACTGATGTCTGGAGAGTTGGAAATCAGTAGGTCATCTTCTCTGATTGCTGAACAGGCCAGGCGTCGTGCTGAAATAGCCAGGTACGCTAGACTCTCACTTTCACTCATTGGGCTTGGTGTAGTTTTGTTCTACAGATTTTATGGTCAGATGTAATGTACTTATTCAACAACTGGGACTTCTCATGGATTTGGTATGTAAGCCTTCTACATGGATTTGCAGGCTACGAGAATCGCACACTTTGAGAGGACATGTAGAGTCAGTGGCAAGGCTTAAAAATTTGGACTCTCGAATAATTCAGGGGCCTTATACGGTCTAAAGCCATGGCATGCATACAAAATCTGTCTGGTACAAAGTTTCTAGCCAAGATATACAGAGAGGAAATTAGGCAATATACGCAAGAGATGTGCCACGGTTTTGATGGAAATGATTGCAGTGATCTAGATGTTTACATTCTATGTTTTGGATTCCAGAGCTTTGGAGGGCATCTAGAATACAGCACAATTTATTGCTGATCGAAAAGAAATATAGCCCAATTTATAAGGGCGTTTCCAGTGTGTATCACATCTTTTAGACAGAGGTATGCACTACTTGTGAGTTGTTTGGGAACCTTAACTTCAGCTTAGCCAATCGATACATGCTTGGCCCACTTTTTCCGATTGGTTCTCTTAGAAGAATGAAGTTCAAGTCCACTTTTAGTGTTAATGACAAGAAACATAGTAAGTATTGGAAGTCGGTTTATGCTATAAGGAAACAACATTGGGCCAAAAATTCCGTGAGATTTTCATACTGTTTAAGTGTTTACCATTATTTAGATAGGGAAACTACAGAATTCATTACAATACATGCCCCACAAAGAAAACAACGGACCTAAACATTGTTTATTGTTTCAGATGCATGCAGTAGTATTGACCATCCAAATTAACATGGCAACAGCAAAACTTCATTGCCGATCACAAGAAAACAACGTAACTTTATTAGAATCAGAACCACCCAAAAAGGAACTAAACAACTCAATATCGTACATACCAGAAGGCAGAAGCAATGAGCACTCAGATATGTCTTTGTGACCTCATAAGATGGCTGCATTTTGCTATCCGTGTCTTGAAATGGCATTGTGACCAACATTATTTGCAAGACGTGCCTTTTTATAGAGTTGCCATCGGAATGGCGCGGTCTCTTCCAAGCCTTACAGAGTTGACATAGTTTGTGGGGCTATGTGCTGAAATACCAGGGATTGCTAGTCCAACTACCCTGAGACCTACTGATAACCACCCTTCCTTATACTCCGGTCCATGCGTGTAACCCATAATCAAGCTTCTAATTAACTCCCAAACAGCGTTTATATACTCTGGAATCAGGTACAAGATCCCAAAATAGTTTCTGTTTGGCTCCTCGTCAACTTTCTTCAAGGGTACCCAAAACAAAAAAAAACAAAACAAAAAATTCAGTGTGAATGAGAAAATAGAGTGTTGGTAAAACATTATGTAAAATTTCTGACATAGTAACAAGAAGTGGGAACGTTTATCAAACCTTGTTGTATATTAATTTAGCATGTTTCATGAAACATGATGAACAAACTATATTGGTGACTTAGTTTGGCACTGCATTTCATGTCACATGATGGACAACAACAAAGCTATACTGGTAATTTAATTTGGCATGTTTCATTAAACATGATGAACAAGGTACTCCCAGCTCCGGGGGCAAAATTTGATATAATTATGATGCCTCATATGTAGTCTTTTTAGCATATCTCCTATTGCTTGTGTCATCAAGCCGGCTGACAAATACCGAACTCCAAGATTAACCAACATCCCTATACTGTACCTTCATGACATACGAACATGTTTGCTGACTAATTGACAAACTTACAACAAAATTGTTCCAAAATCTTAATTTAGAGAAAATATGCTTACGGCACGTAACAGAGACAGATATAGTGAAATGTCAATGTAACCAAATAAAATAGGAAAACCTTAGAAATAAAAGGATCTACAAATAAGAAGGCCAGAAAACGTACTTGCTCAATGTAGAGGCTATTATAGTAGAGGCACTCCCCAAAATGCTTGTATAGGAAGGTTTTGTCATCATAAGGCAACCTTGGCACAAGGTCATTGCAGTAGACTACCCTGAAGTACTTAGGGACCGGAAGATCTAAATGGTCTTCCATGAACCTCCCCAACTGCCTGTTCCCAACACGTGGTTGTCCATATGTATACACACCCAACAACCTATGCATGATTTCCCTCTCCTCGTGCAGAACCAGCACCGTTGGGAACAGTATAGCAAGGGCCCCACCCAAGCTATGGCCAGTGACTATGAATTTCGCAGTCTTGTGTTCATTAAGTAAGCTCTTGAGTTTACTTCTCACTGCATAGTATGCAGTCATCTCCACCATATCAGGAATGAGTTTATTCCCATTAGAAGAGTGGTCCCGCCCAATTTTTTCTGCTTTGGATTCAGTAAAGGAACCTTCTGAAGTGCTTGCATTTGAAGAGGTGAATCTTGTGTCGTTCACTTGAAGAAGGCTCTGAAAGGTGGAAGCATTGGCTCTGTTTCCCAACCCTAAGGCTTCTAAAAATCCCATGTGGACTTTTCCCAACCTGGGTATTTCATACCAAGAATAGTCAAAATCAGTACTCCAATCATCAGCGTCGAATGGCTCTGTGCCCCTGAAGCTGATCAAGATCAAGTTTGCGTCTTTTGGCTTGTCACATAGTATGAAGACTTGGGTAGACATATCCTTTTGGTAATCTATCAAATTCCCAATAGGGAAAAGGTCTTAAATAGAAATGCAGAGGAGGAAAGTATGATTAAATACAAGTATGAGGAAACTTTATATGACGAATGAAACTGGATACTGCTTATAGCTTTTAATGAATATAAATTATATCCACGACTCATTTCTTACCATTCCAGCAGTCATAGAAATCCACAAAATGCATCTGCATAATTTTGTCAGAAAGTGAAATGGAAAAAATTAATACACAGCCTCGACGGGCAATTAATACAGAAGACAGAGAAACAAAGGAGAAGAGCGTGCCTTCCAGTGATAATTTATGACATTGCTGACAACTTTGGCGTTTTCATATGCTAACTTGGAGGCCATCATACAGAGGTCCATGAGAACTCGGTTTCCTGATTCGGATTGTAAGCCCTTCCCTCCCAAAGCAGACTCGCTAATTCCTTCCACTAAAGAGTTGTTCGTGTATAGGTCTATGCGTCCATCTAAATGCCCAATTGCACTTATGAAAGTCTCTGATCCCCTGTGTGGCATCACTACCTTTCCTGTTTCCTCAAAATTACATCCACAAAACAGATTACAACAAACTATTGCAATTATTCCAATAAAAGTAATCGATGATTTTTTTTTTTCACATAGATAAAGAGGAATTCATATTCTGCAGGAAGATTACAGGTTACATATGGACTCAAATTTTCGTAATCCAGCTAAGTTGACCCATTTTCTTAGCCATTTATATTTACTATTTCATGTGGCACGCTTTACCACCATTGGTACAACATGTTCCACATGCACATCAGTATGTAAGAGTTGTGGAGTTCGCCGGATCACATGGTAAAAGCAAATGGCCAACACTGCCCTTTTGCAACCCCAAGGGGATTGGCACATTCGCAGTCACCTGACAATCAATCAAGGACCTTAGGGTGCTATCAAAGCTTTGTCTCGGCGTTAATTGGGCTCCCACCCATGGACGGTGAGATTAGTCCCAACTAGTCTGTCCACTGGACCGGATACCGAGATGTCAACAACATAGCTCTTTTGCGCGGCAAGGTGCATTGGGAGAAGAGGAAAGGAATTTTGGCGAACAGGCCATATCCCCTCGCAAATAATTAAACTTCTATTTGTCTGACACTCTTTCAAAAACTTGTCTTACATCCGGAGTCCAGACACTTGAGTTATGAAAATAAATGCCTTTTTTTCTCTCAACTTTTGTACTCCTTTCAATTCCGAAACCTGTATCACATACAGCTCCAAGCATGCCATGGGAATTCGGAAACATGATTAAACAAACACCAAAAATAACAATACATTTCAACAACTTAAACCAAGAAATTAAACCATTCATTCACAAATGTAAACAGAACTCACACATCATATAACCAGAAGGTGGTGGGTATTGCATGTGTAAACATAGAAAAATACTAGTAGTAGTTATTATAAACGCATTTGATTACCGTGGAGGAGGTTCCAGAGTAAGCCCAGCATGCCGCCGTTGTGGGACATGAAATTAAGGAAGAACTCGAACAAGCATCCACTCCACTCCATAGGCTTACCGAACACAGATATGATCTTTCTCACTATAATGGACACAAAGATTACCCACCTGTGGTCCGGCGTAATACCGCCATCATCGCCGCAGCCCAACAACTCCGCCGCGTAGGTGTCACTATCAGAGGTCTCAATGAATTTAGCGGCGCTTGCTTTGTCGGTTGATACGAGGAACCGAACAAGGTCTGTGATTCCACCGTTTTGCGGACGTACAATCAGATACCTCGAAATGTCAGAGGTGGAGGAGGAGTTGGGTTTGAATTGGGTGGTAGCCATTTTCAACACTCCGTGCTGTTGGGGTGGTTCGACAGAGGGTTTTTGGTTTCTTGGGAAATCTTGCGGTGGGTGGTTACTGGTTCACGTGGTGGGGTTTAATATAGGAGTGTATATGTGGACTGACACGACATTAATACGGATGGAGATAGGCCCAGAGCGTTAGTTGAGTCGGTTGAAGGGTTTGCTTTTACACAATTGGTCAAGTTCGATTTTGGAGTCACGTGGAAAGAAAGTAATTTTTTATAAATTTTTTAGTTCTAGCATAAATAATTTATTTTTAAGAGATCGATAAATAAAAGAATTAATTGAGATGCGTATAAACTGATCCAAATACATTAGCATTGAAAAAATAAGAAGAAGATGAAGATGGAATGGGGGTGACCGGGTGAGACTATTTATAGCTAATTCCGTGGGGAAGGTCACGTGTGACTAAAAACCTTAAAACTGATTTCCGTTATAATATTCCCTCCCGACTCCGAGTGACGCCGTAATGACATGCTGATCTCTTGGATGACCCCACACCTACTTAATTCCGGCTAACTTATATATTCATTATATATATTCACAGATGAGTCGTAAATAAGTTATTGATGGAAGCACTCAATTTCAGTCGTTTAAGATATTTTCAGACAGTTGAGATTGAGCTTCGTAAAAACTTATTCACAGAGCTCCATGAATAAATTATTCTCTTCTAGGAGTATCGTGTGACATTGACATGTAGTGCTGCTTATGAGTAAATTTCTCTAATTCTTACTAGTACTTTTCTTTCTTAACAGCTTTCACTAACAATTTAAATTTAAATTGTTTCAAGGAGAGATAGTTCTAGTTGCCATGTAGAGTCATACCTTCTTTAGGATGTTACCAGTAGTGAATAATTTACGAGAAAAAATTTACTGCGATCAAGTTGTTACGTGTTTTTAATAGTGAATAAGATATTGAAAAATGTCAAGTTATTTCCGGTAGTTAATAGTGAATAAGTTATTGAAAAATGTCAAGTTATTTTCAGTAGTGAGTAGGTTGTAGATGGGTATATGAATGGAAAAATTCTTGAGAATTAAGTTGTTAGTTAGTATGAATAACATGATAAAATGCCAAAATTTGTTGATTTGTATGAACGACATGATAAAAATGCCTACGGTTTTTTCTTGAAATTGTTACCGGAAACACCCCTGCCCGCCTTGTCGCAGTGTACATTAAAGCAGTATGGGTAATAGTACTATATCTGTGGTACGTTGGGAATGCGTGAACGCATTGAAAATGCTAACGATGGCCCCTCCTGGCCCATGTCTGCAAGTAAAATGGCATTTTCACAAGGAAAATAAGGAAGTTAATAAGCTTGTTAGGATTTTCATTTGGAAAACCTCTCCTTTTTGGCCATTATTTGTGGATGAGGATGAGATCCTAAAATCGTTAAACAATTGGAGAAAAAAAATTATCGGTATCCTTTGTGTCAGCGTGTGCGGGTGTGTGGCTTTGCTTTGCTTGTATGATGCACCATTGGTGTTCCTGGGGATTTGGGCTTGGTAGGAACCAACCCAGCCCATCCTAATGAGCGTAGCGGATTGGGCCAAGACAAGTCATCTTGGGTCCGAGGACTTTTAAGGGTTGGCTGACAAAAGTTTATCGGCCTAGCCCATTATCAATAAAAACAATGCTCAGGATACAACCAATAACTAGCTTGTATGGCTGCAAATGAGCCAAGTTAAGTCGAGTTTCACCGTGCTTAAATTTGTTTATTAAGTTTTTAACGAATCCGAGCTCGAGCTCATTTAAAACTTAACGAGTCGAGCTCGAGCCTGTTCACAAACCTTAACAGGCTAACGAAAAATGTGTGTGTGTGTGTATATATATCCTCGCATAGACCTAATACAACCAAAAATATTTTGATTGTGAAGATGTATATATCTTTTATTTTTCTATATTTTACAAGAAAATAATCTCAATTTTAGAATAATAATAACATGTAAAATATTTTTGTGAGGATTCTACGTTAAGGTATCAAAAATGCAATGCTAATTGTGATAATTAAAGCAAAAGGTGTTTGGCTTGCGAGCCAACTCAAGGAGCTGTTCTACTTCAATCGTGATCTTGTGTTCCCTTTTTTCCCTCCCCTATGGTGGAAATAGTCGCCCGTAACAACATATCAAAGCCATGTTCATAAAAGCGTTTGGTAAGAATGAATTTCGTTCGGGCACTCGGAAATGATATCGTAAAGGTTTTCGTATACGTTACTTGTGTGGACTTTTTTTCCATTCGGTTTCGTCGAGTGTTGTATGTTGAAAGTAATCTTCTTCTTTTTTTCCCGGACATTAACGGAAAAGACGTCATGCACTAAGATTATTTATAAAATTGCCGTTGCCAAAGTCGAACCCGGATAAGGAAAATCAGCCCATATGTTTGTGCTGTAACGGCTGTTGAAAGTAATCTAACACATTCACTTTTTAATCTCAACATCTCACCACAGTTTTGTTCAAATTTATTTGAAGGTGCACGATTGACTATATTTTCACCTACGAAAATACTCCATCCATCTCAAAAAGAATAATAAATTTTCACTGTTTATATATTTCAATCTATAATGTTTTTCATGAGTTTGAAAACTTTGTAAAATAGAATTAATCGAGAACTTTCAAACAAAATCTATATTGCATATTTTTTAAGATTCATATTAAAAAATACAAAAAATTAAAATTGACAAGAAAATCAAAAATTATCGTCAAATTTGAAACTGAGAAAGTACTGAAAGTAACTTTTCTTTCTAACGGTAAAATAAAATACTTTAAATACGTACCCCAATATAAAAAGAGAGAGAAAGAGAGTACGATCCATAAACAAATTGAGTTCGTAGGCCATCATGAGATCAAAGAAAAGGAAATTATCTCCACTAGCATAACATAACATGAAAAGGAGAAAAGTTTTCCAGTGCACGTAGGGCCCAGCACGGTGGGCCCCCATCTCGCTCGTAAATCACTATCAAAAAAGTCTAATAATAATAATAATAATAATACCGTAGTAGATCGTAGGCCATTATGAGATCAAAGAAAAGGAAAAAGTCTATATGTATAGAGAGATAGAAATGCATTACCATTTCCCATTTCTAGTATTTGGGAAATTGAGAGAGTCAACTCAGCACAAAATGCCACCGTCCACCGACACACCCACCCACCCGCGATTAGCTCGTTGGAATGATTCCGGGGTCTTGACCCGTTTCTTGTTTCTAGTACGTCAGTAGTAGGTCAAAAATCACTCATGTCCCGGGTACCACTTGATCAAACTTATTTTGAAAATTTAACGAGCTCCGATACATGTTAAATGACCCAATCTCGAATGAGCTTCGACCAAGTCGATCTCGAGTAGTTTGAACTTCTATACATTACAATCCAAACTAATAGAGTAGTAACTTGTTTGAACTTGATTTAAAAACTTAACAAGCTTAAAAAAAAAAGTTCTAAGCTAGGTTTTTTTTTTTTATATATAACAACCCAATCTTGAAAGAGTTTTTAAAATAACTCGAGTAGCTTGGTTCGTTTATCTGCCCTATTTTTGTGCAACCAACCAAACAAAAAACAATTTTGAGGAAAACAGAGATTCATACAATCGTCGACAAATTTGCAATATATTCTTCTGATTCTGCAATAACATGATACCAATTCAATCAAATACTAAACTCACAAATAATAACGAGTTTCGGCCTCTTTTTCACCACATCTTCAGCACAATGTCCAATACAAGTGTATAGGTCATACCTTAATGTGTGATGAAAAAGGTGCTACCTTGAAATAATCTCTCCCAGAATAGGAGTGGGGTTGCTTGTCACGTGATTTTTTTTAATAAAATTTGTTGTTCCAGTCTCAACTCACAACTTTATTCTTTCATAATTGTTGAATTCCTCTCCCCCTCCCACCCGAGAAATTTAGTAATTGTAGATGTTTAAGAAGATTTTTTTACAGTTTTCACTCATGCACGAGCATTATGTCACTTAAAAATTGAAAAAAATTCATATTTCTTTTATTATCTCATACACTTGATCTCTTATCTTATATAATCAAAAAATTCATCCAAATAGCTTCATAAAATTAGAGATCTTGTTCTTTACCATTGCAGAAATTCATGTCTTATCTGCATGTGTTCTTGTGCATAAAAGGCATCTGATTTTAGCGATAAGTTTTTGACTCTGCCGACTGCAATATCAAACGCATCTGATTTTAAGTAACTCTGCCGACTGTAATATCAAACGCATCTGATTTTAAGTATTGGTTATTAAAAAAAAATTGCGTGCCTACCGCCTAACTTCAACACAAATACCAATAGCCCGACCCAGACAAAAACCCAAATAGCATCACTGAACACAAATATTTCCAATTTCTTTGTCAGTTACTGTATTATTTTCTTCAAATGTTGACACTAATTAAATTTCCCCCCGCTCTTACTTGTTAAGTTTTATAATTCTTTGACACAGATCCCTCACCTGCTGCTACACCTGTCCTTATTTATTTGTTAATTTATGTAGTGTATAATAAAAATAATCCCCCCACTTTTAAATAACTTTGTCACATCGTACTGTCAACTTTTGTTAGTATGATCAACATCTTCACCAACTTCATCTACTGCTCATCAATCATATTTTATCACATTCCTCCAATGAGTGAATTAAGAGAAAACTTTATTTGCTGCCGCCAAAGCAACATATACATATGATTAGCAATTAATTAAGGATTCCTGTATTATTGGTTTTTAATGTAATGGTTTATCCCCAATTTTTGACATCTGACAGTTTAGATTATAGAAAATTAGTAGTTTGGATTCTCTTACTCAAGCGTGGTTTGGAGATATTGCCTCATGTAGATTTTATTGGGTTTTAAATATAGCTAGTTAACTAAAAATAAGAGAAGAATTTGCTTTTGATTTTTCTTTTCCACCTACAGACTCCTTTGAGTTCATTTTTATTTTCGTTACCAATGTCGATGACTTTGTTAATATGACTGTTTATTTTATTACACGAAGCAATAAAAAAAAGTTCAAATTATTATCCTCTCTATTGTACAATCCAATAAAAAGAGACGAGAAATCCCATCCCCAGTCCTAGTTGTAATTTCATATTGGCTAGTAAAACACGTATGATCGTATCACAATTACACTTATGCTTCGTCTCAATAGTAGAGATAATATTGTAAACCATTGAATGAATTCCAACTGTCCAACTTTGCTATTAGCCAAAACCATTCGGTGCTCATGGAAATGCCCAACTCTTCTTTGCCATATGGTAGTGCGATTTTCGCTCAAAATTCAAAAATTTACGGCAACAGAAAATAGTTAAAATTTGAATTTCAATGGAAGGTACTATCTCACAATCAAGCACGTGGAATAAAAGGATAATGACTGATAGGCTGTCATAGTTTGGAAACTTCTTTTCATCAAATTCCTATGATGCTTGTTTCATTGAATCATACCCAACGCAATACAAACATAAAAAGAAAAGTCACAAGAAAAAGAAATTAAGTGGAAGTTTCACTTCCTACAAATTCTTCTCCTTTTTAGCCTAGTCTATCAGAAAGAGAACTTTTTCTAAAGGCAAAAACCCCTTTACCTAATAATTTGATGGGTCAATACATCAAATTGATCGGCCTTTATTTTTGAAATCTTGCCATCTCTTGTCTAGTTGTCCTCAAACAGAGTGAAGTGGTTGTTGGATTGGCCTAATTTCCAACTACGAGACAGCAACGCTGCATTGATTGGGGGGGAAGAAAGAAACACCAACCTGCTTTTTTTCTCGGCAAAATTCATCATTATTAGTTCAGTTAATGAGTATTGAACTTCCGTCAAATGTATAAAAGTATATTGTTCGTATTTCTCCACTTGCAACCCTAATGTTAGAGAGGGCGGATGTAATATTGGAGCATCTCTATATAGTTTAACTTAGTAATGGAAGAAACCAAATAGGAGGAGACCCAGTTCAAAAATTACAACACAACTTCAACTAAATTCATCGTTCCAAACAAACGAAGCATTGCAGAAAACAACAAAAAACACCCACAGAGGGGGTGATAGAAGTCTCACAAACAGAGAGAAATCCCACATAGGGGACACCAAAGAAAAGAACCAAACAAAAAAGAGAAAATCGGTAACGGAACCGGACGGAGTCCGCTATACCGGAGCAGACTTCATCCACCCACATAAAAATCTCCCACTTCGGCGGGAGGACACCTCCGGCAACCACGATCTGCAAGGCACTACATTCAAAAGCCGTCGAACTGCACGCGGAAGAGGCGGAGGAGGGGCAGCGAATGGTGGTTTGGAGAGAAGGAGGATGAGGGTGAAGGGGGAAAGAGAGAAAACCTCCGAAATCTAGAATCGGGAGATTGAAAAATCCCACGCGGGGAGAAATCCCTCCCCTCCCGTCACCCATTGGGGCATAAAACCCTGGGGGGAGGGGGAGGAGAGGAGAGAGATGGGGGGACAACAGCTTCTTTAGGGTTAGAGAGAGAGGAAGTTTTAAAAAAAAAAAAAAATAATCCTATTTGAGTGGCCTGCTTATTTCTCATTTTCTTTTGTCTATTTAGTAAAATTGTTCTAAACTTTCATATCGCATTTTCCCCTCACGCCTTCTTCCGTGCGTTCTATTTTGAATCAGTAAGAAAAGGTAGGAATACCTCACATAAGAATCTAATAATGAGAAGAAAAAAGACAAAAAAGGCTAAGTCAAAACACCGACACTCTTACAATCCGTATCGACAACTATAGATAGTTGTATATATCTATGCGCTATGAATATACGAATATATGAAAAGTTGACTCCATGTATGATAAAAAAATACTTCCCTAATAATGATGAGATTTATCAATGTGACTCGAGATTCACGATGTGAGACAACAAAAAGATGACCGGATCCATCAATTCGTTCATTGAGAATTATCTAATCAAGTTAAGTATAGGTAAGATGAATTCATAAATAAGGGCGCTGCTATTCGCATCCCTTTATTTTCTCCCGTAGCCCACTACATTTCGGTAAATGATTGTTGAAAATCATAAATAACATTTCGGTAAATTGCTGTTGAAAACAAGATTATATTTCGGTAACTACATGTCGAAAATATGTTCAACTTTCGGTAAACCACTGCCGAACATGCATTTTTGGTAAACATCTGTTGAAAAAAATATTATATTTCGGTAATTGGATGCTGAAAATATATCTCAATTTCGGTAATTAACTGTCGAGCATAATTGAAAATTTTTAACGGGCTACGGGAGTAAATAGAGGGCTGCAAATAGCAGCGCCCATAAATAATTGGAAAATTTTCAAAATAGCACATGACCTTTCACACAAATCACATACAGGCATCTGACCTTTTAATATTATGAAAAAAACACCTGGCCTATTTAAAAACCAATCAATTTTCCACCTACCATTAACTTTCCATAAAAAAACAGACGAAAATGCTAAAATGGCCTACACCTAGCCATTTGGAGGGAAACCAATATGCATTTTGGGGGAAATATATATTACTCTACTGATTTCTCGCACCAAAATCCACCTGTGGGGCAATGAAGTTCCAATGACAACTATTTTTTCTTTTTCTATAACTTTTAGTTTTTTTTTTCTTGTCTGCTTTTGTTAGTTTTACGCCAATCTTTTGTGACTTATTGATTTATCTCAACAAGACGAATTAGAAAAGTATATATATATTTTTTACTTTTATCCAAATATTTTAAAAAATAACCACTTTTAAGTCAAAAAAATGACTATTTTCCAAAATATTTGGGCAAATATATAAATTTTTTTTTAACTTTCTGAATTAGAAAACAAAAAAAGTGAGGCGCAAAACTAAGAGACACGAAAAAATTTAAATAAGAACAAAACTTAAAGTTATAGAAAAAGTAAAGTGGAATGGGGATGTCCCAAAATCCCCAAATATCTTCTTATTCTCCTTCATTTGTCTCATACCATCTCAAGCTCTGCCGAAAATAATGGCACATAAATTTGATCTCCAAAATGTGCAATAACCAGTTCAACAAAAACAAATAGTTACAATAACTGAGATAAAGTCTTATAAGCATTACTCCCATAACAAACCATTGGAACTCCATGGTCCCTCAGGTGGGTTTTGGCAGGAAAAATCAATAGAGTAATGTGTTTTTCCTCTAAAATGTATATTGGTTTCCCTCCAAATGGCTAGATGTCGGCCATTTCAGCATTTCCGTCTGTTTTTGGATGAAAAGTTAACGGCAAGTGAAAAATTGATGGGTTTTTAAATAGGTCAGGTATTTTTTTTGATAATATTAAAAGGTCAGGTGCCTATGCGTGATTTGTGTGAAAGGTCATGTGTTATTTTGAATTTTTCTCTAAATTTTTCTTATTTTCTATTTGAGTGGAACTTAAATTTGAGACATCATTTCGACTTATATAAACACTAAAGATAGGTACACTACCTTTTTACACTACATAGTTACACTACATCTTATATGGAACCTATTTTGAGTCCCAAAAAAATCTAAAAAAATACCGATAAATTTTAAAATATTGTTTTATGGGGTCCTATAAAAAATTAACTCCAATGAATGTCGGTAAGTACTACTTTTGGATTCATAGGGGTGAAATTGTTTAATTGCGCAGTTTCGGCACTACGAATCTAGAAATAATACTTACCAATATCCGTTGAAATTAATTTTTTATAGAACCCTATAAAATAATATTTTAGAATTTATGAATATTTTTCTGGATTTTTTTGAAGCCTGAAATGAGCTCCACATGAAATGTAGTGTAACGTGTAGTGTAATTATGTAGTGTATGTAGCATCTCTCTTATATAAATCCATAATGATGAAATGTCATCAATTATGAAGTACAAATAAGGAAAATCAATTGTGAAGTAATTATATAGCACTTACTTGTGCACGGCAGACGGACAAATATAGCTTGTTTTGTGTTTGTATCTCTTTCTCTATATGTATGGTACGCATGCATAACATAAGAGGTTATGAAATTGAAAAATACTTCCATAAATGTGTCCATTTTTTCGGGAAACGGCCATGAATATTAGGAGTCAATTAGAGTGTTTGAGCAGTATCGATTAATGGAAAAGATTTAGAAGAGAAAGAAAGACAGAAAGAAGACAATCTTATATCTAATCACAGAACCACAGTAATTAATCAGTGGGATGGTGATGTGTTGGACATGATTAACTCATATTACCTGCCCTGCCCTGCCCTGCCCTCACAATTATATATACCAGTAAACTGAAAACACCGATCGATGTGGCTCCAAATTAAAACTTGAATTGTTGATGATGGGGAACGACTACGAGCCAATAAAAAAATGGAGTGTTGAAGCACAACAACAACATCAACAAGTCTCTGTCAAAAAACTACTACTTCTTCGACGTCAAACAATGTTTGGGTACAAGGCTGCTCAGGTTAATTTTAATCTTTAATTTGTTGTCCCAACTAATACAGTACGATTCTGGATAAAAATGTCGATCTTTGTTTTTTTTGGGCTAATCATAAGGGTGGACGAAAGGCGGAATGGTCATCGCAATCTCCTCTGGGCTTGATCATAAGAATTCGAGGCTCACTTTGTGAGGAATAAATCACCTATAAGTTTCTTTTGTTCCATCGTAGGCTAGTTCATTACAACTGGACTTTAAAGGTAGGAGGGTAAGAATCGAAGGGCGTCGTCTGTACAACTCGAATATTAAACCTCTAGACCATCGATCAAGAGGACAATATTCGATGGGCGTCGTCTGCACAACTCAAATGTTAAACATCTTGATCATCCATTAGTCCGTTCGGATTTAATAGTCATTTTTTGGAGTTCATGTAATTTTTCAATCAATTATATATTGTAATTTATAATGTTTTATGTAATCTTGAAAATATTGTCTTATAGAACTAATTGAGATCTATCAATCAAGATCCAGATTGAACATAAAATTTATTATCAATTTAAAAATATAATTTATTTTTTATTTAATTAGAATTAAACGATGAATTACTAAATTTGGACAGGAGAGTACAAAACAATTTACCACCAGATCTATCCAAACGGGCATGAGTCATGACAAGCGCTTTGGGCTCAACAACGGTCCAGACCGGACCAGAGATTGTCTTCTTTTACTGGGCAGTCTCGTGACCCAATCTTTCTCTGTCTTCTGGAGATGAATTCAAATATTACCGTTCCTCTCTCTCTCTCTCTCTCTCTCTCTCTCTACTCTCTCTACACGTATACACAGAGGCCTACAAGCTGTCGATTGTATAGGTGGGCCAGGTGAAGGCCTCAAAAGCAACAATTGGGAGTATCACCATTTCTACCTACGAAAGCTACTTTATTCATTTACTTATTTATTTAATTTCCACCCTTTAATTGTTTTTAAAAAATTTGATTTTATGTGCATATTAACTAACGAAAGACGAATTTCACTTCCCATTTGCAAAAGTCCTAATGCTCTGTATGGCAGATTCCAAAAATGCTGATAGTACTTAAATAGTTCGAAACTGAAATCTTAAAAAGGAATGAACCTCTAAATTTTAAGCTATTTGTTGTAATTAATCCTTTAATTATTCCGCAGAACACTAATGCCAGAAAGGAGAATATAATTGGATAAATTATTCAATTGTTTTTTGAA